>CATQJL010000316.1:60181321-60264032 GCA_958299035.1 Cylicocyclus nassatus | reverse complement strand
ACATGGAAAGCCTTTTTACAGCTTCCAAGCGGCACATAGATCTTCAGAATCCCTTCATAGTAGTTTTTGCTGGCACGAAGGCAGGGCTCGGCACGAGCTGGCACCAGGGAAATTTCAAAACGAAGGTTTGATATTGAAAATTTCGTACGAAGTCCCTTTTGACCTGTTTTGAAAATCCGTCATCATTTTTATAGTATGTAAAAAAACGTAGTAGTGTTTTCATGCATTTCTGATTTCATGAAAGGACTTTTCACAGCTTTTTGAGCTTTTTCAGTGGTCGAATCACATCTTGAGGAGCAGAAAAAGCCGATTTTTCGACTGCGGAGCGGACCGAGTGGTTTTCAAATTGCTATAAAATGCTGGAAAGAGAACATTATGAAACTGTTTCTTCTTCATATGTAATCTTTTACAGTGTCTATCTTTTACAGATACATTTTATGTAAAAAAGTATGGAAACTTATGTGAGCAAAGTGTCGGTGCCAGCTCAGCTGGCACCCAGCTGGCACGGTGCCAGCTAATTAAAAGTTCGGCACAGCTTTCATTCATATAAGTCTTCATAAATTTTTGGCCCGTAGTTCCGGTCCACCAACGCGCATGCACACATCAAATTTGGTGTCCTACTATTGCGTTTTGGTTGAAAACAAGCCTTTGTTTTTTGATGGACAGCTTGCCAATGGCATGCCGGTGGCATGCCAGCGGCATTTTTGCGCCAGTTCTCCGCCCCGGCCCCTGTAGAAACGATATCCCCTTTGCTTTCCGCGCTAAAAACGATATCCAGCTTGACCCGGTGCCAGCTGTGCTGAGCCCTGCACGAAGGGCATGGGTACAAACTCATCGAGGTCCAAAGCTTTGTAGCACATTCGAATTTCAATACTAAATTGATATTTGTCGGTTTCTTCAATGCACTTTCAGTCGTGTCAAGCAAACCCTCATAAGGGTATCGTAATCATGCTCAGAGCTCGGCACGAGGTGGCTAGATGAAAATGCAAAAAACGAAGTCTCCCATGACTTTTGCGAATTTTTATGAAGTCCCCTTTGACCCCAGACCATAACCTCTAACAAATCTCCAAAAATCGAAACGTCGACTAGAGAAACTTCGAAAATTTTGTGTTTTTTCGGCAATAAAAACGAAACCCCCTTTGCTTTTTGTCCAAAAAAACGATATCCAGCTTGCTTGTAAGTCACCTATGCCGAGCCCTGATCATGCTTCTATCCCAACCTTTGTGGCCTAATTGGAAAGTATAGGATGACTAAATAAATACACCAGTGGGTGAATAATGAGTGAATGTATGGAGCAAAAATTTTATTTTTGAGAAGCCATTGCGTTGAAACGTATCATTTCTAGTAAGTATTCACACCAGTATAATTTTATAGGAGCTGCAAGAGATTTTACAATTATAGTTCGACTTATATACATGTCACACACGAGTAATTCATTTTTTTGTTATCTTGGAAATTTTTCTTTTATCTTCAGCAGATTCCTGATTTGTTACCGAGGTACTCGAACACTCTTTCTACTGACACTGATACGCCCAAAAATCCATAAAAAATGAGAAATGTGGTAAGTTTTTTTATAAAAAAGTGAAAAAGGAGCTAACCTGGCATTACATATATGGCTTTACATTTACTGGAACTCATGCCCGTGAATTTGAAAATGATGCTAGTGGATAGCCGGATTCCTCACATAGGCGAGGTATAGAACTTTGCCGAAGTTTTTGAGGTTTCTCGAGGAATGAAAAGGAAAGAAAATATAACAAAACCCACGGAACGACCTGATAATTTGAGCTGACTAGCCGATCTGCTATTCCTTTCTCACAACCAGTGACAGGGGCACGGATTTCGCTCTTTCGCAAAAATTAGTTTATCGCTTTCGCATCCCAGTGTATTTCTTAGAAAAGTTTCTAAGTACTAGTTCTAAGTACCAGTTGTAAGAAAAAAAGGTCGGTAACTGTAAAACAGCGAATTTACAGGATAAATCACACCCTAACCCTAAAAATTGAGCATTTTCATTGGACATACGACTTCAGCCAGTTCATCCATACACCAATTATGCATTTCTCAAGGATTAGATGGCTAGTTTTTTCTATGCACAAAAGACATTTTTCATCTTTTATGGCATCATGCATCCAAATTGTATTATATATGTATGCCCTACTCCTACAACATTTTGCTGGTTTACATGCAAACATTTTAGACTCTGGATATGATAAAAATGACTCATCTGGAGACATCTGGACTGATGTCATCAAATACACTTCACTTTCTCAACGGTTCACCTAGTGCCCCATGGGCTGACAACGCACGCAAAAGTGCCATAGGGCGCGAACTTAAAAATGTGCGCTCTGTGGCATTTTAGCACAAATGTTGTCACAAGGGAAGCGAAGTATTGAGAAATTTATTTGATGCACATTTTTCTTTTTTCTTACGAAAATCGCACACTACAAAGTGATTGAGAACAGACAATAGAGGGAAAGCGCGTGCGACTACAGAACTGGCAGAAATCACATTCGGGATTGATGATGCCCTGTCTTGATCCTTTGCTGAGTTATGTCTAGAAATCCATAGATAACACTTTTCGGATGGTTAACGAGGTAAGAAGAAATGGGACCGTCAAAATAGTGTCCCAGGGGTGCCGAAAAGCTTGAGTGTAAGGAAAGACCATAAAATTTGCGTCTTATGACCATTCTCTGCAGGTGGTCTGCAACGCAAGAACAGTACCCTTTGATTCGACAAGATTGGCGGCTGGGAGGCGGGCCTTCGAGGCCTAACTGAGGCCAGGGAATGATCAGAGAGCACGTCCACGAGAGAGACGCAGACTGCGTTGCGGGTCAGCCGGTGGCCTTCGATTGCCTTCCAGCAACCAATCCCCTTGAATCAAAAAGTTTATATATAACCATCAGATCTAGTAGATCGTAACACTATTTCAGATGCTGAGTGTTTTGAGCCAGCAACTGGTAAGAGTATTAAGATTGGATTTGAATTTAGTAGATAAAAAGCGATCATTTCTTTGCAAAAAATTTTATATAGCACTTTATAGCACAGCTTCACAAATATAATCTTGTTTGAGGACTCAAAGGCAGTAACTGCTCAAGAGAGTATTGCGTATTACGCTGAGTTCTTATGGTTTGAAAACCCGCATAGAACTGGTCGACGCCGCCCGTTTTCTGGATGAAAGGACAAATCAACCTTACTAAAAAAGGAAGATCAACTTGGTGGCAGGGAGGAAGGTGGAGCTCGATTACAGAAGCTCTTGCTAGAATCGATTAACCAGTAAAATTGCAATTAGAGAATCCAAGCATAGCAGTAAAATCAAAAAACTCAGAGACGATGGAAAAACACGCAGAACTTTGCATCAATTCTTATCAAATCGACGCACAAATGCATTGCCATGCTCTATGAAAACATATTTTGCTTTGATGTGTGTCGCCTGGGCATAGAAAGCTATGTAAATCCCGTAATTTGAATTATAATCAGATCCATGCAACACCTATGTCTGCCTTCACATACCATGCCAATAGACCATATTAGGGCAATATTATATTGGATAATTTGTCCAGTTGGCGAGTTCAGTTTTTTACTCCAGAAATTAAGCACATTGGGCTTGCAATACTACATTTAAAAATTTTTTGTCGCAAGAAGGACGAGAAAATTTCTTTTTTGCAGAAGGTAAAATTTTGAGCCAAAAAAAAAAGACCGCATCAGAAATTGCGGGTATTGGGCTGTTTGAATTCGAACTACTAGAGAAAGCTAGAAAATAGGCAGATCCATTTTTGATTTTTTTGCTCAGCGCGTCAAGAGCGAAGAAATTAAATTAGACCGACAATAGGGCCATTAATTACCGAGACCTTGGGCGCTGTTTCACGAGTTTATGTTTCCTGCTAATGGAATTTTCAACTGACGTAGAATACGATTAAAAAACTGAGAACAAGCAGATGTATGTCGAAATGAGAATTACTTCAATTTGCAACGAACTAAGCATTTCATTTTCCTTAATTATACCTCTTGACGTGAGTATATCTCTTTTACTCACCTACGATATAACTGCGATTGCTAGTTACAGAAATGTTTTGATTTTCAAACAATCCTTTAAACAAAGTTAAGAATTTTTATCGCCGTAAGTGACTGACCTAAGTAAATTTTGTGCTCAAGAAGAATAGCAGTTCCCTTCATACGTATATTCTGGGAAAGGAAAAGTGAAATCGATGTAACCGAACATTTGTGCTCAGTATTGGATTACCATATCCTAAACCTCCGCTACCTAAGCTCAAGAAAAAACCAGTAACTATGATTACTATAGAACGAAGAGCAAATACGGAAGACATTGCATCCAGATCTGAATCTCCTTGGGTATGACTAGTTTGATCAAAATCCATTGTTAGGGTTTTTGTTGGTGTTACGGGCTACGTTTGCCCTCTTTTGGATCCTAAAAACCTGAGACCAAAATTGGCACTGACATATGATACTGTTAATATGAAGACATCGAGGGTTATCAGAACCTGAAATACTCTACATCATTCATTACTGCTACACAAAAGACAGAATGTATGTCAAAAACCATGCTTTTTAGCTTTCATATCGCTAAAATTCCCATGTATAGGATGAATATATATGCGTAACACTATTTGTGATTTTCTCCTGCCGATTTTGGGGCATCAATGCTAAGCACCCGGGCCCTTCTGAAACATGAAATTCTGCTTTGCTAATACAGAAGGAGTGGGATAAATTTCAGATTTCGTAATTTTTGACGTTTGCATAATAATAGGTTGAAACTGAAAATTTGTCCTAAAACGCTTCAATTTTTTTGAACCCCTCCGAATTCAATAAATTTCTATGCCTTTCAATAATGCCTTAATCAAAATCGCTCTTGGCATATCGTACAAGATGTTGGAAAGAAATATTCAAGTCTTATTTTTCTGGATATTGTTCGCCAATAGCCAATAAAATTATTATGAGGTTTTGGTGCATTTACCCTTTCAATTTAGCAGAAATGTGAGCTGATTGAGCCACATAAAGAGACTGTCCGAAAAAATGTATCAAACGTTTGCTTTATAACCTTCTTGTATAAAAAGCTTTCGCGGCCACTAAGACCCCATGTGAGGGTCCCGAGCATAAATTCTTACAGTAAGAACGGAAACATCCATCTGCCACGGCTCCGAAAAGTTTCTCTACAAGGTTATTTTGATTTTCGAAAAATCTCAAAAATTTTGATTTTGCAACTGAAAGCAAGTCACTGGAATTTAGCAATTCACATAGGCAAATTCGTAACACTTTTTCGGGGAGGGGGGAAGAGGGGGCGGGAGAGCATAATGCAGTGAAATCAAAACAAATCGAAACTGTAAATAGATTTAGTAAACGTTAAAAACTCAGTAACGCTATGCGATGTGAATACTATTCTGTAACGAGAAATGCGAAAATGAGACGTGACAGTGGCAATATCGAAGATGCGAAGAATTTCAAATAGAAAGCAACACTCAAGTAATGAGAAAACGAAATGATGGCAAACTCAAGCATCACTATTTCCATTTAGATCTAACGACATGCTTGAAGTGTCAATGTCATTCTTTTTTTACGCATTCACACTACAGCTGTCAATGTTTTTAGCATCTCAGGTTACGCCGACGCATACGCAGAAATCCAATATGAAGCGAAGATTCTCTCATCTAAACACTCCCGCCTAACAAATCTCGAAAACATAAGCGGAAACTGAGATGGCAGTCAACAATCACGCTCTGTCGTCAAATTTTGAAAGGAAGTAATGGGATATTTGATATTATAATATTTGCGATATTTAGTGGAAGTATTGTGGAATTAGCGATCCTTCCTTTACATTAAATCCCCATGAATATGGAAGTTCCATGCATTCTCATACGCTTCTTTAGGTCAATATAAAATATATGATGCGGTAGAGACTAAAAAATGCTTCCCATAAGAGCAATACTTTCCATCTCCCATTTGCAAATTTATCAAATAAGAAATGACCTTTGAAGTTAGTCATTATTTCACATTTCGTTCTTTCAGATAGGGTGATTCCAAATCTCCCGGATCTACACAGTAAGGAATGAAGACCTAGAATTGACTCGAGCGAACTGGTACGAAACATCTAGTCTCTGTATATGACATTTATTAGATTGTTCCATAAGTGTTTTCATATCTGGGGTATTATATAGTGGGTCTATGCTCCTGTAAATATATGATCATATAGCTTCTTTACTCAAGAATATTCCCACAAACTTGCACCCAAGGGATGCCTTAGTTCGAGAATTCATGCCATCTGTTTTTTTTTTGGATTAGTTGTAAGCAAATTAGTAGGTTGATAAACGCCATAGAAGCCCGTGATGGTTTCAAGCGAACCATTGACGATGATCGATCTTTATTTTGAGTCTTACACGTGCTTAGCTTTAAAACCTCATTCACCTACAGTCATCTTCAATTAGTCCCCGTGTTGTGTAAGCACACAACTTTTGCAAATTGCAGAGCAGGTGTACTGTTGAACTCCGCAATCGCCACTGCAAATTCAAAAATGTTGTGCAATTACACGGTTGCTAAAAGAGGACTACTTAGGGTTTGCTAAATCAAAAAAAAACGTTAGTACATTTGATTGTCATACGGTCTTCACATATACAAAACACAATCGTTCTGTGTAAAATTAGGAAATCCATGTACAATACAACCTTATTACCACAAATAACAAGATCTCCCATTATAGAACGAATTTGCGCAAGATTGTTTTCGAAGAATTCCAAAAGGAAGAGGATGAGCTTTTTTATAACGAATCCAAAGCGCAGGATTACGGCTCTCGACTGCAATTTAGAAGAAAGTTCATGGAGTTTAAGCCACGTTCACTCCCTTCGGCTTCCGGACTTTTTTCCCACCAATTTTGTCCGTAGATGTATTCAAAACGCGGAAATAAATCATTTTGCATATTCGCGCAGTCTATTAGAAAGCAGCCCACTGAATCATCAACCAAATTTTGCTCTTTTGGCATGTTCTCAGAAGCTGCAGAGAGTAAAAATATAAGTAGCTTAAGTATGTATAGGGCGCAAAAAATGTGCAATTGCATACATACTTTCAGTGAGTAATTGAACTAAGACAGCTTCTGACCGCATCAAGTGAGCGCTGATGCCGTTCAGCGATCCTTGTACGAGCATATACTCCCTCCAATCCAATTTGCGGCATATCTATTGCATAGCTTAGAGGGTGCATAAACCAAACCGAAATATGAAGAACTACATCAATAAAAGTTCTTCATCATGATGGTTGCCAGCAGATGGCGATAAGTGGTGTGTCCTTGGTCAAGCATTCAGGACTAGTGAAAGAAATTTTACTGTTATAGCAAAAGTTCGATCAATGAAGCAGCATATGAAGTCTTCGATACAGCAGAAAAGTTCCGCATGATGGAAGTCAGACAATCGAACTGTGGCGAAGAAATTGAAGCGAACTACGAGCACATGACGGAAAATGACAAATTCCTCCCTTTCCTAATTTCTCCCTTATTTGTAACTATGTATAAAACTCCATTGCCTTCTGCTTTTGATGAGATTAGGGATATCTAATTATTTCAGCCTTCACAGGAATGTGCCGTTACTTACAATTTAGATTAAAAAAGTGTCATTATTTCTATAAATTGAAAACGTTTACATCGAGCATCAATGGAACCTAACGATGAAGAAATTTCGAAAAATGTTATACAGGGTGGGGCAAAAGTCTGGGAGCCTACTTTGCAGTGCTGTAAATCAAGAAACTACTGATGATTTTGGCTCCAAATTTGTGCCACATATTGCTGCGATCATCCTCTACGAATCACACTTTGGCTGGCTAAAAATGCTTGCCACATATTTTTGTAGGAGTTGGATTTATCAAACAAGTGCTCTGCAAAGTGAGAAAATCGAAATTTTTGGTCTTCACAACTTATTTTGTAGCTAAAGATACAGCGGATATTCTAGAGCACTTTGATGCACACAATGTAGAGCAGACATTGCGCAATCAAATTGTAGTCGTTGCGTTTGTCAGGTACTACTCTTTCGAAAACGCAATATAAAAATTTGCGAATACTACCTGCGTGCCAGTGGCCAATTTTTTTAAAGTAAATTTAAGAGCTGTAGGAACACAGCAGGCACTAATTTCTAGTCTACATTCTTTCCATGAGTCTTCTATGCAAGCATGTATTTGAATTCGCTCGATCAAACAATTTCAGTACTTTTCAAATTACGATTCTTAGCTCCCGTTCGCGCAATCGCACCCAGATTTTCAGTATGCGAGTACACTTAACTTCAATTAATATTCCAAAATTTTTTTACTGAACACTGTGAAAAAAAATCTTCGCAGCACATTGTAGCCAAAAGCTTGCTCTATCACACCGCACATTTGCCTCGTGAAAGAAACAGTAATTGTAAAGGCGTGTGACGAGTCTCTTCACGACTGTCTGCGAGCGACACGACAGGCGGACTCTCCAAGATTTCGAAGGGCTGCTTTAAAGCCAGAAGAGGGAATCTCAAAATTTGAGAGCAGCACTGTATTTGTAGAGGACCGATTTATGTCTGCACCGAATTTTTTGTTCCTAGGCACTTTCCTTCTAATTTTATCTGAAAAAGTACTAGGCTCCCAGACTTTTGCCCCACCCTGTATATATTAGGTTATGAAGAACTTTCGTGTGTTTATCCCATGCGGCATAATACTTCTCTCCCAAATTTCATAAGAAAGCCACATAAACAGATTATGATTACAAAAGCAGATTTCAAAGAAATCACGTATCAGTTCATTAGTTCAACCAAAAATTCAGTCACTTAATCAGACTGATTGATTTGCGTCAGTCCGTTAGCATTTCACTGGCGCACTTTGCTCTACGAAATAATTTCATGAAGTAATAAGGCAATTTTATCGTAAAACTGCATCGCAAAATCTGCTCGAATTCATTTTCCATAGCTTTCGTTTAACAAAAAGTGAAAAGCACGCCAATCCGCCTCCAATCAAATCAGAGAAGTCATAATTTATTTGCAGTGGAACTAAGAGATAACAGAGTTGAAGAGTCTGGGTGGAATATCGAACTGATTGGTCAGAAAAGGTATGTTTAACTGGTAAAACAAGAAACCTAGCTGGAAAAGCTGGAACAACAAACAGTTTCCAGAAGACAACAGGTAATCTCTACAGCAAAATACTGTCCAAGTAAAACTACTTTTTGCTGCAGAATGAATCAAATGACTATGCACAGTATAGTTCATTCGTTGATCGCACGGACTGGACATCATTACGGAGCACGCGCCGCGAGGTAAAAAGCTTGCTCCAATACAAATTCGCCATTGTACAAATCGTGCTCTCGCAGCATTTTAGCCGCGCCGCGCGTGTTCAGCAGCGTTTGAGCAGTCCGTGCGGTCAACGAATCGAGGATACTTTCGACACAACAGAAGGGCAGAATTTGCAGACGGTGTATCTCGCACGCTGTTCTGGGCCTCAGAGCAAAAAGGACTATAGAGAATACCTGTCGTGAGATATCTTTTAAGGAACTACAAAAATGTTTCAAAGTTCTTTGGCAATAGGAAAGTATGATTTCTTCGAAAATCTCCATACCGCATTGAAAGTAATGAAATTGGAGCAGATATTTGGTTACTTAGAATCTATCACAATGTACATAATCCTACTATAATAACGCGCTAAGAGTGTTTACGTTTTTTTTTGTGTGTGTGTGTCTGTCTGAATGTCTCTTATCTGTCACGAAATCCATAGAGCCAGTTCCAGCAAAGGTCTTGAGCTGGAATTTTGGTAGTAGCACCCTATCAGCATGTAAGTAGAGTGTGCAAAAGCACAAGCCGATCCGATAAGTGGAACATGTGAAAACTGTGCGCTACGGATCCACTCAACTTCTGGAGCGCCAAATTGGGCCTGTAATTGGACTTTTTCCAAAATCGTGGATTTATCTAACAAGTAATTCCGCAAACCATGGATTTTAGCCCGAAAAGTTAGCAAAATAACTACTTTCACGCAAGACTGGCACCAAAAAGGATTAATTGCGCAGATAGTCGATTTATCAAGGTTCTATCTAAGAATTCAAGAAGGTTTTTGCTTAGAGATGTGACCTAAGGTTGTCTTCATCCTTAGGCCGACTATCAAGCCGTTATAACTCCAGTAAGCGATTCAGACCCGCAATTTCTTTTGGAGGATACTTTCTTCCTCTCAAAGTCACCTCTTACATAAAAAAAGCTTCTGAAATGAGTATTTGTTTGCAATTCATTCCTCTGGCATTTTATAATCTGATTATGCAGAATCTTTCATCAAGATGTATACATATAATCCATATGAATCACATTTTTACCAATCCATTCCAGGCTGGACCCAAACTTTAGTACACACATGATGAACTATCGTTGCGGTTACAGTATGAGTAACTATGTTTTTCGTTCGCTTGTAAGAAACGCCAAGAGCGTATTGTATGAAATGAAATAGATTAAGAGAACATAGGCTAGATAAAGCACAAAACCGAACTTAAAACAATGTTGAAAGAACTCTGAAGGTGCAATTTAGCCTTGCTCACCATATCCTTGTCTTTCTTCCAGCATGAATTTTCTGTGACAATGAGATGAAGTGAATAATGTGATTTCTATTTTCAGCCAAAAACGACCGGAACTTTTTCGTATCACTATCTTTGGGTCTGTTTCAGAAGAGGAACAGCGAATACTGAGTCTCCAGATAAATAAAGCAGATAGTGACTGCGCTGTAAGCACAGCCCTGTGTTTTCTCCTCGCCTACGCTTACTATCAGATTTTCGTGAGATAATGAAATGTCTGCTTTCGTTGGTAAAGCCTTCAACAAGATGAAAATACTTAAGCTAAAGAAAATACCTTTGACAGTTGAATTTTGACAAAATACGATGTGAAATACAGAATCAAATGCATTTCATTTCACTACCGAAGATCTCGTAGAATTGCGTTGGATTTAATTTGCTAAAAATAGCCATTCAATCCCCCATCAAGCCGGTAAAAGCGGCAGATGAATGGCATTTGCAGTATGAAAAAGCATTCATTACCATACTATGTAGAGCTCCGTCACTAGTATGGAAGTTTCAAACAATCACAAATGCTATACGATGAGTTCACTTGTCTACAATTCTTAATAGATTTGATAATAAAAGATATCAGGATACGTTTTTCAAATGCCGATTCCGAGAATGGTGCTTTCATGGTGATGGTGAAGCTGTAAGATGCAGAAAACATGGAAAAGTGAATCAGAACTGACCGCCAGAAGCGTTTTTCTTGTCGAAGTCGCAGTTTTACCCTAGATATCTTACAAGGGAAAGTTCCCAAGTCAGCTCGACCAACCCGAATGAGTCATATATCACCGTAACGGATTTGAAACGCTAATTTCAAATCTGCTTTCCTTTTCTGCGGAGCAACTTTCCGAGGGAAGTTATGAGCGTTTAAATGTCTAAATTTGTCATGTTCAAAGTAGCTCAAAATCATTTGAAAGCTGTAAAACAACACCTACTGGAATTTCATTATCTGTGTTCCGTCCCTGTAATCAATATACTTGATACAGAACTGATAAATCACTTTCATGTGTTATTGTACAGGCTTCGCCAATTTTAAGCCACTTAAAACATGACAAATTTAGACTTTTGAACGCTCATAACTTCTCTCGGAAAGCCGCTCCGCCAGAAAAGGAAAGCAGAGGAATCAGCGTTTCAAGCCCGTTACGGTGATATATGACTCATCCGGGTTGGCCGAGCTGACTTGGGAACTCTCCCTCGTTAGAAAGCTAGCATTATACCTTATAGAGTAGTAAGACTTAAACAGGAATTAATTGAGATAAGCAAAATCCAAGGGTACATACCCAACACTAGTCAAGGGGCAAATGATCATGCCAAGCGCTGAATTTGGAATATTTTCAGGGACTGTTTTGAAAAAAGCAGTGATACCTACTTATAAGGCAATGCTCGATAGTATACGTAAACGTGATTACCATATCTGCCAAAAAAAAATAAGGGAAGCATAAGGACACGTAACACCCTTCAGACGTTCACTGTATCATAATTAAATTGTCCCACATACAAATCTGAAATTTCAACTCATAAGTCATATACTTCTTGCTCTTGAACTCCAGGCACCTTTCGACAGAATAAAGCAAGCCCTACAAGGTCGCGTTCAAACTTTTGCAGAAAGCCAGTTCCAGTGCAAACTATGGCCAAGGGAAATTTGAGCCCGAACTCGAAAAAATTCAGGTCTCTGAGGACAAATTTTCTATGGATCCCCAAATTGCCCAGGCATATACTTTCTATACAAGGCAATTATATAAGCAGTTGTTGCAATTTATCTTGTCTGAAGATCAAGAAGCAGCAACACGCCGAAAATACGAAAACGTCGTTTCGAGGGATTTTTGCTAAATTTGATGTTTCTCGGAAACGCTTACAAAAGGCTAAAACTTATCTACTTCAATGGTTATGGTGATTTATCTATGGAAGCAGCCCGGCATTGTTTGAAAAAAACTTTCCAGCTTTCGTTTGCTCAGTTTGGCGGTGAAAAAATACAAAAAGTGTACATGTTAGATAAATAGTGTCTATGCGTGAGTTGGGGCCAACAGAAAGTTTCCAGACAGAACCCGTTTTTTTTCGAGTTCCTGGATTTTTCAAATTTTTCAAATTTTGGTGAAAATTAAATGCGGGACAAATTGTATGTGAACATTTGGACGTCACTTTGTAAAGCCGGCACTGCTATCGAAGGTATCCAGGCTCATTTATAGAGCAAGAGGCGACTTGTGGAGGTGGAATTTCAAAAGGGAACTTATGAATAGCCAAATTTTGATTAATGAATTGAACAGAACTTGCTCCTAATTCTTCAAAGGAGTTGATCAGGCTCTCTATATAATTTGTTAATGCTTCGAGCGAGTGTATAATGCACACATAAAAATGAGAGAAGAAAATTGATTAAATTTTTTTTTTCTGTGCTTCGCCGCAGAAAATCATAAACTCGCAAAACCTGAGGTCGGATTATTAGTGAGAGTTTGTATTTTATAACAAACCCCAGAAGGAGCCCAGGTAAAGGATGGATGGAGCAAACCCTACAGGAAACAGCACAGCTTTTTTCTACTTTCCAGAGCTCGTCATAATTTTTGTACAGATTTTTTGATGGAACCATCGAATTTTAGCAGTCTCGTCTCAGACACAAGTGCATCAAACGCCAACAAGTCTTCGGATTTTGAAACTTATAAAGGTGGATTATGGTTTGGCGACAATTTTACAAGCCAAATGAGCATTCACCGATTCGGTTTAGCAAAATTTCGGGTACACCCTGGGGTGCCTTGGAAAAGTTAAATTATGATGATTTTATCTCGGAAAACTTAATGAATCGGAAACCAAAAATAATTGATAAAAAGAGGAGAAAAAGCTGCATCGAATGACACCCGAGTCGCTTGCCGTTTGTTATTCTGTGAGGTTTGACTTGACTAAATATGGAATCTGATGGCATTGAGAAATTGATTGTAGAAACTCTGAGAAGCAAGCTAAGGAAAAGAAAAAATTAAGCTGTGTTCTATAGTGTTTGCTCTATCTACCTGCCACTTGTACTTTTTTGAAGATAAGGTATAAAAATTTAGAAAAATAGCCGAACTTGACCATGGCAAAAAGCATGAGTCGCAGATTTTGGTAATTTTTCGAGAGCTCATTAAACATTATGCAGTGAAATTAGGACCGTTAGAAAGAGGATGAAATCCTGCATAGAAAGAGGATGAAATGCTGCTTGCTCCTAAGATCTCTTGAAAATGTTGATTCCACCAATAGTGGCGTTCATTCGAAAAAAGCGACATTACTTTCGGAACGACCTAATAAATCGATGCCCTCTCTGTTAAATGAAACATCGGCAAGTGTCAGCATACTCCATCCAATAAACTTTTCCCGCCTAGCATATCAGTACTTCATATTTCTCCACATAGCGTCTATAAAGGATGTAGCATTAATTTTATCCCAACCACAAATTATTTTTTCGTCTCGAAAAATGCTCATAACTGCTTTTCCAAAGAAGCTCCACAAGTAATGAAACTGGAAATTTGGAATCAGCATTCTAGACATAATGGTATGTAGTCTGTAATTACCGGTCACTTCGAATTTGTGACCTTCCATTGTAAGGATCATAGCTTCGCCTAGAATGTACAACTAGCGCAAACTTTTTCGCTCAGAAAGAGCAGGTAATGACACTCACATACTACTCACCCATTTTTATTGCAAGTCTCAATCACGACATAACACAAGATGGCAATTCGAAAATTTTTACCGTTATTTGTGCAATATGTGCTCGCCCTCACAGATAATGTGAAGGGCTTGATTTGACTTCCCGTAGAGAAATAGAAACCAGAAGATCCATTAAGAAAATCAGAAGTTATGTTGTTAAAATTGAGACGACAGCGATTTCGTCCCAACTTAATACATTCCAGCAACTATATAAACCGAGTTCGATACGTCTTGTTTTTCCAACCGTGCATAGTCTAAGATCGGGCAACTAACCAAAACGATATGGAATTGGAATTTAATGCTACTTCCGGTACTTTTTGAAAAGTCGACTTTCCTTTAGCCATAGAACAGTGACATCCTTTAACCATAGAACAGTGACATTTTCAAATTGAATTTTTGAGCCAACAAAACCTAACTCGAAGTGCTGGGGAGTTTTACTCAAGACCTAGTAGATCATGATAACAAATGATGCAAGCTAACTTTCGGAGATAAGATATGCCCCGGACAGACTTCACGCGATTTGATCGTCGCGACTCAATCGCCAACATTTCCACTCATTTTCATTTCACATTAAAAAATTTCGGGCTGGAAAAGTATCACAACCGAAATGCAAGTTGATCGGCATGGAGTGACGTTGTAACAGTTGTCTCGTCGCGATTCAGTCGCGACGATCAAATCGCGTGAAGTCTGTCTGGGGCCATAAACTGCATATCAGAGATAAAATAGACTGCATATAGAATCGTTGCAATCGAACAGTAGAGAAAGAAGAACGAGTAGGGCTATATCCAAAAACACCAGCTTATCCTCTAGCTAGTCGTCATCATCATCCCATTATCCTACTGAATGACAACACCAGATGCGTCCCAAGCAGTGAGAAATGGAAAAAAGCCTAGTAATAGATTCGAAACATAGGATGCAAGCTAATCTGCAGGATTTTAGTCTAAGAGAGCGGCTAGTCTGGTACCTGAAAAGTTCATGTGCAAAAAGATTGGGAGACCCTACCAATTCGTTGCCCACGACAAAGCTTATTAATGAACCATTCGTGGCTAGAAAAAAGTCATTTCTTAAAGGTCCATTCAACCAGATTCTCGACTTCCATATTTTAGTCTTCTCGTGTCCCTGATTTCGACTATGAAATCGAGAATCCGCGAACCCGATCCCCATTCTGGAGAACCTTAAGCCGGTTCTACGGAGCGGTTCCTAAAATCGTAAGCTGTAGTAAGAGTGAGGCTCAAAGAGTTTTTCTTTTTTTGTTACTCTCGAATGAATAATTGTTTTGAATGAGTATCGCACTCATATTTTGTTATAGACTCTGATTCTCCAATTTCATCAAACGACTTCAAAAATCACAGAATAAAACAACAATAGATCTAACGAGGTAATGTCCAAATCAACAGTAGAGATACTTCACCTTCTAGCGGTCAACATTGTCGTGGTAAAGCAAACTCAAAAAACAAACTCAACTAATGAGGCAATCTTTTGAAAATAGTAAAATCTAACAACTTTAGATCAAAGCAGGGGTGAATGTGCAATGGAGACCGAGATAAGTTGAGGGAGATCTCCTAATCGTCCCAGCAGAGAAAAGTTAAGCAACTACGCTGCGTAGGACTCAAGACAGTCACAGTGAATAAAGTGTTATCATCTCCTGTGGGTAGTCTCCTTCGGGAGTTTCGAGAATTAGTGGTAAACCATCTAGCCTCTCGTCTTCCATGATGCACTTAAATCCTTTCTTCCCAATCTTACCTCTGCCTATCTTTTCGTGCCGATCGACACGGCAACCAAGAGCTCCTAGAAATGATGAAATTTTGAAATTCAATGCCTGAATGAACCGCTTACCTTTAGAGTCATTAAGATGAAATGCTTTTAGGTACTTTAAACCTATTATGCTATCAAACTTCTCCATAGTTTCGTTGTATGTTTCTTGCGTGCGAATATCGTAGCCTAAAGAAAGAACTTGGGAAGGAACTCTGAGCACACATCAAAAAAATTTATACAGTACGCTTGGTAATCTAGGGTGAGAGGTTTTTTTTGTTGGTGATTACTGAACTGTTTGACCACCACGTATCCACATGAGTCATGATCAACTTGGAAATTGAAACAAATTCCATCTATTAGGTTGTCCGGAAATTAATGTCCGTTTTGAATTTCAACCGCAATAAGTCATACACTTCTCATTTCTATTATAGATAGTATGCAAAGTACCATCCGATAGAGCAAAGCATGCTCTACAAGATGGCAGTCTGCCTTAGCGACAGCTCTGATCCATCTCGAGTTTCAAGCCAAAGTCTAAAAAGATTCAACTGCCAGAAAAATTGAGAAAAATCTAACTCAGTTCATAAAAATCCTACAAAAATTCTAACTTGCACACGTAAACACTGTCCACATAAGACATCCACACCCGCCGTTGCCGTATTTTTTCCTCCGTCAGAAATCAAGAAAACGGAAATTCCCGTGCATTTGCCAAAGTGATGCTGTGCTGTCCCCACATAGGTAGTTGTATACTTCAAAGTTGTAGAAGTACAAACATAAATCTTCAGCTACAATACAGCTCACATTTTTTGAAAAATAGACGCATGTATGGACATGTACATGACACACTACATGTCCATACATGTCCATACATTCGCGTCTATTTTTCAAAAAATGTGAACGGTATTGTATCTATGAGCTATAGTTCTCGAGAAATCTGAATTTCAGTTTGCACCTCCTGACTCGGGAAAGCTATATTCGATAATTCTCGAGAACTAAAGCTTGCACAATGCTGAAAATTTAAGTTTGTACTTCTACAGGTTTGTAGTATACAACTACCTATGTGGGGACAGCATAGCATCACTTTGGCAAATGCACGAGAATTTCTGTTTTTTGATTACTAACAAAGGATAAAATACGGCAACGGCATGTATAGATGTCTTGTGTGGACAGTGTTTACGTGGGCAAGTTACAAATTTTGTACGATTTATATGAACAGAGTTACGATTTCTCTCGATTTTTCGAGCAGTTAAATCGTTTTAGTTTTTGGCTTGAAACTCGAGATGGATCAGAGCTGTTGCTAAAGCAAGATTGCCGTCTTGTAGAGCATGCTTTGCTCTATCGGATGGTACTTTGCATACTATCTATAATAGAAATGAGAAGTGTATGACTTATTGCGGTTGAAATTCAAAACGGACATTAATTTCCGGACAACCTAATACTTGGTCAGCAATTTTTCTATTCCTATAAATGTTTAATAAATGAGCAGCATTTTTTAGGCTAGCAATCACAAAAAATGTTGGGGCACAAAATGGCAAACCCCGCCCCTCATCGCACTAACAAATCCCGTATTTCCCACAGCTATACATCACATGGAGAAACTAACCTGCTGCAAATATGTGACAAGTATCAATGCAGACTCCCACACGATTTTTGTTTTTCACCTGAAATGAAGACTGTCACATAGAACTGGGCACATCAACTTAGACAATCTAATAGGGATGCTTCTTCAAAAATGGGAAAAAGGATATCGCTCGAACTAGATAACAACAACGGTATCAACTTGCATTGAGTATGATGTCGCGAATCTCTTCAAAAGTTGACCCGATCGTGTTGCCCTGTCCAGCCATAGTTTCGATTACTAGATAAGGAATTTAAAAGGATGGAAATGTCATTCACATCCACATACCCAATGTTATAAATTCCGTACATTCCAGTATGTAGTCAATAGTTTCGGCAACGGTTTTGCAACATTCTTCAGTTGTGCATAATCCCGTTGTCGAGCCTAGAAACAAGAGATATCGAAGAGTGAAGTTGGGTGCTCAACTCACCTGGATGGAAATTGTAGTAGTAAATACCGAGACGTTCACATCGCTTGCATTCATCCAACATTGCTTCGCGTGTTTTCTCCAATTTCTCGGGATCAGCTGAGCCTGGGTTCATCAGATAAGAACCATGTGGAAGTATCTGACTCAGTGGAAATCCGGTCACCTGAATTGCGGCCGATTACCTGATTCTAAATATATAACAATTTCCATTTGAAAAAACAAATGCTCCATCGCATCTCATACCAAACTAACAAATCCTCATTCTTGGCAAATCGTAATTTTCTAATCGTAGCAAATGCTTCAAAGCACATTTCTAGGAACGACTGCTGATAGGTTCAAAAAAAAAACATATTTTCGAAGACAAAACACATATGGGTGAGCAGCTTTGAGTATTTATAGTTTTTCACTGCTTCAGAAAAATCGGACCTTCCTTATTTTCGTATACAGCTCAGAAAGGACAATCAGAACAACTCCACGAAAAGCTCGTGAAAATGCGTATCCGAGGGGACATGAAAATGTGATTTCAAAAGCAGTGTCCCGGCAGAATTTCGTATTGCAGTTTTTCACACTTCTGCAGCCTTCTCGGCATGAGGAGACCATATTGGACTTTTCAGAGCATGATAATGGCAAAAAAGAGCTTTTTTCGAAGCTTTCCAGGTTCCGCATTCGGTGAAATTCCGGAAATCTGTTCCGGAAATCTTTCTCGCCTCGCCTCCCCGTTTCGGGCCCGCCCACTTGCATGTATTCTCCACTGAATGCAACTCCGGAAAGTTCGAAAAAAGCTCTTTTCGCCATTATCTTGCGCTAAAAAGCCCAGACATGGATCCTTATGGCGAAAAGGCTCCGAAAAAGTAAAATTCGGAAAACGAAATACTGTCGAGGACTGCCTTCAAGATGTCTTTGAACAGATAGCAATTTCCAATCATTTTTTTTTGGAAAAATCAGTCGCTCGCTATCAAATAATGTTCAAATTATATAAGAGACATTTTTTCCGTGGGAACAAATATGATCTTCTTCTTAATGTTCGAACTTTCGAGGTTACTTCTTCTAAAGCGTGGCTCACATTTAGGCACTTCACCTACAGCCTACCCCTCCCCTGACACTGATGGAAAGAATTATCCGGACCGTATAGATAAAACCCCAATAGACTCGTTCAAAAAGTAACAGCACTGGAGATCTCTATAACCTGCGGCACTCAATTAAGAGATGTACTACATCAATTTATTTCTTTGTCCAAGTTGCAAATCGACATTCAAACAGAACAGACCTCTAATGCCGTATACCATTTTGTAACGGTCTTCTCTAACATTGGTTTCTGATCCCATCGTCGTTGATTGCGCACAAACAGAGCAAAACTGCGATTACCTTCAGCGCAAGCGTTGTAGATTGCTTGCTCAACACCGCCCAAAATGCAAAATTCAGCTTTTAAGCCCAAGAATAGTAGAAGTCTTACCAGCGGCACTAACATGTGAACCAACATTCTTTTTGCTATTCGCTCCAGCAGCAAGTACCTATTGCAAAATTTCAATATTATTAGCATTTGAGGGAACTCAACATACGCTCACCTTAGCGCCAATGGTAAGTCTTGAGATACGCTGTGCTTCATTCTCCTCAGAGACAGCAGGTTCTAGACATTCTGAAAGTACTGAATCGAAAATAATACGTGGAGAAATAAGGATACATAAAGATACATCTTAAAAAAACTCTGGTGCACTTAGTACTCTAAAACTGTACCACGTGCTCGATTCAATAACTTTCTTGAATAATTCTCACAAATGCCGCTTCAATTTGGAACAATGAAGAACGCTATTACTGCAAGTATGTTGAAAACTTTCAAACCATCAAAGCCATGATGAAATGACTGCCATTTTAGGAAATTTTCAGAAGACTTGGAAACTTTTATATGGCTTTTTCGGCAGGTGGTTTCATAGACCTTACACGACTTCTAGGACATAAGAATCTTTGGAGAACATGAAACTACGGCCGTTTTGGGGTACGGTATAACTGCAGGACGAGAAAGCATTGTAAACAAATTGCATACGTAGGATCAGCGACTGGAATTTTTCTTTTCATTGTTGGCTATGACGATCCAGTTCCTTCGGGATTTAATTGGCATTCGTTTCCTAGAGATGAACAAAATTTCCACCATAATCTTAAGAAAAATTCAACTACTAGTTTTGCACTACCAGTCTTATTGAACAACCCTACAGCTTGGAAGCTAATAGTTTGCGAACACTATGCAGATAAAGCTGTACAATCCAGTCAGGGCCCGGCACGAGTCGGTTTCTAGGGTTCCTGAAAACGAAGTCTCCCCTGACTTTCGGAAGCTTTACGAAGTCCCTTTTGACCTAGCTGCTTAGGAGAAGATGAAAACAAGGAAGATTTACAAGTCTGAAAGAAAAGACGTGAGATAAGAGTGATAATCCAGTGAATTGGAGCTGATTACTACGCATGCACGAGACTTTGGCATTAGAGCGCAAATTCAACAAAGCGAGAATAAATGAAGGCAAAAAACAAAGGAAAAGCAATGATATGAAAATGTCTTTATGCTCAGTGATAGATTTTTGACCGGGGAATCCGTCCATGCTGAAAAAATCCGAAACTTATGTGAATTGACGAAAATATATGCTCCAGACGATCTCAGATCGTCTGGTGGCCGTCTGGAAACGATCTAATTTTGGAAAAGGTATACTTCACATAAGTTTTCAAATCTTTTTACATAAATCTTTCGCAAATAATTTTCTATACATATAGTCCAATTTTGGTGTCATATGATTCTGTGTACGCTGTAAACAAGCAATTTTTTCATTTTAGCCTTGCTTTCAAATCGCGCGCACTTTTCGCCACACACGGTAGAGCATGCCAATCGTGTGATAACCTGTCGGGAAAGCTTGTGTTCGACCAAATGGCGCTTATTCTTGATGCTCGGTTCCTACTAGTCAAAAACGATAACCCCTTTGCTGTTTGCTTCAAAAACGAAGTCCAGCCTGCTTCCAGACGATCTGTGCCGGGCCCTGAATCCAGTTCGGTATTTTGGGACACCCTGCACAATTGCGATTTTTCAACTTTTATATTTCTCAAAATTCTGAAAAACAAACCAATTTTAGTTTCTAGCTCTGTTTTGATTTGTACGCTGACATCTTGCTGAACGACTGTGGTCCCTCCAAAATTTTCGGCTTGATCTCAAACATGGATATCACAAATCATTGGAATAGAAAAAATCAAAAGATATCACCATGTTTACGCCTTCTCTTTTTTGGTATAGGTTTGGTATGATTTCCGTTGTCGAGCCGGGCTAAAATTAGATTCAGTAGACGACATTGAGTACTTATGTATCAAACCTTGTGGATCTTCTGAGCAAGTTTCTTTCTTCACCTTCACTGAAGTCATTGTCTTCTTACTTTTTGCAACGGTTACTATGACAAGAAAAGATATATACCGCGATATCAGGTCCAAGACACATGAGTCACCTTGCTTATTGCTCTTCTCGGGTTGGATGTCTACCGTTTGGCACTTGTACCCATCTGCAAAACCATTTGGCAATTTGAAGAGTTGCAAAAAACTAGACAAATGATGTCGTATGATGGCCAAAAATACCTTCTTCCTCAGGCAAGACTAACTCTTCTTTCACATGGATTTCCAGCATTTCAGCTTCGCTCTTCTCTACCTGAACACTGCTCGCAATGACCTTCTGTGCCTTTGGAGCTCTTCTGTTCCTCATCGCCTTAAATGCACACACGAATGTGATACTCACAACTTCCAAACCGCACAAGCAACTGAGACATTCGCAAATAATCGACAACGAAATCTCAATAAATTTTGAAGATTTTTCCTGCTTCAAGGATATCACGCCTCTTCAGTATTTTATTTCTGCCATCAGCATGTAGCAACTGCCTGCTACTTTTCTTTACCCCGCCCATTACTTTTAACATTCTATCACGCGTGCATGCTGACTTTTTTAACAAGGCTGCACGTCAGGAGGTTCCGCCCACGCCGCGTTCAAACTTGGGGCCTCCAAAACTCTCCGCCAATAGAGATTTCTGGCGGGGGGAGGGGGGTGAGGGGGGTGAGGGTGGGGGCAGACATGACTTAATGCTATAAGAATGACTGCGCCAGGAGCGCTGGTGTTGTACCGGCTCAAGTGCGTTGCGGCGTCGCTTCGCGAACAATTCGCGCCGACCGTACCTCCTGACCGTCCCCCTTTTAACAAGGCTTGGCTTACGCGATGGATGACCCAAAAAGCGCCACCGTTCCGCTCGAACCTGCAGCTGCCACGTTCCGCGGCCCTCTTCATTGCTTAGCATTGAGGTCATCTATTCCTACTCTGCGTGCATGCTTCCAGTGCACTCCCGAAGAAAATAATTATCGTTTTTTTTCTCACGGGCCGTCAAGCTGACGATGAATTGGCATTCAAAAGCAAGAATGACGATTACGAGTTTCTCGCGCTGAGTTTTACGCTGAGAACTGTAACAACTGTATGGGAGATTCGGCAAGTATGTAGACTGGGCCCGGCACCGATGGTTTGGGGTCAAACTGGACTTCGTTTTTGGAGTTAGAAGCAACGGGGACATCGTTTTTATGAGGTCCTGGAGGAAGCGCCTAAAAAAACACGACGAACATGTCAGGTTTCACGAGTTGAACGTGTTTTTTCGCAAGCGCGCGAATTTCAAATACAAGATTCAAACAAACAAATGGCTTGTTTACAGCGCACAAACAATCACATGGCTCCGAATTTGGGCTATTTGTATACAATATTACTCCAAACTATGTTGTGTAAAAAGTTCCCAAAACTTATGTGTCCTAATATCCGTTCTCGAATTTGTTGGTTTCTAGACCAACTACCAAACCAACTGGGTTGGTTCGGAACATAAATATCGGAGAGTTCACATAAGTTTTGGACCTTTTTGATTTGGACGATTAGAACGGTCAAAAATCTATCATTTAGTGAAGAGAGCGGATCAAACCGTTGCCTCTCCTTTTTTTGAGTCAAAAGTGGTATAATTCTACGCGTTGATAGATATCGCGCTCTAATCACTTGCGGTGTCCTTTGAAATATGTGGCAAAAAATGCATCGCAGGATTGTTGAGGCTACAGATTTGGTTGGCCTAGGAGATTTTCGACATTCCCAGCATCAAAATGGTACTATACCCAATGGCAGAGCTTTAATCGACTTGAAATGTTTTCTTTTTGCTTTTTTGTTATATTACATACCTCAAAATGCGCTTTTTTCGCTTTTTTGTTGCTATTTTGGTTGAATAAGGGTTTCCTTACTGATTTTCACGTCGAGAGGGACTTCGTAAATTTTCGCGAAGTCATGGGGGACTTCGTTTTCTAAAAACCTCCAAACCAACGCGTGCCGGGCCCTGTATGTAGATGCAGAGACGTTAGCGACTTTACGCTCTCAACTGCAGCGTTGTGCACAATCTAATGGAAGGGAGATCCTGAAATGAGCAGAATGCCGCCATGTTGGGTCCTCGCTTTCGTAGTCGATCATCTCTATAGGGGCCTGCAGAATCGCGAGAGTCGGACGTGCGTACGGTCATCGCGCCGCGCACGTCAGATGTGCGTCCGACCACTCAGGTAGGTGCCAGACTTATCCTGTAGAACAGGTTTATTCGGTTCATCATCTTTGCTGTTGGACAGCGTAGTGATTTGACCTATGAACCAAACGAACCGGCTGAAGCGGATAAGTCTAGCACCTGCTTTAGTGACATTGGACGTGCGCGGCGCAATGGTACGCACGTCCGACTCTCGCGATCCTGCAGGCCCCTTACAGTGATGTGAATCGCGTGCTCCCATTTCCGTAAGCGCAATGAGCATCGCGCCACGTTCGCGCGGCATGGTTTGGGCATTTGAATTGATCACATAGACTGTAGGTCCGCGCGCAGGGCGCTTGCGTTGCGCATGCGTACAGTCGTCGTCAATACTCACTGGGCTTTTCTACAGTAACCCGAAAATCGCTCATCCGCTGTGCAACGTGTCGCGCAGGCTACGTGACGCCTGCCTGAGCCGTCAATAGAGATTCTCGGTAGCAAAAACAGGGAAGTGAGGGTGGAGCAGATAGATACATGAGTCAATGCTATAAGTACGGGAGCTTTCAATCTGACTGTCACGGTTGACGTAGTTCAGTTCCTCGTGAGCCGCCTCGCTTGGGTCTCTCAAGTGGTACACTACCGCATCGGCTAAGGCTTTCGCGGTATCAGATGTGGTGTTGTACCACGTGAGAGATCCACGCGAGGCGGCTCTCGAGGACCTGAACCACGTCGACCGTGACACTCAGATTGAAAGTCCCTGTAAGACTGCGCCAGGAGGGCTGCTATTGTAAGGGCCTGGATTACGTTGCGGCGTCGCTTCGAGAAAAATTCGCTTCGTACATCTTGACCGTCCCCCCCCCTGAGTTACACGTTGCACGGCGGTTGAGCGA
Organism: Cylicocyclus nassatus; assembly: GCA_958299035.1. NCBI lineage: Eukaryota > Metazoa > Nematoda > Chromadorea > Rhabditida > Strongylidae > Cylicocyclus > Cylicocyclus nassatus. The sequence continues at coordinate 60,239,602 of CATQJL010000316.1, read as the reverse complement.
TTTTCGGGTTACGGTAGAAAAGCCCAATGCCTATTGACGACGACTGAAGGCCGTAATTAATAAACTTCAGGAATCATGCTTACTAATAGTGAGACTTTGAAAAGAACATCAATCAAATTAGAAACATCTTTGGGGAAACATCAAGAGAATCAGATTTGAAAAAAGAGTATAAACGGATTTAGAGAGCTCAGCAAGGCTCAGGAGGCAAAGCCGGATCTGAATCTAGAACTGAGACATCCCGACGAAAATTAAAAATCTCAAACCAAAGTGATGGTCTCTGCATAAACAGCCTGCACTTGTAAGCAACCCACCATAATTTCACTCTCTATCGTTGCCCTTTGCAGAACAACATTTGCAATCTTTGCTAAGTCAGCAGCTGCTCGCCATGCTCTTCTCATCAAGGCTGTTTCTGAACTTGAGATGTCGTTCTTAGGAAGATGTCAAGCTTGCTTCCACGAAAGCGCCAAATCATCCATGACCTGTTCTGATGTCCTTAACACGTTGACGACAGTGCCGCGCAATGGTGCGCGGCAGGCAGTCTGTCCCTGTGGACGACGCCGCGCAATGGTGCGCGGCGGCCTTAATTTCAATACTATTTGACCAATCCTCTCAGTTTTTGTTCATATAATCAACATAGGATCAGATATACTTCATGTATTAGCTCCGCCCCTTTTGGCAAACTCTGCCCACTCCTATGCCTCCCACAAGAACCATTTTTGTTCATAAAAAGCATGGATGAGGCCGTAAATGAACGCAAAGACCTCAAACAACTATCAGCCAGGCCCCGCACACCTTCAGGCAAGCTCCGCCCCTTGAGTGGCAAGCCCCGCCCACTTTTCAAAAATGCCGGAATTTGCACGAATTCATTGATTTTGGGCAATTTCCAGCATTTTTGAAAAGTGGGCGGGGCTTGCCAAAAGTGGGCGGAGCCGCCCTCCCCACCTGCATTTTTGTATCTCACGCATAGATGCATGCATACATACTAGGCTGTTGCATAAGTTCTGTCCGATTTGAATTTTTGAGTTTAAAATGTCATAACTTCTTTCAGAGTCAACTTTTTTCCAAGGTCTTAGTTTCTATGTGTTGAGCAGTCCCTTGGCTAAAAAATGCATATTGAGATTTGCGCAAATCTTTGTTAAGGATGAACCAAGAATGCAAAAACTTCGCAGCGTTTTTCTTCGAATCTGTCTTTTTTGACATGGTAACGCTCCCTTATGAAAATTGATAGGCATCTTTTCTAATAATGGATGGATAGAGAAATTTTCGTAGATTATTATGCAACATAAAAGAGCCCATAGGGTTTGCGCTGCCGAGAGATTTTCTTGACCGAACAAAAAATTAGCCACTTTTTGACCTCGCTTCAGCACATGTGTGCATGCCTATTTATGAACTACGAACGTTTTACAACTGACGTGAGCGCCGAAAAGGAATTGGTGGATGGGCCCTGTTAGCTCTTGCTTTGCCCTAGCACCTCCAACTTTGAGCTTGTCGATTACTTCTATTCGCAGAAAGTTATTGCTTGTAAAACATCTATACCAAAGATTTATGTTCGAGGATAGATTTCACTAGCAAGACGTATTCTTCATGGGACCGAACTTCTGCATATACTAGCATTCCATACCCTTATTCCGAAGCCAATGAAAGAACCTGACTTGAAGGGCGCATTGTGGAGATATCCTCGCAAGGACATATTTCTAGGGATAGAACGTACCTCGGCCACTTAGAGATTTTAGGCCTGTGATCTCCGTACACTAAGAATTTTATTGAATTCTGGTATGCTTTAGAAAGCGCAAGGAAAGCACTTTTCAATGATACCAACCGTATCGAATTAGAGATGAAATTCTCTTAGAACAGCTGCTTCAAACATGAGGCAAAAAAATCGGACAGAACTTATGCAACAGCCTAGTACATGCAGCTAGTTGTGAAAGTGCCGGGAAACGGTTCGTCCACAGGGACAGACCTTCAAAAAATGGCTCGTCGTCAACGTGTTAAAGGCAGCGGCTCGGCAGATTGACAATTTTGGGATATCCATCGTTCTCGGTTCCCCTGATGAGCTAAGTCCAAGACTGTGCTCTGCAACTTCAAAAGATGTCAATAACCCGATTTTCCAGACGTGTAAAGCGCTATTTGGGCGGACCGCGTAAGCCCGCGCTCTAGAGCGCATTGGCCCACGGTGGGTACGGTATCTTCACTCATGAGCCAATGCGCTCTAGAGCGCGGGCTTACGCAATGCGCCCAAATAGCACTTTTCAAGTTTGGAAAACCGGGTTATTGACATCTTTTGAAGCTGCAGAGCACAGTCTTGGACTTAGCTCATCCAGGGGAACCGAGAACGATGGAAATCCCCCCGAGCCGCTGCCTTCAAACGGGGAGGGAGAATAGGCGTATGATGTGCAAGTTTTTCAAAGTGGAGGCATAAAAGGCAACAGTTTATTTTTGCGGGTCTTCCGCCTATCACTGTCCTCTATCTAACTAGCTCCGAGTGAGTCACCGACCCCACGGATTGGTGTTTGCTGCAAGCACGATGACGCGCGGTTAAAACCATTTTAGCAATAACAGCAAGATTTATATAGCATACTGCCGCGAAGGCACAAAAGCTAGGGCGAAGGCGTCTTTATTAACCGTAGACCGCACGAGGCAGGGTTTGCGACATTGAAGATTACATCAATCGCTCGTAATTCTTGTGTGACTTCAGCTATTCAAACCGTTTTTGAAAAGGAATTATCAAAATTACTAGGAAGCTTGTTGTGAATATGCGCTTGGAGTATGTTCAAACTTCTCGAGTTAACAGTCTACGAGTTTCCTAGGGATAACATAGAGCTGGAAAAAATTTCGCGTCAAAAAAGAGCAGTATGAGTTAGAAAAGATTGATTTGAATGTAGGAGGATACAAGACTGAAAATGTGACAATGTCACAACGATGAAATGGCATCCTAATCAAGAAGTATTCAGAACTATACAATTAGCTGGATTACAATCAAGAGTAGAAATCTTTATTGTGTCGATAAATGTTCAGAAGCGAGTTATGAACCATGAGTGTTGTAAGTGCTGAGCTACCTCATGCTAATTCATCAACGATTGCTGGCAAAAATTCAAAACAAATTCAAAGACACACGTGCATCAACTTACAATGAAAGAAACAGGACGACCTATCAAAGACGATACCTCTCTTTTGCATGCAGAATCACACTCGAATTCGAAGAGCAATATAACTTTGCACAGAATAGACATTCGAATACATACTGATATCACTACTGATAAACAAAGAAAAATTCTCCACAAATTTTTTAAGTCTACGATACCAAGCAGCTACAAACCGGTCCCACAAGCAAGATCAACGGGTGTGAAAATCTGTTTCTTACTAATTTTTGTATGAGATCAACACCGCCCGCCAACCTTTTTTACATGGTTAAGACAAATCAAATGGACAACCTGTGCGATAAAGGCAAAGTAACAGAAGGGTAACATTGTTAGATATTTGCATTAGATCATGGTTCGCTAATACTACTCATCTGTATCCGAAGCGGCCGTTCTTTCCTACGAGCAGCAGCTGTCATAGTTTGACCATTCTCCTTGATCTGGATCTGCTTTCTGTCTTCAACAGAAAGCTCTTTTGGTGACTCCGCGCTATCTCTGAAATCATCAAACAGTGAAGAACAGAAGAGAATGCATATCAATACAAGACTCGAAATATTCCGAAACGTAGATTAACCTAGAGGCATATAAAAAGAATGCCACCTACTTGTAGTATATCACTCTTCCTCCAATGCGCTCAATAACATCATTTGGTGCGTAAGAAGGCTGAGATGAGAATTTTACCGAACCCTCCAACATAGCTAGACGACTCAGCGTATAAGGCCATTTGTCCCACGAGCTACCGATCTGCAGTAGGTGCAGGTTAACGAAAATATGACAGATAAAATGGTGACTAATGCACCTATATACTAGAAACTGCACAACTTGGACAGCAATGAATAAAACAGAACCTCTGTGAAAACAAGCCTATCGGCAGGCACTCCCGATAAAGCCGAAACGCTTTGAGCCAGAGATTCCATTTGATTCGGAGCTTTGGGATCAACTAGCGCTTCGTGTATGGCCGATACTTCCACAGTCGAAGGTCGGAATCTCCGCACCAAGATAGGCACACCGGGTTTACCAATCAAACGTTCATCTGGAACTATCCCATCGGAAGAGAAGCAACAAGCAACACGAGATACCTGTTATGATTTGGAAATACACATTATTCGACCATTGAGAACCTCTGCAGTCGAGAGTGTCTGCAGGATTGAGTACGGCCTTCACTGTCCGGCTGACTGTAGACATTTCTCGAAGACGAATCCTGAGCACAAAATTTTTTGTTATGGAGATTTGGGGGTATTCCAACTAACTGGTTCATATTCAGCTTCTGGCCATAAATTTCTGCGTACAGGTGTATGCATTGCAACATTAGGTCTCCTACAGATGTCTGCTTTGAAGCTGGACATTCGAACAGTACTCTCCAATTTTCTCGCTGAAATCTCTCGCATATTGAATAGTAACACCAATACAAAACATCACGAGCATATACTTACATTGGGTTCATTCAGGTCGAACTGTAGCACGCGAATAAGCTTTTCGTCGTCTCGCAAAGGTGGCCTCAACTTCACTCCCAACTGAAAGCGTCATAGATTCATTGCCACTTCAAAAAAAGAAGTGTTAAAGTGAAAAGTGGTGAAAGATCCAATCCATGCATTCATTATTAAACAACCACACATGCGAATCTTTTAAGAAAAGACAGAAAATCAAACCTTGAAAACATTATCCAATGCGCTTCGTACACTTTCGTCGTCCTTGCTATTGCACTCATACCCTTTGTCATCTTCCTAGAAAAGAACTGCAGATTGGTATGCAAACCTTTTACGAAACATTAGATCCAACCCGGTAGTGTTTGATAACGACAAACTGTGTGGTATCCATGCCAAGTTTTCTTCCAAGCCAAGCCTTGAACTTTCCGAATGTCAAACGCGAATCAACGTCCAGGTAGAGAACTTAAAAGGACTATCTCAAAAAAATAATCACACTACGCCCTTACATTCTTGATCCCCCCCCCTTTACTGAACAAAAAACAATCCCAGAATAATCGATGAGATACCCAAGATGATTTTAGAAAAACTCTACTCACGATTTCCGACGGAAGTTGGCAGTTGAACAACTTTTTGAACCAACTCATCACTATGAGATGTGATTGTAGATGGGACTGGAGTGGTATCAGATGAATCGGCAAGCGAGCGTGTTCCAGAATGAGACTGGAACACGTCTTCGTTGTCATTCTCAGCGACTGTCGCCAAAGAGTCCTGGAAGCGTAGTTGAGGGACTCAGGAGTGCATGATATAGGATGAGAAAAGGATACTAACAGCTAAGTCGGAATCATCGATTCCCTCATCAACATCCGACACGTTTGGTGACATCTGCAAATCAGCAAAAACTAGCGGTAACACAGCACTAACCAACGACAATAGAGTTCTAACCAAACAAGGATTTGAACAGAGATGTAGCTCACATGGCAAGCCATCAACAAAGCCAACCGCAAGCCAAAAAAAAAGGAATAAGGACAAGCAAGTACCAATATAGAGTGCCAAAACTTTGCCAAAACTCAGAACTCGAGAGCTACATATGAAGACGAAAGGCACTTGTCATGATGCGTTGCTGTTTTGATTTATGCAAAGCTAGAAATGACATCACCGCGCAATTTCTGCAAAATTCCCGAATAAACGGAGTATATATAAAACAATCAGAATCTGCGCTCTATGATTTGCTCAACGAAGTCAGTTTCTACTTGTTTTATTTTGACACATCAATACTTCGCTTCCCACCCATTTTAAAAGCTTTACGTGCAAAGTGTTATTTCTCTTGCATTTAGCATGCTTCTGGTGATATGTATTCAGTCATCCTTAAAAATATACCTGAGGTGTGTTTTGACAACAGCTGCCGATATCACCCATAACGTCGTTACCGATAAAGTCACTTGCTCGCGAAGATGACCTACTTCCTCCGTCTGAAGGTGTGATAGGAGCAGATTCAATGGCTGACGAAGCAGAGCTCTTCAACTAGAAACGAAGTAGTGTGGTTGGGGATTGGGGTGATATTCTTATATATAAAGCTGAATGTCTGTTTGTCTGTATGTCTGTCTGTCTGTATGTATGTGTGTACGTATGTTCCGAATAGAAAATTCCATTTCTGAACCGATCGGGACCAAACTTGGCACACATACACTTCGGGCCCCGGCGGGTGTCATAGGCTACTTTTCGTCATCGATCGATATCGATTTTATCGATTTGTATCGATTTTTTTGCTGAGTTCACCCACGGGGCTGGGAGTTGGCACAGGGGGGTAATCGAGCATGGGGATTCCGAATACAATATTGGTTTTCAGGATTATCGATTACTTTTATCGATTTTATCGATTTTTTTGCAAAGTTTGAGCTACGGGGCTGGGAGTTGGCACAGGGGGGTAATCGAGCATGGGGATTCCGAATACAATATTGGTTTTCAGGATTATCGATTACTTTTATCGATTTTATCGATTTTTTTGCAAAGTTTGAGCTACGGGGCTGGGAGTTCGCACAGGGGGGTAATCGAGCATGGGGATTCCGAATACAATATTGGTTTTTGGGATTATCGATTACTATTATCGATTTTATCGATTTTTTTGCAAAGTTTGAGCTAGGGGCTGGGAGTTGGCACAGGGGGGTAATCGAGCATGCTGATCATCCCCAAGGGGGGTGATCAGCATGTTCGATTACACTCCTGTGCCAAATTCCAGCCCCCTAGCTCAAATTTTCAAAAAATCGATAAAATCGAAAAAGTAATGGACGATCCTGAAAACTAATATTGTGTTCGTAATCTGCATGCTCGATTACCCCCCTGTGCAAACTCCCAGCCCCGCAGGTCAAACTTTACAAAAAAAATCGATAAAATCGATAAAAGTAATGGACGATCCTGAAAACTAATATTGTGTTCGTAATCAGCATGCTCGATTACCCCCCTGTGCAAACTCCCAGCCCCGCAGGTCAAACTTTACAAAAAAAATCGATAAAATCGATAAAAGTAATGGACGATCCTGAAAACTAATGTTGTATTCGGGATCCCCATGCTCACTTCCCCCCCTGTGCCAACTCCTAGCCCCGTGGGTGAACTCAGCAAAAAAATCGATAAAAATCGATAAAATAGATATCGATCGATGACGAAAAGTGGACTGTGACACCCGCCGGGGCCCGAAGTGTATGTGTGCCAAGTTTGGTCCGGATACGGCGGAGCCGGGTAAGCCAGCTAGTTCTCAACTATTTTGCATTGATAAAGAATCTTTGATTACGTCAAAATGAATGAGAAATATGTAAGCATAATTCTGCGTGGCGGACTGTGCAGAAGTTGATGCTGTAAGAACCGTTCCTGCTATATGGAAGAGCTATAGATTGAAACTAGATGTAACACAAAAGCTCCGTTGCTATACAACTGAAATAGGAAACTGAATCAACTAACACTAACTTTTCTGTCACGCAAAAGCATCTCGATGTCAAATTTCATGCACTAATACTTAGCAAATTTTTCTTTCGAAGAGGACAAACGACGATTCCGACAATAGGACTCTCAATGTTACCAGATTTTATCTTTTGAAGGCACCGTCCACCCAAAATTTCGACCTCCATGTTTTGGCCGTTCCAGGGCCTTCTCATATCCCTGATTCCGAATATCAAGTCGAAAATCCGCGAAAAATATGAAAACCCCCGTTTTCAGAACCCCACAGAGCGATTTCTTCGATACGGTGATTGGTTGCGCGCGCACCGCACTGGACGAACGTCACGCCCACTCAAAGGGGAGGAGCCAACGCGGCAAAGCTGTCATCCAAGCGAGTTTCGAAGCAAATTTCTCGCTTCGGAAGCAACCTTTGCCAGCGTGAGTTGGGTAAGTATACAGTTGTGGACCCCATTACTGTTAGGCATGAAAATCTCACAGTCCCCATTTTGGGTGGACGATACCTTTGAAGGCACCCAAATCTGGAATTAGTGAAATTTTGGTACCATACAATGGCGAAACACACTAGCAAATAGATACTCAAGTCCCGCGCAAAGAGTGACTTGCTAAGCGAGAAGATTGCTCCAGAGAGTAGGCACGGATAGCCCCGCCCATCCATGGTTGGTAGGAGGGGTGACGTTCGAAACGGATTCCAAAACAGCTAAGATGCTGCAAATCTGCTTCCGCAGTAAAAGGCAGATTTTCGACACCTCTAGGTAATCCGGAACTCTCGGGCTTATAACCCCAGAATACACAAGTTGATGAACAGGGCGACCTCTACCTCACCAACCCTTTAAGGCTATTTTTTTTGCTTCGATATACAACTTTTGCAACGGGGCTTGGGCAGTTACCCAGCTAGGCCTCTCGATATAGTATCGCATCAAATTTCACCAACTTCAGATCTGTGCACAATCCGAAAATTAATTGTTGGAACTGACCTTCTGCTTGTTACTGGTTATGGCATCCGACCACAAACTACCAGACGAGTATGCATGTGTGGTCGCTTGCGCACGAGCGACTTCATCTGTAATGAGCGAAGTTGTATATACTATATCATAAGACAGTTTAAGGGCACCGTCCACCATAAGTGAGGGGTCTTGAGCTTTTGGCAGCTTAGATAGTAGAAACCCCTATCAAGCCAATGCCCAATAGCAGCGCAAAATTTCGCTTTGGAAGGGAGAACATCGTTTCGGAATAGCGAAGATGCTTGAAAACCCCAAGTCGGCACCGACCCCTCCAGTAATGCCGGCGATGGATGGGTGTCCCATCCGTGCGCACCCATCCATCGCCGTTCCGGAGAGGCGGTCTGCGGGTTCTCCTAAACGGGAAATCGGGGTTTTCGCGGATTCTGGACCTCATATTCGAAATCAGGGACATGAGAAGGCCCCGGAACGATCAAAACATGGAAGTCGAGAATCTAGATGGACGGTGCCTTTAATGTAGTTGAAAGACCAGCGCGCATAACAATAAGATATTTCGCCTCTGAGACTGCATGCTCTGGCAGTAGAAAATTCCTACCTGGTGGAGGAAGTTCTACAGTCATATATTGCGTAAATTTCTTTCTGTCAAGTACAGCAAACATAATAGTCTCGTTCAACGGCCTTCTTCTATCCTCTTCAACTTCATTCGAATCGCCTTTAGCTCCATTGTCACAGTATACCTAAAACATATGAAGTTAGACATATATATAGCCCAGCTCATCTAAACTTCTTTTACACTGGTTCTCAAGACTATAAATAACATCTTATGTCTGTCCACAGAATAGTGGAAAATACGGGCTAGTCAGCTCCGGTCAAGAAAGATGTGTATTTTTGGCCCCCAAAAACATGGGGAAATCCTGCATTATCCTACGTGTGACTGAACCATACTGTTACCGTTAGAGTGTCCACTATGCTAGAAGCCAAAAAAAGCGAGTTCTGAGTGATTGGAAGTGATTCTATTTAGTATCATTACCACGGCTCCTCTTTTGCGCTCAGTCAAGGTTTGATAAAAAAAATTTCAGAATTCAACGCAGATTCCGTACCAGAGGCACAGCGGAGAAACACTGCTGAAGCAATTCGAAGAAGTTTGTCCCGGGAGAGTCAAGCAGAACCAAGCCATTCGGCTGTGTGTCTCTTTCTAGCACCATTCGAGATGAAACAGCGGCACGTTGTCCACCGCCAAACATGGAACCGATAAGCTGTTTCACTTGTATAACCTGGAATAAAAAAGCCCTAAAAGGCAACAAAAACGATTCCCTTACCGTGCGAAGGTCTGGACTAATATACAGATAGAAAGATGGGTTTATGCAGCGTGCTCCGATGTCCACTCGGGCTATGCGTACGGTGCGTCCATTGGCGGGAGTGACAGCAAAGGGAATTCCTAAAGCGATACGATAGGACCAATATGGTAGCAAGATGAAATATGTCAATGTACATAAGTAAACTCTATTTAAAATAATTCATACCTCCAGGGCGCCAAACGTCGAGTAAGAACATCAGCGTGTTTGGCCTTCCATGCACGAGGCATGTCTCTATCTTCTAAAAATGAGCCTGGTGTAAGCATACAAAAGAGCTCTTATAGTGACCAATGGAAAGCGGTTATTAAGCTACCCAACCACTGATGGATCGCAAAAGTTGAATGTACCTTAGACAAATCTGCTCTGGACACATATGCCTCGTGAACGGTTAGTCCACGCTCGCTCGTGACGCGAATGAGACGACTATGATGGCGAACAATGGAAGGGCTACCTTTCTCTGATGTAGCAAGAGCCTGGGCTTTCTCCTCGAAAAATTTCAACGCCTGAAAGGAGATATTCCTACAACAGGGAAAGTAGGTTTGAAAAGAGTACCTGGTTGTACACATCACATAGTGTGTTTGAACGAGGCATATCTATCACAAACTGTTCGCTAAGCATAGAATCATTGTCACACACCATATTTAAATGAACTTTGATCTGAAATGTGAAAAGAGTTAAAAACAAGCAACTAAATCATAGATATGTGCCTCACATTTACAAGATTCAGTAGATAGATTCGCTGCCTCTCTCGTTCAGCTTCTTGTTCTTTCCACTGACTTTTCAACTGAGTAATGTGAAGAGGCAAATTTGATGTACGAATAAAACTTGCATTCAATTTACTAATCTGCAATGACAAGCAAATGGTCGATTTCGCTGTCTCGAGAATAACTATACCTTCCTGTACATGAGCATATATGCGTTTGTATTACTTGTTGACCACCCGCCATATGAACCACCAAAACTTTTCGAAATTTCTTCAGGGCCGACGGGTTCGACGCGTGTGTCATTGAAACAGTACCACTGCCCTTGATCCATGTTCCTAGAATAAGCTCCTGTACAATAAGAAGATGAAAGAGAACGCAACAAAACTCAAAATCGTAAACTATGATGACAGGGAAGTTAAGAACTTCTCACTTGATATGAGCAAAGTAATGACCGCCTGCAGCACTTCCTTGATGCACCATGACGGAGAACAGCTCATACACATACTCTCCGTGTTTGAGAAGTTTGTTGACATAGTCACGATCCACCCGTTGACCAACAGTATACGTTTCTGAACGAAGGAGTTGCCGCTGAATCCCATTTATTACTGTATAAATTATGCTGAACCATTCAGGAGGTTCCTCTAACGTTTCTGCCCCAAATTTGCTATTATCGGAGGTATTGAGCTTCAAGCTGAGACTGCGCAATTAGAAGTCTTTGAGATGAAATCTCTTTGGTGCTCTATAACTGCATGAATCCGACCTAAACTGCTGAATCGTGGTTTAAACCAACTACCAACCAACTACAATAAATCCAAATGATGGTCTTACCGATCATGAAAATGTGGAAATTCTTTCCCCTACCGAAGCTTACTGGGACAGCTGAATCTGAGTCTACTCTTGTGGCTTAAAACGCACCAGGTGGCGGTAAACAATGATGTAGCGCTTGAATTCATACTCCTAACATCACTCTGTGTTATAGATGGACCACAGAATTTTTTGAAGTTGCTCAACTCCGCTTTTCATGTGTATAAACAGATGTGTGTGTAGGGGTAAGGATAATAGAGGATCGCCACCTTACAACTAAGGCTCGATACGGCTGTCCCTGCAGCAAGCCCCTGTAGAATATGAGCGCAGCGGTGTTCGCTCGGGCCCCTCTATAGTCCGCTGCTTCCTGCACACAAAATCGTAAAGCAGTCAAAAACTAAATGAATCGAAATCATGGTTTCCAATCACGCATTATGACTTCATGAACAGGAAGCAGTGAACTATAAATGGGCCCGAACGAGCCCCGCAGCGCTCATCTCTATGGAGGCTTCCTGCAGGAACACCCGTGGTTATGTCAAGAGGGGCGAATTTTATTGCCAGCCGGCCACCGAAAAGCATTCCTAAAACTTTCACTCTTTTCATCAAACTCCGTCCTACACAGCAAGTGGCAACTTCATACAACTAATAAAACAAAGCACTTTGTTAGTTAATTTTGAGGACGTGTATAACAATAAAATGGGCTTTTGTCTTAATGAGCCACATAGAAATTGCATCTTTTGACCGTCTCCCAAAAAATTCGAGTGCTATGCAAACAAAGAATTCAGAAATCGTCGTTTGACTCAGAACTAACCTTGATTACTCGCTGTTTCCGGTAATTTTTCATTAGTGTTCAAGCTGGTCGAAGAAGACGGGAATACGAATGAATTCAGATCTAATACATCAGGAAAAGTCATCCTAGAATCATCACGAATTGCGCAGAAGTCATAAAAAGTGTAGAAAACCGACCTGTCATTTAGCTTAATCCTATGCATAGTATTGTAATCAAAATCGAAGCGTTTAAGCTGAATTGTGAGTAGGTATGGAAATTCCGTGATGCGCAGACCCTTCATAGAAGATGTTGAGGCGCGACTACTAGTAGAAAATATATCTAACCTTATGTGCATCCTGTTTCGATCCACAGCTTTCGCAGAAGTACTGGTTACTTCCTTCAAGGAGCTCCGGGGTTATGAAAGCTTGGAGAGCTTCTTCCTAGGATCTGATAATAAGATTACTCACAATTTAAATGAAAATAGAAGCAACTTACAACGCTGTGAAATGCTTCGATTGCACCAAATGGCTTTACCGCAAGGGGAAGATCGAGAAAAACATCTTGGCGCACATTTTCCCGACCGCACTTTAAACATTTGACAAAATCTTGCATTTTTCCTCTGAAACCAACGATATACAATGGCAAGCGAGTGACACGCCCAACTCGTCATAGAACCAAAAGCTATGACCACTCTCGGTTATGCATTCAGTGCTCTAATAAGAGATTTACACCTTAACAACTATTGAAAAAGTGCTTCTAATCGTCTCTTCTGTTCTTCCCAATATTTCCGTTGATTTCAAAACTAGATCATTAAAGCAAAGATGCCGATTACTGGAGTGAGTGAGCTACGCTCCCAGATCAAAATTACTCCAGATATTTACACAAGTCTCTCGCACATAATTTAATCCATGCAACTTTGAAAACTTCGCATCTTAATCCCGAGAGCGGGACGGGGACCTCGGTCCGTTACCGCAATCCATGGTCACTAAGTGAATTAAGCTACTTTTGAAATGGGTGCATTTTGATCAACACTGTATATGGTTCCCTCGAGGACTTTGCATATATTCAGGATTTGCGAAACCAAAGAATCGATATAAAGGAACAAAGATTTGAATTTGTAGAACTACTAACCTGTACAAGCTCTGTATAAGCTTCTCATTCTGCGTGCCTTTCCATTTGAGCTCCAAAGCGTCAAACATCAGTCGACACAACTCCTGCACATCATGTTGGTCATAAGCTACAAAATAGTAAATTTTTATATGCTGCAGATTTTAGAGACTCAAAGCACCTTCACTGCTAGACCATCCAAAACTTGCAGTCAAATCTTTCGTTTCCAGTGAGGCAAGATCGCTTGTTTGTAGCAGGAGAAAAAGCTTCTGTATCTGATATGGTATACTTCTCGCTTCCCTCTCACCCGCACTTGTAGAGGGCTTTCCGCTGATACGATATTCCCATCTAGAAGAAGATCGTCAGCGGATTATCACTACTGGATAGAAAGGCAAACTTACTTATAAATGGCGTTTCTGAACTCTGGAGTCATGTACAAGGACTGTACTAAGCTATTCAGATAACAAGTCATTGCCTTAAAGACAACTCTGATGGAAAACTACAGTAGTAAGATAGGAACTCACCTGATTGATTAATCCTACATATTTATGGTCATTTTCATCTAAAGGAACATGAGTGATGACATCCTCTTGTGGCCCTGAGATGGCAGATTGCTGTGGGGACGAATTTGATTGACCTATTGAATTTATGTGATTACTTCACTGAATAAAGTCCCTCTCATACTCTAAGCAACTCTTGCATGGTCATATCCTTTGAAAAAAAGAGAAACACAGTTTTTGTCTATAAATAGCTTTCAAAAAAAAAGAACGCTCAAAGATAACAACTCAAGGAATAACGAATACTACCTTCATTTCCAGATGTGCTATTTGATTCGACTGCGGGACCAGGGATGTTTGCCGTTCTCCCAAGTTGCATGTCACCACCAGGAAGGCCGCAACCTGCTGGACTGAAGAGAACACCAGGCGAGGACGGAGAGCCCCCTAAAATTACCTATAGTCATTGTTAGTCTCGCCTACTGTTATCCTTAACAACAAAAAAAATTTTCTAAGAAGCACTTCTACGCGGCTACCTTTTCTACATCCAGTCTGAGTATCTATTTTAGCTTTCATTCAAATAACGGATCTAATCTAAATATAAAGAATCGTTAACTCAATTCGAAAATCTGCAAATAACGGGAAACTGCGTGGCGGTCCCGAAGCGAACGCTCCTCCAAATAGCACCATTAGATTACTGATATTACTGATATATAAGAAGGATTCATTAGTCTCTGACAAGGAAAATTTTTTGTTTCACCAAAAAAAATCATTGACAAAAAGGGTAGTCCACCTTCAAAAGCAAATCGAAAAGCAACGCTGCTTTACGAAGCTTTCTGTGACATTATTAAACGTTGACGACTGAGCCATTTTGGACCACATGAAAATAGACTGGATACTTACATGTGCGGTTCAGACTCCTGAACAGCTAACTTCAATGTCCTGCATTGATAACATGACAATCGAGCCACCAGTATTATTACTACATAGGAGATCTTGGAACTTTTCGCTTACACAAGAAAAACTGATACACGAGAGTGCCAAATGGGAGGGGGGGGGGGGGGTAGGGCATATATACGCGCGTATGCACACGGTCGTCAACGTGTTAATCCAGACCCAGTCGGTTCACCTTTCGTTGAGTCGCGAATCCACTGATCAGGCACCGATATTCGCAAGTATTGCACCGAGTTCGTTAACCCACTAACTTTCGCAAATACCGGCTCGAGAGTGAGTCGAGCCTACTCACTAATAATAATTTAGTTGATGATTACATCCACAGGCGTCCACCGTCAGCGATGGAACTTTGAATCAGGCTTTCATGATTTAGCGCATGCCTTCAGCGGTGGTACTTTGACGCAAGCTTTCATGATTTGAAGCAAGATCAGGGTGTGGGACTGCTGGCAATAGTGCACCGCAAATCATGTTGACAACAGCTACGGGTAGGGGAACGAAATCGCTATTTCGGGCCACTTACGCGAACTGTTCGTCGTCAAAATGCTGATCATTAGCCGTGGTTCTGCAATAGCATCGCAGAAACACCATTTTTCTACAAAGACGGCCCAAAATAACGGAGTCCGTTCATCCATCTATTTGGTATCTACCATCAACCGACCGCGCAGGGAGAATTGTGTGCTGCGCGTCACTCTAACCTCGTGCACTCTCGCCGCTTTTTAATCTGCGCCTCTCCCAATCATGAACTATTCCCAATAGACGCAATAGCATTGCTCTGAGCACACCGCGGACGTCCTATACTCCATTAGCCTACTGACAACCTAGCATGCGGGATCTCAATTTTCGCAGAAACTTTGCAACTGGAGTCACTTTACAAGCAGATCACAAGGTGACATTTATGACTATGATAAGGCTTAAGGTAGCAATAAGGTATGGGTCAAAATTCCAAAACGCGCAGCAACTTTGTGTAAAGATTTCAAATTTTATTTAACATGCTGATCATGGAGTGACATTCACTGCCATGATAAGGTTCCTCATATGCTTAATAGCTGATCGCGAACATAGTAAAACCTTGTCGTACGATCAAAGTGGGATCCAATCAAATCATATACCCATAACCCCTTATAAGACGCCATCATAAGGAGCAGATGAGTAACTTGTGATCACCTTGCCAACCAACCCTGCAGGCGAAGTTTAAGCAAATTCTACGGCTTTGAACACGTATTGTACGGCTACGGTGATTTTTGAAAGCAGCCGCTCGGCAAATTGGACCCCTGTCAGATTTTGGTAGTGTTATAGTAGACACTCCAAGACATCGTAGCCCCACCTCTACTCTCCAATTAATGCGCCAAGCCCTGGAAACGCGCTTCAAAAGCCCACGAGTGGCGCCCACGCAATGGAAGTGGGCGGAAGAGGAGGGAGGGCCTTTGAAGCTCTTTCAAGATTTAGCGCATGCACTGGAGAATTGGGCTACAGTGTATGGGGTCTACAATTCTGAGCTACTGCCTTTACATAAGCCACCAAGCGGATGAATAATAACACCGTAATCAGTAAGTCAAACAACCATGCGTCCAAACTTACAAAGCCAAGATTATGCGTCCCTTTAGTTTAGTGGAGTGGAAGAGCAATCATTTTTATATCTAAACTACCTGGCTTACCCTGCTCCGCCGTATGTTCCGAATAGAAAATTCCATTTCTGAACCGATCGGGACCAAACTTGGCACACATACACTTCGGGCCCCGGCGGGTGTCACAGTCCACTTTTCGTTATCGATCGATGTCGATTTTATCGATTTTTTGCAAAATTTGAGCTACGGGGCTGGGAGTTGGCAGAGGGGGTAATCGAGCATGCTGATTACGAATACAATATTAGTTTTCGAAACCGTGCATTACTTTTATCGATTTTATCGATTTTTTGCAAAATTTGAGCTAGGGGGCTGGAATTTGGCAGAGGGGTGTAATCGAGCATGCTGATCACCCCCACGGAGGTGATCAGCATGCTCGATTACCCCCCTGTGCCAAATCCCAGCCCCGCAGCTCAAGCTTTGCAAAAAAATCGATAAAATCGATAAAAGTAATGCACGATTTTAAAAACTAATATTGTATTCGGAATCCCCACGCTCACTTACCCCCCCCTGTGCCAACTCCCAGCCCCGTAGGTGAACTCTGCAAAAAAATCGATAAAAATCGATATCGATCGATGACGAAAAGTAGCCTATGACACCCGCCGGGGCCCGAAGTGTATGTGTGCCAAGTTTGGTATATAAGATGACCGCCAAAAAGTTGCGGACAAGTCGCCTTCCTTTTTTCATCGCTCATTTTTAGACGGGAAACAAAGACGAAAAATGATTGAATTGCATGGGGTGATAGAGCTTTTTAAGAACTACAACCTACCGTTGCGCTTTCTGGAAAACATGTATCCTAATCCGAAAATGGCCGCGTCACAATGTCGCGTACAATAATTCTTTGACCGCGAAATTCTTTAAGGTCTTCTTTTGGAGCAAAAACAGAAGTTTTTTGGACAGGTAAGCGTACTATATAATAGAGAACGACGAGGAAAATAATCAGGTAGGGGTTACTTCCAAAAAACCCAAGCTTGAATTTTATTTTGCTTTTTTTTTTCAAAAAATAACTTCTAATTCCCTGTTTCAACCCAAATTTCTTCACATGGAAACCCATGCAAGACATTCAAACAAAGCTATTCGGATAAAATGGATGCCCTTTGCCATCTTCTATGCATCGGACGTGAGCTGGTGAGTTTCTTTGCTGAAAATGGCTTTTGACAGTGCGTGCACATGACCCCACCTGTGCCTCATCACTGACTTGCACCGCTTTGCAGGCTTGTAGCTCGGCCGGCAGTCATTCTACGAGCCTGGGCGTGGGCTCATTCGAAAGAGCGTGACCTCCACGATACGTTGGTATGCAAATCAGTTGAGTTTGGAAAGTCCCGGAGATTTGGCGGAGGGGGTGAAAAAGCACAGCTTCAGTTGTAGGCCAAGGATTTTTCAGCTAAAGTTGAGCAAAGCTCCTTTCGCCACCAGTTCCATCCTGGAAGTTCAAAACTGTCACTTTTCTTGTAATAGATCCATTTCGGAGCTCTGAGACTGTTCTGGTGTTGATAAGAGCCTTCTCTTCATTCGCCTGTAAGGCTGCGCTTTTTCACCCAATCCTTCAAATCTCCGAGATTTCTCAGACCCAACTCTTTTGCATACTATCGTGTCGGGAAAGTCACGCTCTTTCGAATGAGCCTACGCACAGGCTCGTAGAGTGACTGCCGGCCGAGCTACAAGCCTGCAAAGCGGTGCAAGTCAGTGATGAGGTACAGGTGGGGTCATGTGCACGCACTGTCAAAACCCATTTTCAGCAAAGAAACTCACCAGCACACGTCCGGTGCATAAAGGATGGCAAACAGCGTCCATTCTATCCGAATAGCTTATGGAATGTCTTGAATAGGTTCCCATTTGAAGAAATTCGGTTTAAAATGGTAATCAGAAGTTATTTTTTGAAAAAAAAGCAAAATAAAATTCAAGCTTGGGGGTTTTTTTTGGAAGTAACCACTACCTGATTATTTTCCTCGATCAGCTCTATGATATATTATCGCGTGCGAAGAATTATTGTCCGCGACATTGTGCCGCAGCCATTTTCGGACTTTTATAGAAAAAGACTTTTAAAATTTTTAGGATACATGTTTTCCAGAAAGCGCAACGTGTGGGTTGTAGTTCCTGAAGAGCTCTGTTACCCCATGCAATCCAATCATTTTTTCGTCTTTGTTTCCCATCCGAAAATGAGCGATGAAGAAAGGAAGGCGACTTGTCCGCAACTTTTTGGCCGTCGCTATGTCTCACCACTACTCGATCGCCCAGGTGTTGCGAACCAACCGGAGGCGAGCAAAGTGCTCTAATCTGCGAACAGCCAGTTTCTACATTATAATGCGTTCACTTACCGATAAGAAGCGGGCGCGCACAAAAAGTAGCGGTGGCAGCAAATTCCATGAGAGGTGTGCATATCGCGTAGGTCGAGGCTACATACTGCGCATTTTGAATTTTTTGAAGTTCGAAAAAAAATGATGGGATTGCTCATTTTCGACATTCATAGCACATACGCAAGTGCAGTGCGAGAGCCAAAAAAAGCATGACCAAATATGGCGCGCCTATACTAGAACAGACCTTTCTCTTAAAATCTTTTTATCACCATTTCGCCTGCCGCGTGTATTTGTGTCCTCTTCCACAAGTCAGAAAATCAACACTAACCACTGATTCCAACAATTTGTACACTTATGACTTTCAGAAGTCAGTATTGAAATTCTGTCCGAAAGGCCTAAGGTAATTAAAGTTCGAAAGTTTTTTTAAGCTAATCGGTATAATCTCACATGTAGTGTACAAATGTGTTCATAAATTAAACCATATAGCTTCTATCACTCATGTAACAAAAACAAAATTCCCCCCCCCCTCCTTTCCTCACCCTCTCCCATATCTTTCACGGTACCGCCACCTCCAAGAACCGATATAGTGAAAGTAGATCAAATTATAGGCTACATTGCAAGTAAAATTCAGAAGAACCGGTCCATTACATTTTTTGTTATCAATCAACAGAGGGAAAATGATAGAACCAAGATGCTAGTAATACTGCAATTTTCAATTAACTGTAAAAAATTAACCTTTTTCGCCCCTGGATGACGGTCGCGGATCACCAGGCGCAACGACCATGTGTTTCGACCTGAATCAACTGCAGTCCGGAGACATTGCCACAACCGCAATCAATGATGATATGAACGAATAAGTACATCGTATAGGTTGGGGTGTCAACGAAAACAAAGAGTGAATGTGATTATTAGCGGCCAAGACCGATGCATTATAAGCGAATGAGCGATAAAGAGAATGCATGTAGGCAGAAGAGCATAGCGTGCGGAGCAAAGAGGAGCTCAAGAGGAGACATTTCGGAGATTAGGAGGGGATTCAACGCGACTATTAATAATGGCTCTCGCGCGCCGCTATATGATTGTTCGTTGAATGAGCGAAGAACCGGCAGTGGAGGCATGCTTGAGCATGTGCCGATGACGTCATCAGCACTCTTCCTTTCTCAAAACGAGTTTGTGGCAAAACTAAAGGTAAAACTTCGCAACGTGTTTGTGACAAAGTTGTATGGGGGGGGGGGGGGGTGGGGAATGAAACTGCCGAACACTCATGAACCAAAACCAGATGGCAATTGCGTATATGAGCATTGACAAAAAAATGTTCAGTGCAAAGATTTTTGCTACAACTTTCATGGATGCCCGAAATATACCACAGAAGATGGAGAAATAAATGACGTCATTGCCGTTGCAGACTACCGGTCCTCGGGTGGAGGACATTAGGTCGCCGAATTTGGAAGAGTCCCGCGCGGATTCCCTGCAGGAACGCATGTCCGCGCATGTACAAGGGTGCGTATTTGTCGCAAATGACCGCGGGGACCGCCCTTTTTCGGCGACCTAATGTCCTCCACCCCCGGTCCTCACGCGGTATGCAACAGCATGTACGAGAGGGCCGGTACTCCGCAGAAGCGGCGCTACCTGACGTAGGTTAGTGCGACCACGCTGATAAGGGTTCCTTCATACTACGCCGCAGGACGCAGCAGCCTGCCGCAATCTGCGAAGCCGCCGCAGTCGCAGCGAAAATATGCACAAACATGGAAGTATAGCAACCTCTTGAGTTACTGGACAGACTAGCGCATCAAAGTCATTGACAACTAAATGGAGCGAAACAAGTTTGGGAAAATCGAGAAAGCACCACCAACCTGAATGAAAAACCAGTGAACCTATGATGAGACAAGAAAGAGAAAGAAGACTGTGAATTTAAAAGAATACTCTCTACGAATGCGAACGGAATAGAAGAGGAACATCAATAAACGGTGATCCCTCTGCCGTGCCCCCATATCGGTTGACGACGCTGGCTACATTCTGCTGTTGATTTGGCTAAATTCTTCTGTGGATCCTGTATTCTACTCCTTCTACCTCCTCACGATGGCGACAGAGACCCCCATATATCCCCTCCAACCCATCGAACGACAAAAGAAGCGCAGGATACAATTCGACGCCACACCTCCTGACTTCAATCAAGCCGCGGAAGAGCTACTAAAAGACGAAAACCTCCCACTCTACGCAAGGACCATTGTGGCGTTTTTGATGGAAAACCGGAAACTCTACGAAATGGTAGCTGAACAGAATCGTGAGTTACTTGTTCAACTTAAATCAATGTCTGAGGAAATCAATACATTGCGTAAGGATAACGAGCGCCTTAGATCTTGTATTGAGCGATCACCGCCGCAACCTCTGCCCTCTACTCAATGTTCGATTTCTACATCTCATTCCAATCCAAACTCTGGTTGTACGTGTGAAGAACGTGATCGTCTACACTCTTTAGTGATAAGCGGTGTTCCAGAGAATAGATGCCCTAGTAGTTGGATGAGAGTAAACCATGATAGGGATTGTGTTAATCAAATTTTTGACTACCTCTCTATTGATTGCATACCCACTTCCGTGTATAGAATGGGAAAACCCCATCACACCTATAATAGGCTCCTAAAGATTGTCATGCCGTCTCGTTTCTTTGTAAACCTTGCGCTGAAGAGGGCACCTAAGTTGAAAGGCTTCCCATATGCACATGGGATCTACATCCGCCCCTCTCTTACAAATGAAGAGAGGGACAGATTACGCAACGAAAGGGGCAATCGTTCCAGCGCAAGGCATTCTGATTTTCAGCAAGGACTAACACAAGGTATCGATTGTATTGAACAACATGTGTTATCTGAAAACGCGCAACCTGGTACGCCGGGGCGTGTGCCTTTAAACAGTCAATAATTCCTCGGATTGAAGGTAGCTCTTTGAAGTCTTTGCTTGCTAATGCGCGTTCTTTGTGCAAGAATATGGATCATCTCAGGTTTCTTCTTACTCAACATAAGATTTCTATAGTAGCAATAACCGAAACTTGGTTGAACGAAAATATTTCTAATAGCTCTCTGTTCGGAGGTTTGCCTTGGGATTATGATATACACAGATGCGACAGGTCAGATAAGAGGGGAGGAGGGGTATTACTGGCCATTGAGAAAAAGTTGAATTCGTTTTTAGTGCTCAAAGAGTCTGTTTTAGAGGGTTACGAAATCTTGTGTTGCGATGTTATGACATTTACCACTTTGCGACTTATTTTGGTATACCGAACCCCTTCTTGCCCCGCTTCTGGTACAGAACAATTGGTGAAAGCTCTTTCCGATCTATTAGCCTGTCAAAATCCCGCAGTCCTTATGGGGGATTTCAACTTACCAAACGTGAATTGGGAAGACCACTCCACCTCAGAACCACCGTCCATATCTGTCGGAAGCTTCATTCAAATGTGTAGGCTTTACAAATTGTCGCAGCATGTTAAATCCAATACATGCAGGGAACATTTACTTGATCTCATATTCACAAATAGGAGTAATTTGGTTAGTGAAATAAGCGTGGAGTCTCCCCTTGGTAGCAGTGATCATTCCTCGCTCAGATTTCAAATAAGCAATTATGAAAAAAGAGAGACGGAGTATGTCAGCTACAGGGATTTCAGAAATGCAGATCTAAATGGGTTGAGGCAGCACCTAGCTAATGTTGACTGGTATGGTTCCTTCATGACCGTTACCACGGTGAATGAAATGTATGAGCTGTTCCTAACAATAATTAACCATGCGATTGATCTCTACGTCCCCTGGTCCTTGCGCCCTATGGGGCAGATAAATATGCCTGATTATCTTCGTAGACTCTATCAAATGAGGGAGCGAGCTTGGTTAATTGCAGCTGATAGTGACAACGCTGAAGATAGTTTAAATTTCAAAAGATTAAATGCCAAATTTACTAGGCTGCTTCGGAAATACAACGCATCTTTTGAGAAAAAGGTAATCAACTCTGGAGATAGATCAGCGTTCTATAAAATGATGAATTCACGGCTTAGAAATAGAAGCAAGCTGGGAGTTCTACGTAAAGACAATGGTGTGGTTATAAGTGATGATAAGGAAAAAGCTGAATTTTTTGCGGATACTTTTGCAAGGACCTTTGCTGAAGAAAAAAGCTCTAATGAGCCTCAAAGGGAATTGCCTCCAATCTTCCCAACGATGAGTGACGGGGTTTGGTTTAGAAGTGAAGACATTTATCTGCTTTTGACTAGGTGGCCTAAATCAACTTCTTTTACACCTGACTTTTTGCAATTACAATTTATTAAATCAGTTGCAGACATACTTTCTGGGCCATTACAACATATTTTCAATTTGAGTATGATGCGAGCTGAAATTCCTGAGCGTTGGAGGCTCTCCTTTGTCACACCGATACCCAAGAAAAAGCCGCTGACTAGTGCAGAAAATTTTCGGCCTGTCAGCATAACATCAATATTCGCAAGGCTTTTTGAAAAAATATTAAAAAAACATATTGTTAAGCATTTAGAAGAGAACAATGTGATTTCAAATGCACAGCATGGATTTCAGCGTGGCAAATCGACGGTTACAGCAATGTTACAAGCGGTCAATGATTGGACACTGCAGTTAGATAGGGGGCAAAATATTGACGTAATCTATCTAGATTTCACTAGGGCGTTTGATAAAGTGCCACACTCCAAACTGATGATCAAGCTCAAGGCTGTAGGAGTACATCCGAGAATAATATCCTGGATTGAAGCATTTCTAAAAGAACGGACCTTCGTGGTTCATATCAATCAGGCGTTTTCATCTCCTAGGAAAATGGGATGTGGGGTCCCTCAAGGAGGCGTACTTTCGCCTATACTAAACAACATATATACATACGAGCTCCCGCTTATACCACTGTCCAAAGATACTTATTGCTGCGCATTTGCTGATGACTTTAAATTGTATAGAACAGTCAACGATGAAGTTAGTCGTAGGCAGTTACAAGACACTTTGAATGAAGTTTTTGATTGGTCAGAGGATTGGGGTCTGCCTATTTCACGTGAAAAGACCAAAGTACTTCACATGGGCTCAAGCAACCCTGGATATAGCTACACAATGGGAGGAACAACGCTTGCAGCTGTTGATAATATAAAAGACTTGGGATTTCTGGTTGCAAGCAATCTTTCCTTTGACAAACATTGTAAGACAATTGCGGATAAGGCAACGATGGCTACTTATAACCTTTACAGAGGATTATCATGTAATGACCCTGAAGTCTTACTGAGGGCATATAAGACTTACATAAGACCTATATTGGAATACGGTACGGTGATCTATAGTCCGCACACACGAAAAACAATTGATTACTTAGAGAAGGTTCAAAATAGTTTTACTAGGAAACTGTTGATAAGAACGGTCGGATTCAGATACGATCAGATACCGAGCAGTCGGGTTCGTAACGCAAATCTGGGTATACCTACTCTTGCTTACAGAAGGAAAAAATTCGATTTGATTATGGTGCATAAAATTCTATTTGGTGAATGTAAGCTTGACGCAAGAAATTTTATTGCTACTAGATGTTCCAATACTAGAGGAGGGACTAGGAAGCTTATAATACCAAGGGCAAGGCTAAATGTAAGGAAAAATTTCTTTACGTGCCGAGTGGCCCACGATGTGGATACGATTATGAGAAAAAAGATGTTCGTAGCAAAGCTATCACTGTTTAAAAAGTTTCTAAGAAGCTACCTTCAGTCTTCGTATAACAATTCTACCTTTTTGTCTGTTTGTTTAGTTTAGCAGTTCGTTCTATTTGTTGAGTTTCTTCCACATTTTTTCTTTGTTGTTGTTTTATGTTGACATAGGAACTTTCCTATGCAATAAATAAATAAATAAATAAACCGCAAAACGGCGCTGGCATAGGTATACCTTCACAGCGCTGCAGTCGGGTGTATGCCAAGATGAACGATAGCTGGCAATAAGCATACCGTACTCCAGCGGCTGTCAATATGTCGCACATAAAGTTTTTCTTTTGAAGCTATATGTTCTAAATTGGATTTAGGGCGTACAGAGCTCCCAGCGGTTTTTCCAAGTTTCTGGATACCATCATAGCGTAGATATGGAATATGAAAAAGATTTGACCTACGCAGCGCATATGGCTGTCACAACCTATCGTTCATGTTGGCTGCCCCCCCCCTGCAGTCCTGCGACGTGATCTGAAGGAACCCTAAGGCACGCGCCATACTTGATCCGCTTGATCCACTCAATCACTTCACTATTGGCCAGTTTGCTGATCTGACCAATAGCGAAGTGGATGAAGCGGATCAAACGGATCAAGTATTGCGCGTGCCTAGACTGCCCAAGCGACAGCAGATGGCATGAAAGGTCCCGCGCGAAAGTCTGCAAACCAAAGCATTCGTCCGCCATATACGTAGCGAAGACAAAGTGCCTGACCAAGAGTTTATAATGTTGGCATGGCATTACTGATGTGTATCGCCTTCTGTATAACTCCACTCATATCATGTCAGTACATCGCTCGAAGGCACCGTCCACCAAAGCTAAAGGCATTTCCAGGTCAACTGGGGGTAGTGGGATTCCGACGCAGTGCGGTAGCACGGTTCCTGACTGATGCAACAGTTCAGGCCCGATCGAAAAAGGTGGATTCTGAAGCGAGAAAATCGCTATGGGAAAAAGGGGCGGTCCGCCAATCCCTCCTCCTTGACAAGTTTTGATATCTACAGCATTCGCCACGTCAGGACTTGTCAAGGAGGCGGGATTAGCGGGCCCCCTTTTTTTTTTCGAAACGATTTCCTGGACTGTGACATAAATCAGGAGCCGTGCCCTCGCACTGCGTCAAAATCCCACTACCCCCCATGGCCTGGACAATGTCTTTAAAGGCAGTGTCCGGGCAAGAACTCGATTTTGAGATTTTGTGCTTACCCGGGTCTATTCGCTATGCTGAATCCGAAAATCCACATTGGAGAGCGCGAAAACGACAAAAAAGGGCTCTAACACTGGAGGGAAATTAGCAAGTGGGCGGGGTCTTCCCCACTGTGAATTCACGCTTCTAGCTTCCAGAGCAATTTTCTCGAATCCGTTAGCCGCCCTGACATCAATACCGATCAAGTGCAAACGAATGACTTGGAACCGGAATCAAAAAGATCGCCCCCGAAGACCGCAGGTTAGTGATGCAAAGCAAGAGAAGCAGCAAGTGTGGAGTGGACGATACCTCTGGGAAGTCAAAGTCATCCGTATTCCGGACCTAATCCAGAGACGGAGTGTCTGATGTGGGAAGGAATGGATGCTTATATGCTGCAATTGCATATACAACCTGTTTCAACCCATATGCCGAAGTTGGGACGACTCGTCGGCCAGGATAGAGGAGCATTTGTTGCGAATAGGAACCGCCCACGCGGACAGCTGGTACTACTACACACAATCTGTATTGCCTGTAATACGCAAGGCTGCGGTCCGCTGCAGATGTCCGCATGGGACCACCTCCTTGCGGCGAAGTATATATAGGGCTTACTAGTGGCAGATTCGGTTGGGTGAACTAACTCCGCCAGTTTGAGCCCGCCTCCGCTGGTAACCGATCCTTTCCCAATACTGTTGCATGTTGTTGCACGACCTGTAGTCCACGGAGGCGGATGAAACTGGCTTACCCGATTCGGGTGCACCGGCATCATCTCCGCTCCCGCGTGGCCACCTCGCCTGGATGCACCTCTTCCGGGAATATGATTTCCAAACATTTTCGCACGCTTAATCAGCCATTGAAGCTCCGCCTTTCCCATGCCTGTGCTGGGAAAGTGGTAAAGGATCGCTCAGACCGCGCCGGAAATCCGTCCAAACCCGCCCGAATACGTCCAAATCCGCCCAAACCTGCCCAAATATGTACGTCCGAATCCGCCCAAACGCCGGAACTGCCAAAGCGCAGCGGATATGCGGCAAATTGGCATATTGGAGCACGCGTGGAATACTGCGCGCGTGGTGTATATATCTTAGTCGCACGTAGCTCGACGACACATACCGATCTTCTTTTGCAACTACTCCGATATTAGAAGGATCAATCGCATGCTTGCTCCAATATGCCATTATGCATGCAACCTGCTGCGCTTTGGCAGTTCAGGCGAATTCGGACGTATTCGGGCGGGTGGTTCCGGCGCGGTCTGAACGATCCGTAAGAGAGCATGTTCGCAGAAGAGGGCGGAGTCCATGCGAGGCGGCCGCGGAAGCGGAGATGCTGTGCACCCGACTCTGCACTTGGTAAGCCCTGTACAGTCCTCTCCCCGTCGGCCACGCCACAATTCGCCCTACGACGGCATTGTATCATGTCGTGACAGGACCCGTGTTCACGTTCTTTGGGCAAATTGCCAACGTAATGAGTTCGCAGCAGCGCTGCAAGGAACAGAGTGCTTTCGCGTTTTGATAGAAAAATTAGAGGTATTTTAAGTACATTGTCTGACTTGGATCATGTACAACTTCGTAAACAAGACGTGATAAATACAAATCATGGGTCCGAAATACGATGGACGCTACGCGCACCTATTAATGCCATGGAGTGTAATCACTTGCGTAACGTAGTTCAGCGCCTTAAAAGCTAGTCAGCTTTTTCAAAGAAGGCGTGCTTGCATATTTTGAGGAACGCGGATGCGTATCTTAAACAGTTCGGTTGGTGATGACGCCTAGTCTGGATCTGGACAAAAATTGCTATCTTATCCGCATCCTCTACGTTCTTTACCTTAAACTGGTATGTGGATGGTTTGACAGGATAGTCAGTTTAGGGCTACTTACTGACCCTAATTCGAGTACACCCTTCTCATGTCACTTTCTAGAAACGTCATAATTCTCGTGGCGGATTACCGAGTGACGATGACGAATGTAAGGGATCAACTAAGCTTACTCAGTGTCACGCTTCAAGGCTGCGAATTCGCGGTTGTTTATCATGTGTGTCTTTTACTCACATATTTCACAAGAAATGGTTCAAGAAAGGATTGGTTATGGAGGAGAATGGAGCGATACTTGAGAAGAGAACTGCATGATGACAACATGGGCTCTCGCAATGATAATTATTTGAATTCGAAAGTGAAAGGTGCACGAAATGATTTCGCAAGTGAGGGAACCAGACAGAATGCACATGTGACGGAGCGCGACTGACATTGCAATAGAGTTGGGAGGAGAGAAGAGAACCTTGAGCCTCTCTCTCAGGAATATTGATGCTCTTCCGAAGCACTTGCTTCAAAGAGCCAGGAAGAAGATGAAGATGTCAAAAGTGGGGAAATGGGGAGCGGAAACATGGCTTGCTTGGGCTTGGGCGGAACGTGGACGAGTTCACGCGTTTTCAGTCGATCACGCAAGTTTTCGACGCCGAGACCTTTTCTTCTTTCAATTTTTACGTTCTCATGTTGAATTTGAATAAAGTCACTCCAATTCCTTGATGATTGTCACTTCTATGCTGTGTTATGGCTTGTTCAAGAATAGAAGTAGTAGTGGTCGTGGCGCAGAACACAGATGCCGTCTTGCGAAGACGAAGTGCTTAGCATAGGGAAAAAGTTGGATAAGATTATTGATGGATCGAAATCGGCAAGTTTTCTGCCTGTTGTAATCTTCTATCTGTGACTTGCGTTAGAATGAAATTTACAGTCGGAAAATGCTGCGGAACTGCTTGAGGTTTTGTCCAAACTACCAATCACTATCGATATCCTGACGGTACTTCATGTTTCTACCTTTACGACGTGTGAAAGATTTTTGACCAATCAATTTTTGTTTTAGAAAACTCGCATTGGTATGACCATCAACGATTTGAGGAAGAAGACTTCAGACGAGAAACTCGCAAAGAAAGCAAAAAGCCTCATCAAAGAGTGGAAAAATTTGGTGGATAAAAGAGAGGACAAGAAGGAAAAGGTATGTTTACCCTTTTTTCTTTCCTTCCGTGCGTTCAAAGCGGTACTATAAAGCATCTCAGTTGCGCTGTCTTTGCTAGCCGTTTGCCACATTGAGAATGTGATCCATTCTCACACTGTTGCTTGTCTCATCTCAACAAACTTCTACTCAAATAACTTGAGACTTTGAAATGCTGCACGATTGCAACAATTTAATCCTTCTTGGTATGTGCACATATAAAGCTAGACCATGGAGATTGCGAGCAAGAGACTAAGTGGAACCCATTGATCGACCTTTCTCATTATTTGTCCAGTCCGCCAGAAGTCATAAATGGTGACTGGTTGTCCCACGATCAAACTGTCACTAAGTAAGGAGATGATAAGCTTTTTGTTGTGTGAAAAAAAGTTTGTGTAGCCATTGTTTACCTGGCTGCTACTATCATTTGACACGCAGTCGCTTTGAAAGTGCTTTTTTATATGTTGCAATTGCAACGATCGGGTGTTAGTGCTAGAAAGCGGCACTTTTTGGAAACAACAGATCTGTGTATAGTCGGTTCATCGCACGCAAAGACTGCGGACGAGTCTTTGAGTCTCTCTAATCAAGCCTTCTTCCGTTTCTCTATCTGCTACCTCTCCCAAGTATGAGCTATCTTTGTCGTACGCAGCGGCGCCCAGTCCTTGCGTGTTATGAATCGTCGATGGACCAAATAGCATTACAGGTTTCAGACCAGTTTCTTCATTTTAAACTTGTATGCTCAAGTATTCTCAAGCTAGATATAATCTAAAGCCTTTGGCATACTTCAAGCAACTTCAGTCGCGACGCGATTTGGCAGTACTCCAACTGTCCATAACTCTTCGTAAAGTTTTTAAATGTACGGAATATAGGGCATTCTATCAACCTGCGCAAGTTATACATGCTGTGCATTGAGGATCTGCTAGTAATGAGTTTGAAGACATCTGGCACTTTGCCAGAGATTGCGTGACCTTGAACTGTGCCCACGGCCTAATGAATTTTTAGGCAAATAATGCCGGAAAGGATCTCAGCGTGTTTCATTCAATTTTACGCCATTGTTGAGCGTCTTCATCTCATTAATCTTCATCGACCACGTTAGCCTCTTTCATAACTGCAAAACCCTATCGCACAAGTTGACTAACAAATCATGACTACTGATTCCCTAGTTGGTGCTTGATCACAGGCATAAAGATGATATTGCTTATCACGGCAGCTTTTTGAATGTCCCATATGTTTTGAAGTTACAGCACAACATCATACAGTCGAGTAGATTTAGCGGTAAATATAGTGTGCTTGCACAAAAGGTTAAATGCGGTGAAATTGGCGCGTGAAGAAATAGTTTCGACTGTGACGCCGGCCAATTGCGCGCGCAAGATACTCGCGGTACTGACGTGGTTACTTGTTCACGCGCAAATTTCACCGCATTTCACCTTTTGTGCAAGCACACTATATTTACCGCTAAATCTACTCGACTGTACATATAAAGAACCTCTGTAGGATTGGTTACGGAAGTTAGTTGCACTGAGGAGTTCGATTACACAGTGACAATGAGCATATGTGAATCATTAATTTTCTTTTAACACAATTGTCTGGTACAGAAATGCTACTTTTGAAGCCCTGGCTAACAAGGAAGGTTCGTTCAATCGAAGTGGCCTTTTTGTATGACTCCTATACCGCTTCGAAGGGCAATGAAAGATTGTTCCGAATCTGTGTGCATTCTCTGCCAAACGCTTCCGGACGCCGAATTGTCCGCGTTTCTGAGTTTGAATAATTGAATGCAAATTCGAACAAAATTCGTCCACAAATGCTCAAATGATCAAGTGTAGTTTTCAGGGCACTTTCTTCAGAAGTTAACTTCTGTCTGGTACACCCATACTCAACAATGCTGTACATGAGAGCTGAAAAGACCGTATGGTTGATTATATCTAGATTCTGCGTTCATTTTTGCTTCAAAACATAGCTCGGCGTCCAAAGGCGCTTGGCAGATAATGATAACAGATCTGAAGTCGCGTTCAGTACTCTTCAAAGCGATTTGGGACTCATTTGAAAAGGCCACTTCGACTAAACGGATCCCCTTGTATTTCCATTCACATTTTCAGTTTTTCTCCTATATCGTTTTTTCTAGCATTTCTTAGCTGTGACTGCAAAAAGTCATCTAAATATTTGGCTCATTTCTTTCATTCAAGACACCGCGGCATGAACCATCCTCGTCAAATCCATCATCGAAAAGTAATGGCAATGGTACAACGCCAAATCAGCATGCACCTAAACCTGCTGCACCTCCCGTGCCGACTCAGTCTTACTCCTCCAACTTCCCTCCGAAACATCTGGAAAAAGATGAGGTGTGTGAAGAGTATCTCGACTTAGTGTGTTGTGCTCAACTCGCTTTTTCAGATGAGATTGAAGTCAGTACAAATGATTTTGAATGCACTCAGATACACAGAGCTTCCTGATGGTACACATGATCCAGAGGAGATTGCAGTACGAGTGGAAGAAAAGTTGTTCAGTGTAAGTATTGGGCGTACAATTCAAGTCAACAGTGCTAAGAAAAACTTCTGGGCAAAAGCTGATCATACGTAGCGGTTTGGTTCAAACAAATCAAGTCCTTTTTTTTTTCAATCCATCGGACTTGGATTCTAATGTCGGGAATATAAAAAGTCTCTCAAAGTAATGCATCAAACGTGTGGTCTCTGATAACTCTCTGTTTTGGAAATCTCTCGCCTCCCTCCAAACATATTGGGCTGGTTTCGACTCAAGTTTGCAGTATGGAGCGAGCTACCGGTAGCTATTACAATAATGTAAGGTTACGGTAGAGATCCTGAAGAGCAATTCAAGCCATTGAGAGCTTTATTCTGCTTCAGAAAGCAAATCAGCAACCTGAAAACTTTTACACCAAGCTCATCAGAGCCGCTGACACTAAATCTGAACCTGGCACTCGTTCATAAGTTGTATCGCTTGGCTTCCTTCAAGTTATCTAACCGCAATAGCTATTCTCGCAGAACTTTCCAAAATTGTGCTCATGTGAATTTAGAAGCTTCACATATGTGATTTTAGAAGCTTCATACAGTCAAGTTGAGTAACGAAATCAGCGCGCCTGGAAATTACACGACTTTCCATATTTTCTGACAATTTTGAAATACGCGCAGTCCATAATGACGCTGTAAGCTTAAAGTATGTATCGTACCCCTACAGTAATGAAGAGCAATCGGTGATTTCCTTTATACTCTTAATCTAAGTTGAAGCCAGCTCAACATCAAAAGTTAGAAGGACGGCAAAAGCTTTCCATAAAAGAGAGTTATTACTGATCGAACGTTCGATACATCATTTTGGGGCACTATATAACACTGTTTGATGACTGTCTACCCGAATATGAAGCAAGCTCGCATTTGGTAGTCCTTCTATGGATTATCTCGAATACGTTGGGGTTGTCAACAAATCCGTTCTCATGCTTACAATATTGACTTGGCATTCAGAGTGAATAAAAAATGCGATCAAGTTTATCAGTCACACACGATTTGTCACCTCTTTGCAAGATTAGAGGATTAGTTGTGTTGCACTAGGTAACGTATGTTTCAGGTACACAAAGGTACTGGTGACAAGTACAAAGCAGCGCTTCGCAGTCGTGTTTTTAACCTTAGAGATAAGAAAAATCCCGCACTGAGGTACGCCATCTTAGTTAACCTATTCTATTCATTCTCATCATCTCCGAGACATACTTTCAATGATTAAGAGAGAATGTTCTCACCGGTGTTGTGAAGCCGGAAAGATTTGCCGTTATGAGCAGCGAGGAAATGGCTTCGGATGAAGTACGAGAAATGCGTGACAAATTCAACAAGGCTGCATTGTTGGAGCATCAGATGAGCGTGCAGCAAGGTTTGCCGGTTTTTCTTTATTGTGATTACCTTTTGTTTCTCCATCAGCGAGGTGGACAGGTACACCTTAGGTTGGGTAGAGAACGAAGGATTCTTCACATCCTCCTTTGCCTCTTGTTTTCAAACTTTATTGAAGGGACGCCGTCGGATATGTTCAAATGTGGAAAATGTGGAAAGAAGAATTGCACGTACACACAACTACAAACGCGGTCGTCTGATGAGCCTATGACAACCTTCGTGTTCTGTCTAGAGTGTGGCAACCGCTGGAAGTTTTGCTAGAAAGTGGGAGTTTTGCGACAAAGTGTTAATATGCTCAGTATTGTCCAAATATTCAGTCCTGGTGTACATTTTGTGTCGCGATGTGTTCTCTTTGAACAACACGTTAATGCCCACTCTCTAATTCTCCTTACTAATCATTCATTATATGTAGAGAATGCAGGTGAGGGGAAACAAGAGTGAGTGTTACTTGGATGAATTATGTTGGATGTGGTATCACTGAATGTACATTAGTAGTCTTCACTGCACGGACTGTCGTTTCAAATAATAGTAGTTTAGTACGCAAGTGCGTTACTGGGTAATTTATTGTTTTGTTCACTTTGTTTACTTCTTCTCTTTACGTTTCGCACTTGTTGAATTGTGTGAAAGATGTTACCTGATTGTACTTTTCGGCTAGTTTCTACCCAATGGATTAATAACTGTACTTCTTTGAAGATGTTATCCTCAAACTGGACCTGGACCATTTTGAACATGATGGGTTCCTGATTTTTACTGTAGGTACAAAACTGTTTTTGTGTGTAAATTGGATCGTGCTTTGTTCTTGCATCATATGCATCTCACATCTCAAAAAGTTTTTGGCGTTGTCGAAGATTTGAACAGAAAACCAGCATCTATGGAGGGGGTGGAGTACTGTATGTGTGCGAGACCAGCAAATTGTTCATTTTTGTTGCTATTTCTTCATTATTTTTGCTCCTCTTTTCAGGATTTCCGCTGGAAAAGTGATGGGCCGGCCCTAATCAGCCAAAGGTATATGCCATTTTTCCAATAGCACCTTGGCGAGTGAATATTCTACCGCCTAGTACTATTTTACTGCTATAGGCCGTCCGCGCAGGGCGCGGAGGGTGCGCAAGGTGTGTATTGCGCGTCACTCCTCTTTCCCCGTGCACTCTCGCCGCCTGTTTTTCTCTGCGCTTCTTCTACCTTCGACGGACGCAACAGCGTTGCTCTCCGCGCGCAGCGCGGACGGCCCATACTGGTATTGCGAATGTTTCTGCCTACCCTTCACTTTCGGCCTTTAGGAGGTTTATCGTTATCAATCTTGACTATGATATTAATGTGTATGTATATCTATCTATCTATGATGCCTTCGATCTTTCTTGGTCTACTTTCGGACTTCGTGTAAAAGCTAAAACCACTTTGTTTTTTTGGTAACGATCGAAACTTCAATCAAGCGAAATCAGCTGATGATGCTTGAAAACGAAAAAGAGCAAGAAAAACATCCAGAATAAGTCGCAGCAAAACACTAGGCGATAGAATATTGACTCTTAGGTGTTATTGAAAAAACGACATATACCTCTGTCTGATTAGGGTCGCCCATCGCTTTTGCGGAAATCCTGAAAAGAGAAGCGAAAATAATAAAGAAATAGCAACAAATATAATCTGGTTGCCCGCGAAATCAGCTGATGATGGCCGGCAAAGCGCCAGGAATGGACGCCCGCCACGTCGTGATGGGCGTTAGCGTGCGCACTAGACCCGTGCGGCGCGGAAAAGACCAATGCGAATTGATATCGATGGTACACAGAAAAGATATTGACTTCCTGCAGTGCTGGACACTATCAAAAACACTGCAAAAACCACCGTATCTTGCGTTCTCGTGGAATTTATTTGAAGTTTTGCTATATCGTGCACATTTTGGTCAAACTTTATTTCTTAAGAGGGCTTCCAATATCGTTGATTTCAAATAAGAAAAATAGAAAATTTCAAAGTCTGCACTGAAAGCTGGGTAGTTTTATGAATCCTGGCCTTTTTAACCAATCTTTCACTCTCAGATATTTTTCATACATTAGTTCTTATTAATGGTAAATACGTTTTAACATACTCAGACAATTTACGGGAACTTTGCGAGGGCTGTGGGGGAACTTAGTGCAGGTCACCTCGGAAAGTTCCCAAGCACTCGGAAAGTTCTGCAAAAGCTCTCGGGAACTTCCCCAAAAACAGAAGCTTTCCGAGGACTCCAATTACGGAACCGAGGTCTTTAGATGGACCTTTGCGTATGTAGCTATGTAGAACCTCTAACAATAAATCCTGCTTCTTTCGAGCCTACGGTTTGCGTAGCTATACAGAACCTCTAATAAATCCTGCTCTTTTCGAGCCGTACGGACCTTGCGTAGCTATACAGAATCTCTGACAATAAATCGCGCTTCTTTCGAGCCGTACCCTTACTTCAGCTACTCAGGTTAAAAATATACAGAACACAGCTACCCTACATTATTTTTTGTTAGAGCACCAGATATAGAGTATATTGACGAAAGGCAGTAAGAATATTTCTTAACATGTTTCCAAAACTAAATTACAACAGTACCTGAATGACGCGGATAGAGTACCATACTAAGATATGTATTATCATGTACTGACGTAGGCGGACGCAAGAATAGTGAGGATGGGAAGAAGTATGATGTGATATGGCATCAGGAAAGAATGGTAGTGATGGGATGGACGTGTAAGACTGCAAGATCAAATCTCCCTCATGTGCAGCGCTTGGCTTCTCCATTCCGAATTCGTCATGCGTGCTTTGTACCGAAGCCAACCTGTGAAATCGTTTTATATGTCTGGAAAAATTGTAAATGCGTGATATAAAATGCCTAAACCAAGTTTATATCGTCGCCTCCCCGGTGTACGTTGGGCGGAGCATTTGCAGACATCTAAACGCGTAGTTGACTTGTCAAAATTCTACTGCAAAGTATGGTTCTTCGTACTCTCTAAGCTGCCACGTACTGTGTGCCCAGAAAAGTTCCCAAGTGAACCAGCGTGCGTATATACATGGTGCGACGCTGCCTTTCCCTCTTTTTGACACGTTTCTCCTGACAAGGGAATGGTCAGAATTCGAAGTGGTCAATCCAGGTAAGCAGCATACCATTAGATGCAGCATGAATCGCTGATTCTAAATCTGTCTTCCATACCTGTTTATCGCTTTTCTGGACGAAGCTATAAGCCATTGAAGACCATTATTTTGCTAAGAAATTATGCGTAAAGTTGAAAATTAGCCGTACAAAACCACGTTCGCCTTAATGCTGGGACAAAACATGCAGCTTAATAAAACTAGCTTACTTCAAATTTTTAAAGCCAGAAGCCGAGCTAAAGGTGTAACAATGTGCTCAATTTCGCTGTTTCTATGTATGATTTTTTCTCAGTAAAACCGCTTGTATCTTCGTCCACAGAAGCGATAAGCAGATATGGAAGACAGATTCGAAGTCAGCGTTTATACTGCATCGAATGATATACAGCTTGTTTGGTTTGGCCACTTCGACTTCTGACCATTCGCTTGTGAGATTCCAACGGAACTGCCCGAGGTTAACACGTTCAAAAGGGCGAAAGGCAGCGAGATGACGTGCGGTAGCGAGAGATTACGTAAAATAATGCCTTGCAATAGAGGGTTAGCAAGTTCATCAACGTGTTCTGTCTGCAAATGTTCCGCCCAACGTACACCGGGGAGCCGACGATACCTTTTGGTGGCACGAATGCTGCAAAACTGAATCTAGAGGCAAAAATCAATGTTGCTCGAAAATTTACAGTGCTTCTGCGATGCAGATCCTGTTTTGGGAGTAGTAAACGGTTTTTAGCTTCAGCAGAAAATCGAATCTCTTTTCGCGTTCTTCCTCGGATTTGCCCAAGGATATCCAAAACCTGGAATTATTTGAGTAGGTTTGCTTCGGAAACATCAATGCACCTACTCTGCGAACTTTTTACCGCATCTAATCTGTATGCCTGCAATTCCTCGTTGCCGAGATCAAGCGCATCCAAAATAAATTCTAAAGACCTGATTTACCTGAGAAGAAACGAATGCTTTCGATGTTATCAAACAAGCTCGTTTCAAGCCTAGAACGCTCAGCGCTGTGCACTAATCTGGACAGGTCCTGATAGATCAAATTATTGTCAAACGTTTGAAAAACTGACAATTTCACTCTTAATCTTTTTCCTTTTCGCAAACTTTTTTCTCCAAACCATTTTTATCGCGTTCTGTGATATTGGCTAGCGGCTACAAGATGGGCTACTTACCATTCATACTAACAAACTTTGAAGAAAGTTATAATTCGTCAAAGACGAGGTCCCAAAAAAACCTTTTTTGTTTTACAATCCGTATTTTTTTTGCCCTTTTATGATATTGGTGCAGGTAAATGTATGTACTGCAAAAGATTTGCTGCTTCTGATGGAAAAAAGCTCTAGTATGTTAAAGTGGGAATTCGCAGAACGGCCATTATTTTTGCATCAACCTAGTATATATGTATATTTCTTGTGTTTGGTTTGTCGCTATAAGCTAAGCTTATAATGCTATAAATGCTATAGGCTAACCTTGCGCTAATCAATGAGCGTTTCCCAGAAAGGTAATTACTGAACTAAGACATCGATAGAATAGGAAGCAGATAGGTATCGACACTGAAACGGTTTCCTATCCTATAAACGACGATAGATAGATATGAAGCGCCTTAAGCTTCAGAGCTTATCAAACTTTATGCTTATCATTATGATGCTCTCAGATAGTGTTGCTTGCAAAACATGCAAAACAGAACTGTTTTGCTAACTTGCCAAGCAGCTCTGCGGAAGTCCCCTCAAATTTAAGTCCTCCGGAAGTTCTGCATTTTGCAGAACTTTCCGAGGACTTCATTGGGAAGTTCCTAACTGTGTTGCTTTAGACGTCAAACTTGCGGGAAGTTTCATTTTTACGGCTCCGTTCACTTACGTGCTAGGAAACCCTCGGGAAGTTTGGCAAATTAGCTTGCCCCTCGGGAAGTTTGGCAAATTAGCTTGCCCCTCGGGAAGTTTGCGTGATTTGAGAAGTTTCAACAAATTCAAGGCCTTTCTTCCGTTATTGTACACCTACCGCTCACGTCAATGTTAACTTTCCAAGATAAAAGTCAACCTTTTTGCTCAAAACTAATTGAACCTTCTACTAATCTATGCTGGGAGCATTTTAGGTTTCAGTCGCTTTAAAACTGTGGATATAGAAGTGCTCAATTCCAACCATCGAACTGTTCACGATGTTCACGATCATTGCATGAGCACGAATGACATAAACTTGGATGAAAAAAACTTCTTCGGCACAAAGCTTATGATCGGGCACAATACTCCAAAAAATCAAGCTGCCAAAGCTGTCTTTGTGCCTGGCCCACTCAACTCACCTTCAGGGTCCGCAAACGTTTCTCTTATGTACAAAATGCCTCAAAAATGTGCATGCTGTTTGATTGTTAGAAACTGTCTGGCCCACCTTTTTGCATGTTTT
Organism: Cylicocyclus nassatus; assembly: GCA_958299035.1. Lineage (NCBI taxonomy): Eukaryota > Metazoa > Nematoda > Chromadorea > Rhabditida > Strongylidae > Cylicocyclus > Cylicocyclus nassatus. Next base: position 60,201,795 of record CATQJL010000316.1, on the reverse strand, counting down.
AGGCCTTTTCGCCACGTAGAATCCGAATTTGAGCTTTGAACGGGCTGAAAAGGCCGATTTTTGGGGCGTTTTCCTAATTCCAGAAAAGCAGCTTGGACGAGATTTTTAATGGAAAGTTGGGGGAGGTCCCTAGACGAAGATACTGCCGCCTGTAATTCTTGCTTTGGATAGCATGCATCATGGGGGAGAGCGCTCGTGGGGTCCCGCGCCGAACACGCGGGGAAGGCCTTACAAGCGCGCGCCAGTTGGGGTTGCGCGCGCCGGTTCAAGGGCCATTTTCTCGGCCCAGGGGGAATATCACCCAGCCGGACTGCGCCTGGAGGTCGATGGGGTGACCAGGAACCCCACCACATGTATATCCCCCAGGACCCGAATCTGCCGGGACACTGCCTTTAATGTTTCGCCTCTTTCGATATCATTTTACATAGCTCGCTTCTTCAAATTTTTACCTAGAAAGAACCGCTTATCGCTCTTTTTTGCTGTAAAGTACGGCTGACAGAAGTGAAATGTGCCGTTTGCCTAAAAACTAAAAAAAAACTGGGAAATTGTGTAGAAAAGATTTCACGCATGCTGATTTCATACACAAATTCCGACAAGTTCACTAAGCGTTTTTGATGGTACACAGTTTTGATTGAAACTGGAATACGGTATGCCTGGAATCATAGCTGTATACAAAGAAAGCGCAAGTGTATACAAGGGGGGGGGGCAATCTGACGTCGTCATTGCCGCGACGATGTCTACGATTCCGTCCGGCTCGAATGCACCCGATGCACCAAAATGATGACTCGTATGATCTTTCGAGATGGATCAGAATGCTCTTTTTATACTCAACGCTCTGAGCAGTAACATTCGAGAACTACATTTTTACCAAACGACAACGACAATCCGCTACTCCAGTGTCAATTTTCATGGTATCAGATCACTTTCTCACTGTTCTCATTAACTTAAGTGTAAAGAATACTGTAGAATAGCTCATCAAAGATGTAATTACTGCAGCAGCAACTGTAAATGCGTTTCAGCAATTCTCTCGGTTAAAATACTTTAGAATTCGCTGATCTCACTTATCTGCGCTACAATTCCATACTACAAGCGCAAAAGCAGAAAGTTTTTCGTCCAATGTGGTTTAAAACTGAAGGGGCCAAAAAGAGTTCGAAGAGAGGGAGAGAAAGTGTGTGGATTCGACATTCTCTTTTCGTACTTCAAAATGTGGATAGAATTTCTCGAAAGAGGTTGTGGAGAGCAGCTTGGCCGGGTTGGGAGAGTGAAGGTGGAGGAGAAATTAGATGTGATATTCATTGTAAGGAACATCGTCACATGCATCCATTCATACGAGTGCATTTGGCTCTTGGTGGAGTGCAAAAACTTGTATTTGTCAGGAAATTCTGAGTGTGAGACTTTGGAGAGCCCTGAAAATTTTGGCAAAGAGTAGGAGAGATTTTTAATTAGAAACATCGAGATGTCAATTATGATTAAGACAACTTTGGTGAAAAGAATACGAAAGCTAGGGCTGGGCCGAAGAGATTGAAGAAGTAAAAGGACTTTGTTGATGAGAAACTTCACAGTAGACAGAGTTGATAGAATATTTAATTGTAACTTCATTTATTCTGTTCCTTTCCTGTCTTCTCCTCTATTCTTCAGCAAAAAAAGAAGCTAATTGGAGAGGGAGAGGGAGAGCGAGAGAGGAAGGTTTGGTCAGAACTTCAAAGATAGCGGGAAGCCTACAGATTAACGTTGCGGTAGTGCCAAATGCATAGGCTGTAACTTCTGTAATTTCTCGCAAAGTTGTCAAGTCTTGCCCAAGCAGAGTGCGTTAATAAAAAATTATGAAGAGTCGTTGCAGTGCCAGATCGCGCAGCGACTGGAATCGCGTGAGGTAGGCCTTAGGCCTAAGGCATACCTCACGCAATTCCAGTCGCTGCGCGATTTGTCACAGAACAACTGTTCATAATTGGTCGTCGGAGCGCTTTGTTAAGGCAGGACTTGATCAGTTCGCAACAAATTGCAAAAGCTACGCACCCATGTATTGGAGAACCGCGCACGATAAATTTGGAAACATCTGGCAAACTGCTAGGTCGCGTGAACGTCGCGATTTGGCCGAACCGCGCGAGGTATGCTTTAGGCCTAAGGCATACCTCACGCGATTCCGCCAAATCGCCACTTTCACGCGACTTGGCGATTTGCCAGATTTCTACAAATCTATCGTGCGCGCTTCTCGAACGCATATTTGGGTAGCTTGTGTGAGTCGTTGCAAACGCATCAAGTTCTGATCAAAAGCAGCGCATTAGCAACGAATAAGGAAGAGTCGTTGTTGTGCCAAATCGCGCAGCGACCGGAATCGCGCGAGGTATGCCTTAGGCCTTAGGCCTTAGGCTTAACGGTCATAAGAGCACTGCAGGATTTCCGATAAGCTCCAAAAAATTATTATTGAGAAGGTCAAGTTTTACAATTTTTCTAAATTTTTACAGTAATCCTCCGAAGAAATCCAAGCAACAGATGGATTGAGCAAACTCTATAGGAGACAGCACGATTTTTTTCTACTTTCCGTAGCTCGTCATAATTCTTGTAAAGATTATTCAATGAAATTACCGAATTTTAGCGGGCTTGTCTCAGACCAATGCATCAAACACCAATAAATCTTTGGACTTTGAAACTTAGAAAGGTGGGTTATGGTTTGACGTCAATTTTACAAAGCAAATGAGCGTCTACCGCTTCAGATTAGCGACTTTCGGAACTTTCGAGTACAGCCTGCAGCGCCCTGGAAAACCTGAATTATGATGATTTTATCCCGGAAAACTTTATGAATTGGAAACCGAAAACAACTGTTAAAAAGAGAAGAAAAACCTGCGACGAATGACACCCGAGTTGCTTGTCGGTTGTTGTTCTGTGGGGTTTGAGTTGACCAAATATGGAATTTGATACTACTGAAAAATTGATTCTACAAACTCTAAGAAGCAAACTAAGGAAAAGGAAAAATTTGTTTCGTGTCCTACAGGGTTTGCTCTTTTTATCTATTACTTGTATACCTTCGAGGAAACAGTACAAAAATATAGAAAAAATGCCGAACTTGACCATGACAAAAAGCATGAGTCGCAGGTGTTGGTAATTTTTTGAGAGCTCATTGAATATTATGCAATGAATTTACAACCATTAGAAAGAGGACGAAATGCCGCATCGACTGATCCTAGGAGCTCTTGAAAACCTTGGTCCCACGAAATGTGGCGTTTATTTGAAAAAACCACATTACTTTCGGAACGATCTAATAAAAAACTCACGGTGCTTTGAAATTCACGGAAGGGGGGGGGGGGGGGAGGGAGGATACAATTGCAGAATAGAAGAAGCCTGTAGCGAGCACGAGCATCTTTGCTAAAGAAATGCGCTAAAGAAGCTTTGTGCTTAGGAGGATCGTGGAGCTGCGGCAGACTTAACATGTATCATCGCCTATCCGGTGTACGTTGGGCGGGGCATTTGCAGACATCTGAACATGTTGGTGATCTTATTAACCCTTTACTGCAAGGCATTGTTCTTTGTAATCCCTCACTACCAACTCTGCCACGGCCTGCATGATCGCGAGAGTTGGACGTGCGTACGGCCATTGCGCCGCGGGCGCAATGGCCTACTCTAAGTCTGGCACCTGAGGCAGGTGCCAGACTTAGGGTAGGGAAACGAACGCCACCAGTTAGAGCCGCCTCCGCGGAATGTTGGTCCCGGAACGAAATGCAACACCATTACAAGAGGACCACTCGGCGGCGAAAGGCGGCTCAAACTGACGGCGTTCGTTCTCCCCACCCCCAGACGGGTAGGGGAACGAAAGCCGCCAGCTTCGGGCGCCTGCGCGGACTGCTGGTCCTGGAACGACATGCAACAACGTTGCGAAAGGACCAGTTAGCTGCGAAAGGCGGCTCAAACTGGCGGCTTTCGTTCCCCTACCCCCCCCCCCCCAGACTTATCCTGACCGCGTATAACCGGTCCGTCCGGCTCATTCGCTACTGGTCAATTCAACGCACTGACCAATAGCAGAGGGGGTGAACCGAATGAACCTGTTGAACAGGATAAGTTTGACACCTCCTACCTGAGTCGTGGGACGGACATGGGACGTGCGCAATGACCGTACTTCTTTAGTTTAAGCCCAAAAAGATGACGGACACACAGAACACCTCACAGCAAATAGCATTTGTATTCGCTGACGTTCTACTTCGCCATTTAAGTCAAAAACAGCACGAAAATAAGAAAGAGATACATCATGGAATTCGTTCAAAACTGAGGAGTGGGATTATAATACAGTGGGCTACATCAACTAGCAAACTCCGATCCTAAAGTTCGTTTCAAGTGAGCCCAAGGCATATCACCTTTCCAGGGGCAGACATACATAGAATGTGATGCAACGGAAGTGAAACGGCAACAATAACAATGGAGAAATAATAAAGAGAAGCCTTCTACTCGTCTGCTTAAAAGACACATGCGCCCGATGTTTGAATTTATTTTCTTACTGTACGCGCAATCTTGTGCGCTTCCCGAGCTTTTGCACAGTAGAACGGCCACCGGCCGGCATAATTTACTCGCACGATCGCCAGCCGGCATTTGGCTCCGCAAAATGATGGTTCGGCCGCCGACCGGTCGCCGGGCGGTGCGAGTGTTTGAGAAGTTATCCTTAGCCTGAGTTGCTAAATTCTTGTGGGATAAGATACGCCACAGAGTTAGATGGGTATTGTTTATTGTTTCTTCCGAGGGATCTATACGCTGGAAACTAATAACAGATCAATACTATCTACATTGAACTATGAATGACCAAAAGATCAATGCTTTGGTTTTGGCTCGGAAAAGGTACGCCACAGTACTTTGAAAGTTCTGGTTTTCAAACACATCCCACTTTACAGATACAGCCAGTCAAACTGATAAAAGATGCGTTACGGTAAGTGCGATTTTCATAGTTAGAGTCAGCGGCTCTAATTTTCTTGGCGTTAGAGCTTTCATGAGGTTCGCTTTACTTTCCCGGCAACAAAAGGCCTTCAGTGACCTAGAACCCTCTCAAAGTTTTTACCGTAATCCTACAGAGATGAAGATTGATATTGATTCGCTACATACTGTAACTCCTTGAGATCTTAGAGCTTAAACGCAGCGACCAGTTAAATCTGTACGGAAGGGGGTCGCACGTGGAGACTGATTTCGAGAGCTAAACTAAACACTGCTCAAACGGTAGGTAGCGAGCCTTCGATAATTTAGAGATAGGCCGTCAAAAGTGAAGGTGTTTGATTATCTGCCCCTTCTCCCCCCCCCCCCCTCATAAAAGTGAAGGTTGTTTCTAGGACATCAAAAAAAGAGAAAAAGATGCAAAATAAAAAGCCAGCAAAAGAAACTTTTGAAACCTGATAAAAAAGTTGCAATCAATTCAAAAATTTTCATCTGGCAGCATTTCGAACTGCGGGTTTTCGCTCCAGAACCAGGCAATCCACAACATGAGGGAACACAAGGGTAAACTAATTTCTTCGTTGTGAATGGTCCAAAAACAGATGTATCATATGCATACCAACACAAAAGGTCACTTCGAATAACGATTCTTCTCGGTTAGCCCATCTGATGGTCTGAAAGGTGCCTGTCGACATCAGACCTGCAATCAGAACACCTAGCATAGCTTGCATACTCATTTACTTACTTAGATACTTAGATGGCCCGGCTTCACGTGACGTGCGGATCCCAGCACAGAAGTTTCCATTTATCCGTGCCCTCGCCTCGGACATCCACGATCTTCTCAGCTGGCGCCGGTGGCTGCGTCCACAAGTTTCAGGGGCAAGAATCATATCAAGATAATTTCTCAGCTTTTCCCCGTTCCACAAACACGTCTGGCCATGTCGTTGGAGGTCTGAGGACGTTTCGTTCTCGAGGAATCCACTCCGATGTTCTTAGTGTCCATCTGTCGTCTGTTCTTCTCATAAGAGCGGCCCATCCATGATTCGCTTCGCAACGTATTCCGAAACAGCTTCGGCGAAATAGTGTTGCTTGCTGTTGCTTTGTCGAACCCCCTTCCCAGGTGTGGTTCAGGGGGCGATGGAACAGCTGCATCGTTGTTGTACAATCCTTGTAGCAGTCGGCTAAGGCCTAAGACATACCTCGCGCGATTTCGTCAAATCGCTACATCCACGCGGCTTGGCAGTTTGCTAGATATTTACGGATCAATCGTGTGCGGGTCCTAAGTGCATAGGCGCGTAGCTACCGTAAGTTATAGCGAAAGCTTTAAGTCTGGCCCATGCAAAGCGCGCTAACGACCAGTTACGAAGAGTCGCTGCAGTGCCAGATCGCGCAGCGATTGGAATCGCGTGAAGTATGCCTTAGGCCTAACGCCCTCACGTAAGCTGGGTCCACTCCTTGATCGGCTAGCGCTGACAAGATGGCGTTGGTTTCGAGGCCGTCAGCTTTCTCGTAGTTGACGAAGGTTAGGACAGAAGCAGTCGGTACTCCAGGCAGACTTCTATGACCCTCGAAACCGTCTGGATGTGGACCATGGCTGAATCCTTTGCGAAATCCAGCTTGTTCTTGGGATTGGGCTTCATTCAGTGTCTATATGTCTATATGCGAGCGAGGATAATTTTCGTGAAAAGTTTATACAGCACACTGAGCTGGCATAATTAGACGATAGTTCCGAAAATCCTTCCGTCCTCCCTTCTTGAAGAGAAGGATGGTACTTGACGTTCTCCACTGGTCGGAAATCCTATCCTTCTGGAGGTAAGTTGTCAGTTGCGACGAGACAATCGCTTGTAGACGTTGTCCTCCGGTTTGCAAAAATTCGACGGAAAGATGGTCTGGTGCTGGAGCCATAAAAGTCTTCATGGTCTGAATTGGTTTGAGCACTTCAGCAGGTAGAATCCGTGGTGATACAGCTCCAATGGGAACAACGGGCATCGGCACGGATGTTGGTGAGCGGAAGAGGTTGTTATGGAAGTTCTTCACGATAGATTCCATTTTATATCGGAAGTGGGGTCCCCTCTTCGTTTGGTAGTGCAGCCAGCGGCACGTGATTTTCGCAGAGATCCCTTCCCCACTTCTTAAAACTTCGTCTTCCTTCGACTGCTTCCATATCTTGGCTTGCCTACCTTCAGCTTACATAAAGTAATTGAATTTCAAGCTTTTTGGGAAAATCCCTTTGCAGGTCACCTTCCAAAAACCCTCATAAGGTCCCAATAGACGACTTCACAGCTGCTGTATATGTGATCAACTACTATGTCTAAGGTAATCCTACGCAAACAGACTGTTTTGAAATTGATTTTTACCTCTTCTGTGCATCCTGATGGTTTTGAAGGATGAAGGGGTGCGAAGCGAACAGGATAAGCAGTCTTCTGGACGACAATGTCTTTGCAGAAAAAGTTGCATCGCCCAAGAAGGAACATCGTTCGATGTTTTAGCAGTACAACAAAAACTTCTCGAGAGCTCAAAGCTCCTTTACAATCCAATACTTGGTGCTGTGAGATAGCACTCTTTTTGTCAGATCATGAAAAAATGAGAACAAATGCTCATACTCATAAATAAAGATGAAGAGGTACATGAAGTAAATCAGCTATCATTTACAAAGCACAACGGGAAGCTGGAACACGTCTTGTCCATCTCTTCATCTTATCGTCGTCTATCAGCCCAATGACGCTTTCATAGTCTTACAGAGCTGGTAATAAGAATACAGATAATTCATGACATTGTAATGTGTTGTCGTGATAGTACGTCGCGACTAGAATATGAAAGTTTGCATGAAGTTTTGCTCAAGCCGTTGGTCTATGAGCATCTCGCGACGTAATCGTTGTGATGAAACCTATGATGGAAAAGCCATGGCATTACGACTTTGTAATGTACGTTCCAGCAAAATGTGTCCTGTGTCGTTTAAAAGGGCGGAAGGAGATGCTATAAATATTTTCATCAGGTTGTCCCAAAAGTAAAATAAATTGAGCTGTTCTTGTTTTTGTTTTTTCAGCAGACTTAGGGTATCATTCGATAGAGCGAAACAAGCTCTACAGGATGGCTGCCAAAGGTCCATCTAAGTCCTCATCCACATAAAATTTGGAGCCAAAAATCGAAATAACTACCCTAAAGATCGGATCTCCTTCCAGAAAATTCCCACGGATTTACAACTTGGTCATTATACCGTGGACATATAGTAGTGCCTAAAATGTAGGTGGAACCTCTTTCGTTCCTTAGAAAGGGATTAAAACACCCAAAAATGCATAAATGTCACTTTTTTCGTTTTTTCACGTTGAACTCGGTATTTCTCGATTACCGGTTCACATACAATTCATATTTTCAAGGTGATACTTATCAAGATTCGTACTATACAATGATGTACGGTTGGACTGGAGAGTGGAGTTTGCCATGTTTAGACTATCTTCTTTTTCTCGCTTTCCATGCGTGGAAAAAATCCAGTAAAGACTTATTTGGGTACTACTATGTGTCTACGTATAACGGTCAAGTCGTAGTTCGCTAGAAATTTTCTTCGCGAAAGTCCAATTTTCAGGAGGTAAAATTATTTCTTGGCTCCGAACTTCATCAGGATTACGGCAAAGGCGGATCTTTCAGGTCATCTTGTAGAGCTTGTCGCTCTATCGAATGATATGGTAAGTCTGCTAGAACAAAAACAGCTTGAATTATTTAGAAATGGAGTTTATTTTTTTAATCCGTTATTTTCTTACAGCCCTCAGAATTTTGTCTAAAGCCAATAAATATAATTCGTTATATCGGTGATAACAAAATAGCAAAATTACTAAAAAATCTAAGTTATGAATCATGCTACAAGCAAAACGTGACCCTTATCACGACTGTATCTGAAATGCCCCCGGGGGTGACCTGAACTGTGTCGAATGTGCGAGAAAGATGAAAGGCATTGCCGTGTTGTTATAGGGTGCGAAATCATGACGGTTACGGTGTTTTCGCGCAATCTGCCCGGGAGGGTTGCGGGGTTGCAGGGGGCGGGGGGGGGGGGGGCTGCAGTGAGTGAAAACGTCATCGTAGAAAACTGGTTCATGGCCGTGTTCATGCGGCTGGCGCGTGGCAGTATGGCGAGACGCATGGTTGAGAAGTTGATGGTGAAAACTATTTTTCAAAAAAAAATCTTCACGAGAGTCATCCTGATATAAAAAAATAAGAACCTTAAAAAGTGTACAATCGAGCATATTTCATTAGCAATATGTGCAATTGCATAATTTTCCTGTCAATGGATCGGAAGCTTTCCAGGTAGGAGACAACATTTAGGCAAGCACGATTTCTCGAACACAGTTGTGCTTTAAAAAATGTGCGCGTGCAGACTAACCGTGGAGCTTTCGTTCTTGACAGAGGAAGCTACTCGGCTCCAAATAATTCATACAGTGTTTTCTTTTGAGATAAGATTCTTCTTCTGCAAGGAAACATCAAAAATCATAAGAATGCAGAATTTTCTTTGATGTGGAACGGAAATTCTCAGACAAATAAGAGCCAATGTACTGTGCACCAGACTTCATTTTATGATGGCATTATTGTGACCATCAGTGGTTGATTTGTGGAGCAATAAATTTAGCGGTTAAAGTGCTTTAAACCTGAAGGAACGGCGAATTCGTTGAGAAAAATGGTTTGATGCCTAGTTTTCCAGCTAATAAATAATGCGATCGTGATAATTATTAATGAAGCTTTAAAGTGAACGCACATTTTGGGGAAAGTATAGATAAAGGGTAGACTACGTTGGCCATAAATCCGCATTTCAATTTTGAATAATGTTCGAGAAAAATGACGTGCGAAACAAAAAAAACTGCAATCACGCTTTATTTGGCAAGTTTTCATCGTCACCACGCACCTTGCATATCTATCAACGATAAACACACAGCGATTCATCGTGACACGCGGTTTTTCGGCTTCTCTTTCATCGTAATTGGTGGGGCGAAGCGCGCTACCGTAACCCGCTGAGTGGCCGGGGCGCGCGCGCACGACCGACCGTGGGCGGAGGCGGAGCCGAGCGGCACGGATGGTCTGCGCTTGCTGTGTGCTACTCAGAGACCGCGTGTCACAGCACTCAACACCGCGTCTTCTTAGCCATGACCACCGAGTCGATCACATTCAATCACATTCTGGGACAGGTAGGACAATATTTGAACCCACATGGAAAGGCCCACGTGGTCCAGACGCGATTTGTTGCGCCGCATTTCAGTGAATTCTCTCTCGATTCTTCTGTTGATTCAGTTCATTGCAGGGCCGCGTCAATCAGCTTGGCGGTGTCTTTATCAATGGTCGTCCCCTACCCCAGGCTGTTCGCGTTCAAATTATTGAAATGGCTTCTAAAGGAGTGAAGTGAGTAGAATCTTTATGAAATCCCCAACCCATAGCTTCTTATAATCGTGACCATCTTTTCAAGTCAAGTGATTTTCTAGATCTTCCGATTTTCCTCCTTTCTCTCCTTTTGATCTCTTCATTGTGATCTATAGTGGACAAGCGATTGATCCCTGTATCAGATCAAGCTCTCTAGTCTTACGTGAGATTTTGATCCAAACTTCAATTTGTCAATTTTGAGCTCAAACGATCGCCATTTCAGCTTAATTGCAGTTTTCATAATCTTGAACATCCTGGTAAAGATTTTAATAATGTTTTGGCCAAAATCCACGCATTTAGAACCCATTTCAATACAGGATTTTTTTCTCTAAACTACTGCAAGCGCAAAAATTTCTATTCACTGAAAAATTTAATTCGCATGTTTTGTGTTAAGCGGTGCTGTTTGCATCTGTTGGTGCCTACACAGTTTTCTTTATCGTGCTAGAACCACTTCCACTTCTGAATCTCTGACATAAGATATTTTTTTCTCCGAAATTCTACTCTAGAGCTCAGTTTTAACAATATCCCAATAACAATGCAAAAGCGATTATGCAGCGTATCTTCCACGCTATTTCAGCATGCATAAATTTATACAATTCGCACTTCCATTTGTCTCCATTTAACACCCGAAGTAGTAAAATTGCAAATTTAGCATGACTAAGCTACCGTAACCCGCGCCATTGCAGGCCATGCCATATCAGCCGCCAACTGCGAGTTTCTCACGGAGCTGTATCGAAGATACTGAATCGATATGCAGAGACGGGATCGATCTCCCCTGGACAGGTAGGCTAAGGACTGCTTTTTGAAAAAATTCGAATTTGGCGCTCGTTGAAATCATCATCAACACGGCAGCCGCCCGTAGACAAAGAGTCGCCCGCTGTGCTTGCACTGTGGCGGCAGCTGTCTGCAAAGCCGCGGCAACTGATACAGTACATCGATGTACGGTAGTTTTGAATTAATCGAGGGTGTGCATTTAGATTGGTGGCAATCCAAGATCAAAGATCTCCGTGCAGTCGATTGAGAAGCAGTTGATGCTCACCTATGAAGAGAATCCAAAACTTTGTGCAGCAGAATTGAGGCAGTTGTTGATTGAACAAGGTAGGTCGCTGCAAGTTTGGGATTCTTACGTACAGATCATGTGCAAAAAATACTTGCAACTTTTCACTTGCAAAATTGTCTAACCCTATATTCATTATAGAAAGGTCCTGCCTGAGTTTATTAAAAATCCAATCACCACGTAGAAATGTTAATTTCTTTCCTTCCTATTTAGAGTAAGATTCGTAAAAGTCTCCACGAAAATGTCTGCATTGTTCCTCTTGCTTTTTCTAGGTATACAAACGAGGTGAAATAAAAATCTTATCAAGATCATGACGAATATATTGCGCGTCCTTTAATGGACAAAAAACATTTTCAAGAACTGCTCCGGCAATCTTCATCGTTAGCTATTTTTTCGCTGCTCCGAAATGTGGAAAATGTTGATGATCTTGTTGTCTCAAAATTTCCACTCTTGCGCATTATCTCGCTGCAGCCAACTTAGGACGTTTTTGGTTTTTTAGATTCTGATTATTATAGAATGTCTCTCTTCTGCAAAACGTTCGAGCGCTTCTTTCGGACTCAAAATTTGCTAGTATATTTTGTTTCACTGCACTCAAACTAGGGAGCTTTTTTCCTTTCTGTAAAGATATGAACCCTCTTCAGAACAGTATCTACATTCCTGCAAGAACCACAAACTGCTCCCTTGACTGTTCATTCATTCCGGTGCACTGAGCAGTCATTCAACCATATTCAGTAACTTTGCGCGATGAACTGTTCAGCGATCTCTTACGGATGTGTTCTTGCAAGATTACCGGTTATGTGTCTGTATATTTGGAGGGCTTGGGGAGAAATTCGGAAAAACATTTCTAAGTATGGTAGGGGAAGAAAGATCACAAAGTACTTTGGAAACTGTAATAAAGTGCGTTAGGATAGCTGTTTCGATTTTGTGCAAGTAATACCTACCAAAATTTTACGCTCATCTGACCAGATGGATAGCATCTTTACTACTTCACGCAGTGCAGGAAACGGCGGTGCAACTCGTCCATAACGATGCACGTCACCTTGACTATTACGCATAACATCGTCATCGTTACATAATTCCAGAAGTGTGCTCCCGGGCCACGGCACCAACGGTTGCCTCAATAAATCGCTTCATTCGTGGTAAGGGATGGAACCGGGAGAAGAAGCAAGAGAAAAAACGTCTCAACCACAGTATCGACAGCATCCTTGGCATCTCAATGGGTACGTTTTGGGTTCCGTTCCGTAGCTTGAGTTGTATTTGCGTTTCACACATCAGACAGCCGAACCGCACACGCATACCACGTTTCTTCTCTCTCGGTTTTTCGCCATGTAATTTCACGCGATAATCGGCGGCCTCGTTTTTTCCAGCGCTTTGCTGCTCGCACATTTCCTCTCTCACTCTTTCTCGCTTTTGAGGGTTGGTTACGGTAGTGGAACCAAGACTGAGGCTTGAGGTCATCTGCGCGCTAGTTGGAACTTCACATACCAAATGGCTTTCTTCAAAAGTATGTACCTCAAGGATGTGAACATACTTTTGCCTCCCCCCCCCCTCTCTGATTTTCGTAGGGTACTTGGGCCAGCCTAGTCAGAATCTTAATCTACATATGATGAACTTCCGAACAAACCGGAAATGTGTAATGTATAATGAGTGTGTCTACCGTAACCCGTAAAAGCCGTGATGCGTGCGTATGGCTGCAGCCATAATACGGTATGGCAATCATATGGTAGTCATAGAACAAGCCAAGCAAGTTTGTGCTTTTACGACGCCGTTAAGTTTGGCCAGTGCGAAAACATACGCACTAAGACTTCTGATTAGCAAACATTTTCTTGATGTGTGAGAGCTATTTTGAATCCATATAATAATCGTAAAATCTAGGAGTACTTGATTATCGATTAGATGTCCAAATTATTCCTACTAAGATTGTTATAAAAAGTAGTTCATCGTCATGTTGGAGTCATTTTGACTCAATTACGGTATTTTTTTTGTCAACGTCATAATCAGAAGATATTATCGAAAAAGAGATTTCTGTAATTTTTGAGAGGAATAACCAAGTCTGTAGAAGTGATGACGATAACGGTTTATAGGTTTCCATCCTCTGCCAAACCTTAACCATTTCACTAAGGCAGATGAAACCTTTTAAAGCGAATATTCTGCAAAAGTCTCATTTTTCAGTGCAAACCACCAACAGCAATATCAGTCCTTTAATTGCTCATTTATGGACTGGAATTTGGAGCTGTAGAGTCATCAACGTTCATTAGGGAATTCAACATTATAGGTGTTGTGAGAAAAAATCCAGTGGTCTCATAATTAACGTCATTAAATGAGCACATTTTAGCGGTACCGGTTCCAGCTCCCACACATCAAAACCATTTGTTCCCAAAATGCAAGCTCATCTCTTTCCGCATCACCTTTATCGCCCACACCGAAGTGCATCCAATTAATTGACTCGACCGCCATAAATTCCACTTTGATGCTTATCTCAGCGTTGATTTGACACTCTTTGCGCTAGAATTGATGCTCGGCCTCTCGATACGTTAGATTCATGTGTGCGGTTAACACAAGGTGCGAGGTCAGACGGAACCTCGGTAACTTGCTGCGAGTCTAATCCCTACCAAAAGCAATTTCCGACGCGTGTCATTGAACAAGAGCACGGAAACATGTGATGTAATCCCATTTGTATCGGACAGATGAGGGGAATTAGGGAGTGCTACAGTATATCCGGTGTAGTAAAGTGGAGGATTAGTAAATCTGAGGACAACTGTCCAACTTTAACCATCGGGTATGACTGTAACCCCTAACCACGCTTAGTTCTCTCAAAATGCCCCCTATAAAGTGAAAATGCATAGCATTTAAAGGGTATCTTAGGTAATTGGCACTTTTTCCGTAAATATTGCGCCACGTAACACCATAGTTGGTAATTGCAAGTTTCCTCCACTACACGACAATCGTAACCCTTCCATTTGCAACAGGTTCCATGTCAGTTGCGTAACTTATTTTGGACAAAACACACTTTATAGTTCTCTTCATGAACAAATTTATCGCTTTAGACCAGAACCTTACCGTAACTTCATGTTCACAGTCATCGAAGCTGCCTTTCAATTTTTTGCATTTTACGAGACCGATTTATACGAATCATAGCTCAGAAGCATGGAAACATATATGAATATTCGGACCAACAACAAATAGTTTTTTTTATTATACTTCTTCACCGTAGTCATTCACTTTGAGCTCTGGTTGAACAAATTGTTTGGAATGTGATTGATAACTGAGAAATCTTAACGATGATTAAAGTATTATGTTTTGATTTTTCTCGATGATTAGGCCAGTCCTTTTGGGAAGAAAACTTGCGGTGTACCAAAAGCAGCTGGGAGAAAAGAGCGAAAATAACCGTTAGTCTGAATCATAGCTAAAATATGCCTTGTAATAGAGCTCTCTTATTGCTGTTGTTGTTCTAGCGTACGGTAGCGCCTGTATAATTTTTTCTTTTTTGTTTTTATGCTCGATCATAAGGCAGGTTCTTTCCCAAGTGTATCTTCCCTTCCCCTTTTTTTCATTGCTGAAGGGCAACAGGGAAATGATAATGGTTATCACAACCCTAACCAGTAGGTCACTGAACGCGTTGAGTTCTCACCTCAAAATCTGTTATGGGTCAACCTAGTGGCTGTGTTAAAGGTTTGCTCATAGAATAGCTATAAGGTATCATGAGGTGCGAACAGAGACCCGCTATCATCGGGACAGATCAGCGCGATTATTCTCACCTCTGCGCGACGATTTGGTAATGAGAGAGTGGCGGGGAGCCGCTACGTCTAGACACTGATAGCGGAACATCGAGAGCGTAAATCCGTAGCCTTTCATCCAAGCCGCTCAAGCTAATCCTCTACTTGTCAGATTCGGACGGGAAATTGTCGTCATCGGATGACGATTCGTTCTCACCGTCGGAGTCTCGTCGAAATCGCACCTCGTTCACCGCAGAGCAGCTGGAGACGTTGGAAAATGCATTTAAGGCGAATACTTACCCAGATGCAACGGAAAGGGAAGCAATTGCCAAGAAGACGGGACTTACCGAGGAGAAGATTATGGTAAGGGAAAATTAGGGAATTTTTTAGCTCTCTAGCCATACCTCTTTCATTCAGACATGGTTCTCTAACAGACGAGCGCGATGTCGAAAGCATCTACCCATGTACCCGTCGATTTTTCCCACAGTCGTTCCTACTCCCCAATCTTCGGTAAGTCCAAACCCCAAATTTCCAAAAATCACTACTCATCAATCCCATTTTTAGGCAGCCCTGTTTCCGATGCCTCCATCACTTCCCTTGTTCATGCCCACCGGTCCCCTACTCTTTCCAGCATTCCCGCAACCTGAGCTGCCGACATAAATTTGCCCAATTTTGTACATAGTCCCCAATTTTCTCCGCATTTATTTTTTACAGATCGATTTATCGGTTAGCGATTATTGGTTATATTGTGTGTGTGGCAGTGTGTTTTGTAAGAGTTGTTAGCCTTAAGTTAACGACGTATATTCCCATCTACTTGTATCAGTTTGATCCCACTTAAGTTTATTCCCTTATGCTTTTCTTGCGCCTCTCACATGTTGTACTGGTATTAAACAAAATCTATACGTTGTTGTGCCTTTCGCATTGTCTCACACAGGTTTCTGTTTATTATTATTGATTATTTAATAAAAATCACATCTTAATGGAAAGAATTCGCAATAAAAGGGGGGAACATCTCTCGCGTCCTTTCAAGACTCTTTCATTGAAAATTAGTCACATAATGCTAAAAAAGGACCACGCTTTCTGACGACCCAAAAATGGCCAAATTTGCATTGCAATGAAGACAATCGTAGATATGAGCTTTGACTTTCTTTGTAACTTTGTCTGCCATTCAATTCTTGACCCAGTTGCCCACTATTAGCATAGAAAGATAGGCACCGCTGGTTTGTTATCGGTCAGTTGTCGTAAAATAATGTAGAAAAGAAACTCTTAGATCAAAATGAAGAATGGAGCATGTTATGTAAAAATAACTGGGTTAGGCCTCGGACAGAGTTCACGCGATTTGATCGTCGCGATTCAATCGATACAAGACAACTGTTACGAGTTCATTGCATGCCGATCAGCTTGCATTTCGGTTGTGATACTTTTCCAGCTCGAAAATTTTGAATGTAAAATGGAAATGAATGAAAATCGCGGCGATTAAATCGCGACGATCAAATCGCGTGAGCTCTGTCCGAGACCTTATGGTTATGAAAACCAAGAATTCCAGGAGAGAAATGATGTCAAAACCACTGGTACCACTCCAGTTCACAAAGTGCTTATTGGTTTATACTAATGAGATATTTGTGAGATTTGGAGGGGTGGGGAGGGAGGAAGGCGGAAGAGTCCCAGAATTTTCAAGCAGCCCCAGGAATTTGTTGAAATGTGATATTGCTGGAAACGCTTTTTCACGCATTCCAACAGAACATTCATAAATGAGAAATACCCCTTTTCAGGTGAATTCCAATCTTCAAAAATACATACGTCCTTTTTATCCAGAAACGGAACTGTACGAAAAGCAAACTGCGGTCATTCGAAGCTTAATTTTTCTCCCAGTGATATCTGTGCCTTTGGAAACGCATAGCAAGCAAGACTCATAACAGGTTGTTACTGCATTCCCGCAGTGTGTTCGAAAAGAACGTAGTATGATAGGGGCAACCAGTCGTACACAAGGCCGAGCAATATGTTGGAGCGGCTGCGGCGGCGTGCGCGCGTCTTCTCAGAGACGCCGAGGGGGGTCTTCTGCGCTGGTATACACCGCAAATTCTGACAAATGGTGCAAATGTCCTTGGCGCTTATCGCACTGCTATCGCCTTCTCGGTCTGGGCGAAGGTGTGGGACGCGCGCACGAGCGTATGTGCACATCTTTATTACCTGATGATTACTCGAGACAAATTTATTACCCGGTGGTCGGGAGGGCACGTCGACGGGGGGGGGGGGTGAAAAATCTTCTCTAAATTTTTTACGAGTTGCGGGGGAGAGGCAGAAAGTCCTCCATCCTCGCGAGAACTGGGGAAGAGGGTTTATCAAGCGCGTGATGCCCATTTCCAGTCACACACGCAGCTCCAGCACCTCATTGTGTGTCTGATCGTCGTCTCCAAGTAGTCCCCCACTCTTTTGCCCCTCACTTCGCGCAGCGCTTTCCTGCGCGATTAACTTACGACCCATTGGAAACGAATACATAGTGCAAATCAACGGGGCATCATTGGGTGCTCGTAAAAAGCAACATCACCATTTTAGCGGAATCGTAAAGGTTACGGTAGCTCGCGCGCGCTCGCAGGCCTTCGCGCACACCAACACTCACGCGCATATAGGCGAAAAGTAATACTTGCTGATGTCTATGCTGTCAGAGCGTGAATCGACTTGATGGAGATGTATGGCATGTCAAAAATTCAATAAATATCTTAAAAATGATATCCCACTCGCTTACTAATTTTTGTGGAATCCAACTTCCATTTCCAACTTCTTTACTTTTATCTGCATTCAACCTTAATCCGAAATACTGTTGAGTGGAATGACAATTTTTTGATTGCTTATGCGTAATTTCAAGCAAAGTTTATGAAAATTGTCTTAAATATAAACCAGAAAATTTTTTTCACGATTCAGAACTGACAGAAGGGAATTATTTACTACTATGAAAATTTCCTGTATTTTTTTGTTTCGCTAAAAGAATCTTCTTCCTTGTTCTTGGTGAATTTCTATTTTTTGTCGGCGTTTTTTTATTTTTACTTTTCTTATGACTCATTTTGCAAAGTTCTCTTTAGGGTTAGGCAAAACTTATCATTTGCAAAGTCATTGCAAAATGACACAAAAACATTTTTTTTGGAATGACATAATTGAAAGTAAAAAAGATTGAGATGTATCTTGATAAAGTTATTATACAATTGTTGGTTCTTGTTTGGACTGATAGAATTCGTAAGTTCTCTGAGAAGCTGTTGTTTGGCTATTCTATCATTTTAAGACTTTTTTTACGCTTACATGAATATCAGTGTTCATGTGAATAGTGAAGTGTGAATATTAGTGTCCACACTAGTTCCTGCTGGTTTACCTTTGATGTAAGTAGTGCAAGATCAGTTTATATGAGGAAGTAAGGGTAGATTGTTACATGGGTAATCTCACCTTTGTATACAGTAGACCACTTGTACATCGTCATCATTTGACAAAACGATGGTAATTAAGAGATGATTTGTGACCAATCTCCAGGTATGAAACAACCGAGGACTTTTCTCAACAATCTTTCATTCGAAGAAAACTATCTATGACTGAAGTGCTGCGATTTCAGTCCTCACACTTTACGGCATTTATACGGTTCTATATACATTCTAGCACCTACGATTTGCTAAATTAACGCTAGAACGTAAAATTATATAGTCGCGCGTATGCGGTCGATAATTTGCAATCGCATAATATGACTGTGGAAGTGAGCGGATAAATTTTCGGTGATAACTTTTCCCTTACTGGATGTAAAATAAACTATTAAGCATTGACATGGCACAACCGTATTTTTGAAGTGACAGATTTAAATGGTAACAAGTTTGTTCAAACTTCTGTGAATGCATGAAATTTTCTGTTTTGCAGAATGTATGGTATGCAACTGCACACAACGTCGTTCAGTTTACTTCTAATGCGTATTTCATGCTTGGTTTTTGTAGGTAAGTTGATTAGCATTTCAGAAAGTCATTGGCGCTTTAGTAAATACTGAGACGCCCAACAGACACACCAGCCACAAAGGTGTTTTCTACTAGTGCCCTTGACAAAAAATAATCAAATTCGTAATCTAATAAATAATTATCCTAGGATTAGAAAAATAGCCACTTTTACAATTTGAAAAATTCTTTGTTCTTTTTTCCACCCTGATGTTTGACCTTAATTAGTGAGCCTTCCCAAACCATGGAGACAGCCGCTTGACCACCCGGTGCTCGACAGCGGCGGCGGCGTCGTCAGCATTTGCTGCGCTCATAAATAATCGCGCATTTCGCACATTTTATGGGTGTTTTTACGTGCGTAGTGGCCCGATTTCGCACCTTTCGACTTTATCAAACGGAAAAGAGACCACACACACTGCGTTTGCCATTTCGGGGGCCGAAATGAAGACGTCTTGGCGCAGTACGATGTGAGGTGTTGCGGCGCTTGCGAGGACATGATAGATGACATGATAATTGAAGGTGTGGTTACAGTGATCCGGGCACAAAGGTGCCGCCTGACAACACGGACTATCTAGCGGTCAACGAGATCGTATCCAGCTGATCGCAGCTCATCGAGCCGTCGCTAACGCCGCTGGACGAGCAGATAACGGCACTGCCGTAGGCGCCGTGCGAACCATAAATAACATCCTTTATGCCAGCAAAAACCGCCTTGAATCCCCCATTTGTCCTTATTAGATCCATTTAATTTCGGCGAGTTTTTTCCAGCGAGGATGATTTGTCGAATGAGACAGTTTTCAGCCGTTTTTGCAAGTAGCGTGAGAAATCCGCGGCCGAAGCCGTAAATCAGACGAGTTTTTGCTCTAATATGTGAACAAGGTGTTCGACGCGAGAACCTACACCAAATATGATGAGACGCACACACAGAGCTGAATGCTTCGCAAGGACGACACGACAGTGTACGATGTACGACTATGATGAACAACATGAAAAACTTGCAACGATTTGTGGAAACCATGTCGCGATGCGCAGCTCCGCTCTCCTGGGGATTAGAGGAATCTTAGGGCCGCATGCACTAACATGGCCGCGGGATCGCAGCTTAAAAGAAAGCTTCATATTCTGAAGCTCCAGATATGTGATTTTACGCTGTCTACCTGTCCATAAGTATTCCTACTATCCTTCACTATGAACTTATTGAACAGGAGCAAGAAGCTGTACGAACCGCATTTTCCAGCTTTTGTATGATCCCTGATGATCCGCGCTTTTCTTCAGAGTCATTATTCTTTCTCCGAATTTAACGAAAACCTTCCAAAGTTGTGCTGAACTTTAACACAACAGTGTTAAACATGTTGCTGATGAGAACAAATGAGTTTTTGAAAAATCGAATTTTTCGGTAATCAGATTTCGACCTGTGGATCATCGAAAATTTCATGACTT
>CATQJL010000316.1:60122179-60180821 GCA_958299035.1 Cylicocyclus nassatus | reverse complement strand
AAGCAGTGGTATCAACGCAGAGTACTAATGTTGTAGAAATTTGACAATCTCTTAGCAGCACATAAATTGTAAGTCAAGCATTTATGTCAAACAAGGACGGAAACATCGTGATATTGTCAACATAAATATGACATATGACATTTATGACATCTATAAGCCTTTTTGTAGTTTTCAGCTCTAAGATAACATTTATTAGCCTCGAATTAGAGTTGTGCCATTGCTGTTGATGGTGCCATAAATTGAAAAGTCATTTTTTTAGCCATTGACGTATTTACAGAGTTTATCTGTGCTGCTGAGACAGCATAAGCCAACGGGTAAAAGAAATAGGCTAACATACAGAAGGTCCGCATCAAAAAACATTTCTGTAGTCTTCCTCCTTAAAAATTGACCAGAAGAACGAATAGATTAAGGGCACATGATACTATAAAAAGAACGGTCACAATCTAGAAAAGGTCTTCCAAATTGGATTAAAAAAATAAAATGGGTAGTCAGGTCTGGGTAGTTAGATAAACTTGCTTGCGAAGAATACAAAATTCAATCAAATAGTTATACGAGTTAATTACTATGTTATCAAAAAAGTCAACTATGTTGAAACATTGCAATAAGCGAATGACTGAACATGGCTCTATCAAACCATTCGTTTTTTCTAGAAAAATTATGCGACTTTCAGTATTCTATCTAATTTTTCCTGGATTACGTACCGAAAATAGGCATTCTCCTATAGATTATGAGACAAGTAATCTCAGCGAACTATTGATGTCAATTATATACGCCAAATTCAGAAAAAAAATCAAAAAAGCAAGCTGAAATTGCACGGTTTAAAACGCAGAAGTAGACTACCATAAAAAACTCATATGAGAAATTTCCATCTTAGTGCAAATCATCCGAACTTTCTAGATGGTTTTGCAGAAAGAATTCGAGATTCTCCGCACTCGATTTTTTCATAACCAATAGAACCAAGTTATGGGAACTCAAAAATAATTATTTGTATTCTATGAGAATTCATAATTCCTTCACAAAACAAGGATAGCAAAGCACAAGAGGTAAAGTATTAGGTTGGCACATAACTTTTGCAACTTAGTACATAACTTTTTTCTTGGATGTAGCGCTCTCATTTTTTGAATAATGAAGACCAGATAGGAGCTACAGATTAGCGCAAATCGTTTTGTTTCTAGCGGCAACTGGTAAATTTCGTGCATTTCCCAGAAGCTGGTCAGACCAGATATTTCACCGGGCTAAAAACAAAAATTGTGTCGCTCTCAGCCTGCATCAAACGCATCGAGCCAAAACTATACTTAGATTCTTAGAGCTTACATAGCAACACTCTTTTTACAATTTCCTCTCAGTAAGTTTGTTGCAGGCTAAGAACGGCATCATTTTTTTCTTTGGCACAAGGAAATTTTTGATTTGACCAGCTTGTTTGCCACCCCAAACAAAACGGTTTGAGCAGATTCGTAGCTCTATATCTAGTCTACATTACGGCAAAAAATGAGAGGCCACATAAAAAAATAGAAAAATCATGAAACAAGCTGCAAAATTTCTATGCCAAAGTATTGGGCAGTTGAAGTGCGACTGTTTCTAACCATAGCCACAAAGAGTGAAGCGTGGGATATTGAATTGATTGATATCAAAAATATAACGTCCATTTCCAGTCTTCTGACCAAAGTTCAGGAAAAATAGTTTCGGCTATTGATTGATTTTAGTACTCAATTTTCTTATAGTACATTATCATAGAGAAATTGAACTCATCTATTCATTTGGCCGCTCATCATTCAAAATGCGGAAGTAGGAACTGATTTTCGAATGTATGTTTGCTGGATGTCACCTTGATTTCGCGTGATTACATCAACAGAGAGAAAGAGAAAGAGGGAAGAGAAAGCATGACAGAAAAACGATGACAAATGCTGGTAAACAACATAGTGTACAATTCCCACGTCATCATCTACGGTTTCCGACACTGAATCGACACGCTGGGACAACTGGATCGAAGACTGTTCGTATGGAGGCTGATCAAATGATCACAGCCCATTTCCATGGCACAGTTGATGCATGATGCACACCTTCATGTTTACTACAAAATACTGTACTTCGTATGTTATTTATACGAAAATTTAGAAATTTTAACCATGTATACCCACGGTATGTAAAAATGTATGCATACGAAGTCAAGGTAGGTCAAACTATCAAAACGATTTTATTTTTTGAGAAAACAAAAATAAGAACCTATATAGGGGAGCGAGATTGATGACAAACTTACTCATTACTTTTGATCGTATCGAAGAGGTTACCGATGAAGCAAAACTCGGAAAAAAAGCCAGAATTAGTTCCCGTAATGATAGGGGTACCTGACTTTTACGAAGCTTGTTAACAAAAGTGGTTTCTGCGGCGTTCTATCTTCACTGATCGAGCCATCGTTCTATAGGTAACAAAATCGATTTAAAAATTTACTAAAGACTATGGCCGCAGTGAAAAAACGAATGGTTAGGGGTTGGGGTAGGGGTTAGGATTAAACTATCCACTAGGTAGGCTCGATCCACGAACCGGCTACGAGGCTACTCGGTTGACAAACCAGTTTTTTTTTCTGCCTACCAATGTTTTGACTAACTCGCGGAGATGAGCGAGCTAAAGTGGATTCATGAACCCATGCCTTCATGAGACATGACCCAGATGTGGAACCCAAACCCAACTAAGTATGGAGCAAGAATCGGAATGGATTACAAGAAAATCCAGCCATTTCCCCAAATGTCTCAACAAAGCAGCAACAGAGCTCGGCACGGGGTAGCTTTTCGAAAATGCAAAAAACGAAGTCCCCCTCGATTTTTGCAGCTTTTTACGAAGTCCTCTTTGATCCTAAACTCTGAAAGTAAAAAAATCCCACAAAACGTCGATTAGAAAACGTTACAATTTTTGCTTCTTTTCGGCCTCAAAAACGATACTCCACTTGCTTTTCGTCTCGAAAACGATATCCAGCTTGCTTGCAAGTCATCTGCGCCGAGTCCTGAGCAGCAACGCCTGTCGCCTGTCGTCGGCGGTAGCGAGCTATCGTAGCACTCTAAGGCAAGGGACATACCTCACGCGATTTCAGTCGCCACGCGATCTGGCAATTTGCCATATGTCCTCAAATTCCATACTGGAAGACCTCAAGTGCACAGCATGTATAACTTTCGTAGGTTGATAAAATGCCCCCTCTTCCGTACATTCAGAAACCCCGTAGGATGAGTTATGAACATTTGGAGTATTGCCAAATTGCGTGGCGACTGAAATCGCGTGAGGTATGCCCGAGGTCTAATACTCAGGCTATACGGAGGAATCCTTCCCTTGAATTTTGTGAAAAAATTTCCAGCGAAAAGGCTTGTCTTACTAACTCATCATCGGAAAAATCATGTCGACTCACACATTCTTCCATAGCTAAAAAGAGAGTAAAAACTAAACTCAGGATTTATGAGCACAAACTCATGAAAATGTTAGATTGTCCCGAAATTTTGTAGGTTTTTTCAAACCACTATCAAACCAAGCAAAAGAAGACCTGATTGAGTTTTAACACGCATTCGATGCAGCTTTTCCTTCACTTTCTTGCGGTTACATTTTCGAACCACAAACTTGTATGCTTTTTAAAATAATCGCTGAAATTCTTCACCCGTAATTTTTATCTGCTCATAGTTCGACTAACTTTCAAAAATTTCCTTTCAAAGTTTCGGAAAGGGCTAAGTATGGCACTGATAGAGCAATTCTCGGACTATACAGTAATATTTAGATTCTCATAATCTGCTGTTTTTAGCTTTATAAAATTATATTCTTCGGAGGTCTCGATTTTTGGCAAAGTCATGAAACGCACAACTGTAGCAACAACATGAAAGCTTTTGATGTTCCTGCAAATTGAAACTTGTTTGTTATTAAACATTATTTATGCAACGTAACCAGTCTGATTTGCTTCGAAGAGTCAGCTTTTTGGAAATTTCGGTTTACACAGCAGTCAAGCGCTCTTTAGGAATGTTAGTATAACATTTTAAAATTCAGAAAGGTTTGGCGTTACTTTTAAGCTACTCAAAAAGACATGGCGATAACATCGCAAAAACAGGGTAGATCAGAGAGCAAATATAGCTGTAGGAAAGTAGACAAAAATCTGAATCAAATGATACCGAGACCTTCCATGGACTGCTGTTCTGCGACTTTTAGTGAGCGATGAAGAAAAAAACCGACAAAACTTTTGGGACAACCTACCCTAATTTCACGCATGCAGGGCGATTTTTTTCGATTTTTCAAACAAGCCGCTAAACCGCTCAATGTGTTTCGGAAAGCGAACCTTGTACGGCTCAATTCTCTCAGGCAATACGGAGCCCGGTATAGGGTTCTTTGGTCGCGAAATAATGTGGCATGTTTGGGCTGGCGGATTTTAGAAAAAAATCCCCCGCGCCTTGTACGCGTGAAATTAGGGTAATATAATGAAGCACAACGTAAGGACCACAGGACCTGCGTCGGATGAACGTCAGCTGTCACCAAGCTGCGTCAGCGCCTTTGCTGGGTCAGCTAACCTAGCGGAGGAACGTGGAAATACCTATTTGACCCACTAGGTTCGCCGACCCATTGGGTTGGCAAAGCAGTGATTTTTTCATGAATGCAGCCACGCTTTAGGCCTAAGGCACATCTCACGCGATTCGGCCGAATCGCCACTTTCACGCGACTTGGCGATTTGCCAGATTTCTACAAATTATTCGTGCGCGCTCCTCGAACGCATATTTGGGTAGCTTGTGTAGTTGTTGCAAACCGAGCAAGTTCTGACCAAAGGCAACGCATTAACGACGATTTACGAAGAGTCGCTGTTGTGCCAAATCGCGCAGCGACCGAATCGGGCGAGGTATGCCTTAGGCTCCCGCCAGAGTGCCGAAGTTATGCCAGCGCTACGCCAGCATTTCGATCGAAACACGTGTATTTCGTTGGGGACATCAGCTAGCCCCGCCCCAACGAAATACAAGTGTATCGATCGAAATGCTGGCGTAGCGCTGGCATAACTTCGGTACTCTGGCGTGAGCCTTAGGCCTAAAAAAGCGTCCGATTCTAGGAGCGGGTGTGTAGCAGAAACTAGGTACTTTTCAAAACATTCGGATACCCTCCGGAGAAATGTGACATTTATACATCGACGCATATACACCTGAACTTGGTGAAGACCTTCAATCACCATCAATCATTCGATGGCTTGCTTGAGTAGCTCTTCCCTCTGAAGCTGATGTGCCAATACTCAGATATTACACTTTTTGAAAGTAAATAGCAGATTTTGACGGAAGCTTTGCATTCAAATTCTATATATAGGATACAATACAAAATGGATTTCCAACATGATCTCCAAATCCTTGACTCTCTGCAACAAACTTCTGCATCGCCCACCGAATGTCATAGAGCGAGAAAATTCGTAATGCACACATTAGCAGGGCTCGGCATGAGGTGGCTAGTTGAAAATGCAAAAAAACGAAATTCCCCTTGACTTTTGCGAATTTTTACGAAGTCCCCTTTGACTCTAGACCAGGGCTCGGCACGAGGTGGCGTTCCGAAATTGCAAAAAATGAAGTCCCTTTTGACTTCAATAAAATTACGACATAGAATCATCGAACACACGCAATTATATTCATACCAGTGCGTCACCCTCTGCTTCGCAGAGGAACTCACTGGCTCTACTATCTGCCCTACTCATTCTCGCATAATGATGGCATTGGAACTCACCGAGCAATGCCGACTATCGCGAACAAAATGTAAACAACTACTCATTTCGAAAGCTTTTTTTATGTGAAGTCGGTGATTTCGCGTGGATGAGACTTTTTGCATGAAAACAAACGCAAATTTTTATTGGATGGTCTTGACAGCCGCATTAAGAACAGCAGTCACCGTGAGCTACATCTTTGTGCAAAAATCTCGTCAAATGCTCTGGCAAAACCTTGGCAAATTGACCATTTACGCAACCAATACTTTTTGGCGCCGTTTTTGTAAAGTAACGGACTTTTGATCACTTTTTTGAGCCTAAGTTCATGGCATGCACATTTATTTGGCGTAAACATCCACTACTTTGCAAGAAGTGGAATTACGGACCCCATTTTGCGGCCCAAATGCAAAGTGGATCCGTCCGACGCGCAGTTTGTGAGGGATCCACTCAACGAATCTGTTCGTGCTCTTGCGTGTTTTATACGGGTAGTATTGCGGGTACTAGAGACTCTTGGGCGGTTTTTGTCCGTAACAACACAAAAGTAGAAAAGACGGTGGTTCAGGTTTATTAACAAGATTACAGCGAGTAGCAAGAGCGTGTATACGAGAGCTTGGTCCAATGTACGAGTGGTAAAGGGGTGCATGTCTTCGGCCACGCCTACTCAGACGTGACCTGGGGTCGCGGCGGGGGTAGAGGTTAAATGTGGTGGCTCCGTGGCTTTCAGTGCCTTAGGCGGAAATAGCGTTTGATGGAGCAGTGTAGCTGCTGGTAGACAAGGTAGTTCAGCAGCTTTATTGAGTCAATCAACATACCCGCATGAGTGCAATGGTAGAATGCTGGTGATTGAAGGCGTGGTAAAGTAACATCACAAACATCTGGGCAATAATACACTCGTATCGCAGCAGGTCATGCTTATGGCATGACCTTAACGGTGCTTAGAAGAACTAGTGATAAGTTGCAAGGAGGTGCCGATAAAGTCGGCACAGGTAGCATGCGCTGTGTAAAATTTGAGCCCAGGAGGTTGGCTGGAACATGCTCTACGATTTTCGTAACAGACACACAGACACACAAAGTCACGCAAACACCCTTAGCCCGTTATTATAAGTCATGATTCTCCGGAATGGCGGCATGATGTATCCATCGTGCAGCAATACGTGCCTAGAGCAGCCTTTCCGCGGCCATTCAAAATTTTCGAGGGGCTATAACTAAGCGCGAAAAAGGGGGTTTGAGGCGGTTTAGGAACCAGTTTGTAGGGTTCGGGATGTAGATGAAAAGCATGTAAAGAAAGTGGAAAAATTATGTGAGGGAGGAAAAATTTATGACTTTTTCTTTCCTAAGCCACCTCAGGTGGCTATCCAGGTGGCTTGAAAGCCACCTAGCTCCGAAAAAAGTTGAGCACGCCTTTAGTTCACATAATTTTCCATACTTAGTTCTAACTCCCCATTGCCCATCTACACACCCATTTTGGTGTCATTTCATCTTCACTTCGCTGTAAACAAACCTTTTGTTTATTTGCTAGCGGCATGCCGGCAGCGTGCCGGCCGCAGGTCGAAAGACAACGTTATGCTCTTCCGCAAAAACGATATCCCCTTTGCTTTTTCCCCAAAAACGATATCCAGCTTGCTTGTTAAGCCACCTGTGCCGTGCCCTGCATATTAGATTGATGCAAAAGTTCTTCTGCATCATTTTGGAAAAATCATAACTTCTTCCTCTCTCAACGATTTGCATAAACTTTATTTTGCTAGATAGAGGAAAATCTTCATTTTGTAATAGTGTCTTTGATGCCCTTCAATAAGGGGCAGCTTTTGAGATGGAAACAGGAGAATAAAGTTGCTACAACTTCGGTCATTTTTTGGTTAGGTTCTCAGAAAAATCTAAAACTTGCGATAAAGTTGCGAAAGCAGTACAGTAAGTCTTCCGATCTGCAGTTTTCCCGAGGAGCATCTCTGTGAAGGGTTGAGATTTCAGGTAAGAATTTAGCAACTTTCGAAAACCATAACTCTTCACAGAGATCGTCATTTGACAAAAACTCTGCACTTTTGGAAACTGTGGATCGCAAGACTTATTATACTACTTGCTCGGAATTTTGCAAGTTTCAGATTCTTAGCAGCTCAACTCAAAATGACCAAAGTTAGGCAATTTTATTCTACTGCTTCCACCTCAAGAAGAGGCACTATCACGGAGAGAAGGGTTTCCTCTAAAAATCATAAAATCTAAAAATCAAAACTAGCAAGATTAAGTTTGTGCAAATCCAGAGAGCAAGAAGTTATGATTTTTCAAAAATGATGCAATAAAACTTTCGCATCAACTTATTAGATCGCTACATTGGTGAGTCTCGTGTCCGGCATTCGCATACTATCTGGTGGATCCCCTGCTTTTCAAATATGATTCTTCGTGAAAATATGGCACGTGCTTGGGGCGGCGGCGTGGCGTTATGGAGCAAAGCTACGCCGCATTCGCCTGCGGTATATCCTGAGGGCCCTTTGTGTTGTGTCGCTCCTAATTGCACCCGCAGAGGAGCTAGCGTTGTAGTCGTCCTCACCCCACTAGTCGGTCGGTGGACGAATTCGAATTCGAAATGGAGCAAGCATGTCGCAGCAGAGCATGGCAAATTAACTCTCCGTTCAAATTCGCGCATTCACTTTGTGTATTTCTTAGCCATTGCTTAGCAGTTTTTGTATTGTTACAACGTTTTTGATCTATATTGAGTTTTTTGTAATTGCTGAGCGTTGTCTCTTGCCACGCTCTGTCGTGACAGGCCTGCTTCAATTCAAATTTCAATTCGTCCACCGACCGACTAGTGGGGTGAGGGCGACTATACCCAGCGGATTGAGTCATTCTCGAAATTCTTCTTCTGTACAGAGACCGAAATGCGGAAGTTAAACGAATTTTGAGGATGAAAAAAACAGATTCCGGGGAAGAAGTGTTTGAAAGTACCACCCAAGAGAAAGTAAAAGCTTGGAAAGATAGTAACAAAATTTTCTGTCCCTTTTCTATACTAATTCTCGTGTTACACTTGAAATCCGTCTTTTATTCTCATCGGAGATTCAGCCTTTGCATCCGTAAAATCCATCCATTTTTCGATTTTAAATATCGTCGACTCTAAAAATCGTGACGACGGTCTGCAGTGCGGCCAGTGCGCGCCGCACGGCACTGCCGCTTTATCGTAGGGCAATCTTGCTTCTCTGCAGTGTAGACTCCCTGCGGTAGCCATGAAAGTTCCTGCAAGCAAAAAAGATGCAAAAAGAAAAAGAAAAACCACAAGAACTCACCTTCTCCACGTAATTTGGGCGAATCACTAGGCGGCAGTGCCGTGCGGCGCGCACTGGCCGCACTGCAGACCGTCGTCACGATTTTTAGAGTCGACGATATCTTTATTGCATTCATGCAGTTTGGACATCTTCTCAGGGCGCAGCAATAGGGAATGGCTCAGTTCCTTGTCAGGAGCGGTGTACTCCTGCGGCTGCAATTAAAGGCGACGCAACGCAACTGGCCCACAGGATACACCGCAGGGGAATGCGGCGCTGCTTTGCTCCATAACGCCTGTCCCCCGCTTAGGGCACCCAGGAGAAACCCTTTTTGTGTAGTCCGTTGATGGGACATCGTTCAAACCAGCTACGGTAAGTACGCCGAAGACAAAGGACAAGTGGTTGCATACAAATACTCTGTTAGACTACCGTAGTCCTGCTCCAAAAAAAGCAACAAAATGATGTCATGTTCGAAACAGCTCTAAAAAAGTTGGCGCAGAAACCGTGATTTCGACCTTCCAAAATGACAATATTGAACGTTTTGGTCGAAAATTGCAGAGACCGAAAAATCACCTCGCTCATGTTCATCCATTACTTTGAATCTGCTTTGCATGCTCTCATTTGCAACCTAGCACTGACTCAATATGAAAGAGTGGTGGGATCGAAACGAGGGAGAAGATAAGGAGAATTAGCTCTGACCATATATTCAGTGCGGTGATAAAAACAATCATATATTTATTGGCATGGCATTACATAAACGCACATTTTTCTTTGAGGATTGCTGGAGCAAGTATAACAGAAAAAACAACGATCAAACTCAACAACATGCAAAACTATTTGATAGTTTCCACTAACAAGCGGGAGGTCAGAATGACATACTCACATGATCCAAAAAGGCTTTGAACCTGCAAAACAAGTACAATTTCATTGACACAAACTTAGCCATATTAGCTCACCGCTGGTTGTCCATGATTACAATCCTGCGAAATGGTTTGAACGACTTTCCATCCCTGATGAGAGTATGGAACTTGCTGCTACCATCTATTTCGGTATGAACAGGAATATCAAAATGACAAGCTTCGCCCTCTTCCAACTGAATCCAACACTTTAACAAATTCGATTAATAAATTTCGAACTAGACGACTGACTTGCATCAGTAGCTCATCCTCCACATTGTCATATATAATTTCGGCCGTCGACAGAGCTTTTTGGGTTAACCTTTTCTGAAAAAGAGAGGTATAGACAAAGTATTAGACAGAAACACATTTTTCAAACCTTTTCGGCTTTTCCCATTTTCCTCTTTTTCTTCGCTGGTTGCGCACTACCATTACTTTCAACGGCAACAGCTGGTTTGGAATCAGCGACGCGTAATTTGTGCACATAGATCAGATTTTGAAACGGCTTTTTCAAATTATCATAGTCAGACCTAGAAAGTCTTATTAACCCATCAATAAACACACTACAATTAAAGGTGCTACGGTTACCTGAGACTTTTGAACGAAGGAGAAATAATTTGAGTGGGGAAGTTCAACATCCTTTCGTTAACGAAGAGACCTGTGCGCTTTGTTTGCAAGGCATCATATGCGCTGCGAAAGTTAGGCAATGCATACTTCTGTGCTCTCTTCTCCACATAGTCCATGACGCCTTTGGCATACTTTGTCATCTCATGCTGGAGATAGAGGTCTACAATTAAGCCCACAATGCGGAAAATCACATACCTTAGGAGACGTCAGCCTGATAACAGTCAATAAACCATACACATCGTTTTCGTTATCTTCATCGCATTGGTCTTCAGCTGGCTGGAAGTTCAAAATTATTCAAGACCCATATTTTTTGGAAGAACAGTGCTTTCCAATCCAAGCAAAAGCCTAATGCAACGTTGCAAAGTTAGCGCCATCTCTGGAACTAACCAAGATCAAAAACAAATTGAGCTGAGTTATGGGCGGTGTTGAGGATCATGGAACCCACACCATTGCAACCAATAGACAACATTAGCGGAAAGACATATTTGATAGTAATTTTCATGAACAACTATCAAAGCAAAACAATTTCAAGGTTTTTTTTATGACTCTCAGCTAACGACCAGGATAATCTTTTGCAAAGGGATCGTTCAGACCGCGCCAGAATCCGTCCAATCCCTCCCGAATACGTCCAAACCGCCCAGATACGTCCGAATCCGCCCGAACCCGCCTGAACGCCGGAACTGCCAAAGCGCAGCGGATATGAGCAAACTGGCATATTGGAGCAAGCATAGAATACTGCGCGCGTGGTGCATATATCTTAGTCACAAGTAGCTCGACGTTGCATACCGATCTTCTATTGCAACTACTCCGATATTAGGATTAATCGCACGCGTGCTCCAATATGCCCCAATTTTGCAATCTGCTGCCCTTTGGCAGTTCAGGCGGGTTCGGACCTTTTCGGGCGGGTTTGGGTTCCGGCGCGGTCTGAACGATCCCAAAGCTTTGTTATAATTGCGTTGTAGTAAACATGCACTGAATACACTTGAAAGATGCTGACATGAAACTTGCAACACAGACATCAGTAAAGTTGTAAAACTGTATTAAAGTATAGAAAACAACTAGTGACTGGTGGAAGACTCACACCGATGACAATTCCGAATGGACTTTGAGCAATAATTGCGTCTGCTAGCGCTGGAAGGTCGATATCAGCTTGAAGAAACACCTTTAGAATTATAGGTTTTTTACAAAATAACAAATTGAACCTTGCTAGCGAAACCAGGGAATGACCTTACTTGAGTCAACATATTGACAATTCCGTCTTTATCGCCAGCTTCCATTGGAAAAGCTTCGATATCAACATCGAGCTGCTGCTCCAAATTATCGACGATGAGATCTGATGCTCCACTAT
This sequence comes from Cylicocyclus nassatus, assembly GCA_958299035.1. Lineage (NCBI taxonomy): Eukaryota > Metazoa > Nematoda > Chromadorea > Rhabditida > Strongylidae > Cylicocyclus > Cylicocyclus nassatus. The sequence goes on along the minus strand of CATQJL010000316.1, from coordinate 60,169,010 downwards.
CATCGTCAACTTCTGAAAAGGCTCAAAATACGCATCTTTCATGCAGGATAACAAATGAAAAAGCTGAACACAGGAGGGGTTTTTGGTCAAACTGGCTTTTCCGGATAAGCTCGATATCATTTTGCAGCACTTCGTTGCGAATTAAAGGGTTAGTTCGGGCCTGAAAGATAGGGCAGACGGTGATATTAAAGTGCGCTTGATAGAAAGAAGCCATCATGTCCGCATGGTTTCCCGTCTCTGCGTACGACAATCGGCTAAAGTATAGGGCTCTGCGTGATCGCGAGAGTCGGGAGTTTGCGGCCAGCACGCGCGTTGAGCTTTCTCAAGTATTCCCTTTGCGAACGCTTTTCTACTACCAGATGTGAGCCCCGGTTATCTGAAACGATTTTGAAACGTACTGATTGTCTTAACTCGTTTAAAATCTTGTGGCATTCTACGCGATGGCGGAGAACTCATTGACTCTCGCGATCACGCAGTGCCCTACATATCAAAGGCAGACGCTTTATTAACCACCACCCACATACTATACTTATGCAGCTTGCTTGATGCTCACCTTTGGCGGATTGTTCATCTTCTTCAGCTTTTGAAGATGTTTGCGGCTCAACAGATTGCATTTTGAAGACACCATCTTTAACTTTTTTCAACTGCAACATTCTCAAACTTATGAAGTTTAAGTCATCATTCTACATACCTTCTTTCGCTTAGGTCGTACCATATCCTTTGTCGGAAGCGTTGAAGGAGCGGGATCTTCGCTAGTCGCTTCAACATACTTTCTTTTCAGCTTCTTTTTCGCCCTTTTCACCTAAACAAAGATGATTGAGGTCACGCAAAGCCTTTTCTCCACCACGAAGTAGAAAGAAAACTGAACATACAGATTAAGACGCAAAGACATAGCGCAAATCTCGAAACTCAAGCAAAAAAGCATCAAGAACAAAGAAGTGAGAGCTTGCCTTTCTTCTTTTAAGCACCGTCCGCCCTTCTTGAAGACCTGGAGCATCCATCGAGTTGGTAAGCCTGGCAGATCTTCATAAACTCTATTGTCGTGTGCAAAAATTTGCATTGTAGTATCGTTTTCGCCACGGGTCAGAATGTTCATTAGGGGCGCATAAGCGACTAGTGCGCTACTCGAGAGTTCAGGGTTCCTTCATACTACGCCGCGCACGCCGCATACGCCGCTGCAGCGCAAAGGAATTATGCGGCAACAACGGCGCATCAAATTTGCAATTGCAGTCTAACAGTATGAAGAAGAGAAATCCTTTTCATCCAGTGATGTGTTTGTCAGGGAATGTTAGCAGCGCAAATATACAACCAGATACAACATACAACCATACAACCATATACTACCAATATACAACCGGATGACGCAATGTGCAGTTCAGTTACGATACAAATGTGAAACTCAAAAGTAGAGGGAGCACAACAACCTAAGTCATTCCATCAATCCTCTCCTATAATATAAACCCGATCCCAAAAAACGAGACGGCGAGGATGGACCGCCCACATGTATGCTTCAGCGGGTGTTTTGAATAGACGCCAGTTTCCGAACGGGGCCTTATTGTGTAGAGACGCGACGGTGCGATCATGAGGTCAAGAGGACGCAGAGGTCCTAGCGCGAACGAGAGGCCACGACACGCAGGGTACGCTCTGCTGCTGCAATGGGTGTGTTGAAAGACGCAAGCGCGTGCCAAGGGTGTTGAAATTGCGAGCTGGACATTGTTGCAAAGTTAGTTATAGAGCATACCATTTGATCCGCTCACATTCGATCTCAGTATTCACTATGCTTCCACATTTCCGCCCAATTCTGAGAAAATCTTCGAAAATCTCGCTTTTGGAAGCTTTTGCTCTGGGTGAATTTGATTTTTCCCTCCAGATTGTAAGCGTGAGTGCGAGAGTGACATTGCGAAAGGAAGCTGTACAGCGATGACTGGGGCAAGACAAAATTTTTGCACGATATGATCCACTTTTCCGCCAAATTCTGAGAAAATCTTCGAAAACCTCGCTTTTGGGAGCATTTCCTCTGGGTGAATTTGATTTTTCCCTCCAGATTGTAAGCGCGAGTGCGAGAGTGACATCGCGAAAGGAAGCTGTACAGCGATGACTGGGGCAAGACAAAATTTTTGCACGATATGATCCACTTTTCCGCCAAATTCTGAGAAAATCTTCGAAAATCTCGCTTTTGGGAGCTTTTCCTCTGGGTGAATTTGATTTTTCCCTCCAGATTGTAAGCGTGAGTGCGAGAGTGACATTGCGAAAGGAAGCTGTACAGCGATGACTGGTGCAAGACAAAATTTTTGCACGATATGATCCACTTTTCCGCCAAATTCTGAGAAAATCTTCGAAAATCTCGCTTTTGGGAGCTTTTCCTCTGGGTGAATTTGATTTTTCCCTCCAGATTGTAAGCGTGAGTGCGAGAGTGACATTGCGAAAGGAAGCTGTACAGCGATGACTGGTGCAAGACAAAATTTTTGCACGATATGATCCACTTTTCCGCCAAATTCTGAGAAAATCTTCGAAAATCTCGCTTTTGGGAGCTTTTCCTCTGGGTGAATTTGATTTTTCCCTCCAGATTGTAAGCGTGAGTGCGAGAGTGACATTGCGAAAGGAAGCTGTACAGCGATGACTGGTGCAAGACAAAATTTTTGCACGATATGATCCACTTTTCCGCCAAATTCTGAGAAAATCTTCGAAAATCTCGCTTTTGGGAGCTTTTCCTCTGGGTGAATTTGATTTTTCCCTCCAGATTGTAAGCGTGAGTGCGAGAGTGACATTACGAAAGGAAGCTGTACAGCGATGACTGGTGCAAGACAAAATTTTTGCACGATATGATCCACTTTTCCGCCAAATTCTGAGAAAATCTTCGAAAATCTCGCTCTTGGGAGCATTTCCTCTGGGTGAATTTGATTTTTCCCTCCAGATTGTAAGCGTGAGTGCGAGAGTGACATTGCGAAAGGAAGTGTACAGCGATGACTGGGGCAAGACAAAATTTTTGCACGATATGATCCACTTTCCTCCCATAGAAAATATCTCTGAAAATGTTACTTTTGAGCGGTTGTGGCGATACATGTACTGATAAATTGAAATTTCACTTGAGAAAATTATAAGTATGAAAGACGTTCATATATGGGTGTGCCCTACCCGCTTGCTAGCGACCCGTAGGGTCGCTAGTCTTATATATAAAGCTGAATGTCTGTTTGTCTGTATGTCTGTCTGTATGTCTGTGTGTACGTATGTTCCGAATAGAAAATTCCATTTCTGAACCATCCGGACCAAACTTGGCACACATACACTACGGGCCCCGGCGGGTGTCATAGGCTACTTTTCGTCATCGATCGATATCGATTTTATCGATTTTTATCGATTTTTTTGCTGAGTTCACCTACGGGGCTGGGAGTTGGCACAGGGGGGTAATCGAGCATGGGGATTCCGGATACAATATTGGTTTTCAGGATTATCGGTTACTTTTATCGATTTTATCGATTTTTTTTGCAAAGTTTGAGCTACGGAGCTGGGAGTTGGCACAGGGGGGTAATCGAGCATGGGGATTCCGAATACAATATTGGTTTTCAGGATTATCGATTACTTTTATCGATTTTATCGATTTTTTGCAAAGTTTGAGCTAGGGGCTGGGAGTTGGCACAGGGGGGTAAACGAGCATGCTGATCACCCCCAAGGGGGGTGATCAGCATGCTCGATTACACTCCTGTGCCAAATTCCAGCCCCCTAGCTTTCAAAAAATCGATAAAATCGAAAAAGTAATGGACGATCCTGAAAACTAATATTGTGTTCGTAATCTGCATGCTCGATTACCCCCCTGTGCAAACTCCCAGCCCCGCAGGTCAAACTTTACAAAAAAAATCGATAAAATCGATAAAAGTAATGGACGATCCTGAAAACTAATATTGTGTTCGTAATCAGCATGCTCGATTACCCCCCTGTGCAAACTCCCAGCCCCGCAGGTCAAACTTTACAAAAAAAATCGATAAAATCGATAAAAGTAATGGACGATCCTGAAAACTAATGTAGTATTCGGAATCCCCATGCTCACTTCCCCCCCTGTGCCAACTCCTAGCCCTGTAGGTGAACTCTGCAAAAAAATCGATAAAAATCGGTAAAATCGACATCGATCGATAACGAAAAGTGGACTGTGACACTTGCCGGGGCCCGAAGTGTATGTGTGCCAAGTTTGGTCCGGATACGGCGGAGCCGGGTAAGCCAGCTAGTTACAAATATATTATTGACGGGCCCGGGCGGAGCCGGGTTTGCTAACTAGTCATTAATATAGCCAAAGGATAGACAGGATAAACAAAGCAAAATAGAGGAAGAAATGCATAAAGTGAAGGAACACTATTGAGGAACACGAATGTGCAGCGGATAGAGAAATACATCAAAAAATATGGAGCTCTGCTGCCGTGAGCATATTTCCATTAGGGATCGTTCAGACCGCGCACAAAGGCGCACAAAGGCGCACGAGGGCGCACGAGGGCATGTGTGTGTGTGTGTGTGTGTGTGTGTGTGTGTGTGTGTGTGTGTGTGTGTGTGTGTGTGTGTGTGTGTGTGTGTGTGTGTGTGTGTGTGTGTGTGTGTGTGTGTGTGTGTGTGTGTGTGTGTGTGTGTGTGTGTGTGTGTGTGTGTGTGTGTGTGTGTGTGTGTGTGTGTGTGTGTGTGTGTGTGTGTGTGTGTGTGTGTGTGTGTGTGTGTGTGTGTGTGTGTGTGTGTGTGTGTGTGTGTGTGTGTGTGTGTGTGTGTGTGTGTGTGTGTGTGTGTGTGTGTGTGTGTGTGTGTGTGTGTGTGTGTGTGTGTGTGTGTGTGTGTGTGTGTGTGTGTGTGTGTGTGTGTGTGTGTGTGTGTGTGTGTGTGTGTGTGTGTGTGTGTGTGTGTGTGTGTGTGTGTGTGTGTGTGTGTGTGTGTGTGTGTGTGTGTGTGTGTGTGTGTGTGTGTGTGTGTGTGTGTGTGTGTGTGTGTGTGTGTGTGTGTGTGTGTGTGTGTGTGTGTGTGTGTGTGTGTGTGTGTGTGTGTGTGTGTGTGTGTGTGTGTGTGTGTGTGTGTGTGTGTGTGTGTGTGTGTGTGTGTGTGTGTGTGTGTCGAGACAAACGAGACGAGACGAGACGCGCCTTCGTGCGCCTTTGTGTGCGGTCTGAACGATCCCTTACGCTGCAGCGGCGTACGCGGCGTAGTATGAAGGAACCCTCAGCAGCAGGATCAGGCATGGGAACGCGGGTACGGGTCAGGAGTCACGAATCTTGGCGAAGCGACTCCGCAACGCGATGTTAAGTAGTACAAGACTCAGCTTCCGTCACTCCTGTCGCAATGTTACTTAAGCCATCGAGTCATATATCTATAGTAAGTTTCAATTCAATTTAGGTGGAAAAAATTGTCCTGGCGGGAGTCTTCGCAACGATTCGCGCCGCTTTGCAGTCTGGGTCTCTTCATTCTGATCCATCTCACTGAGCCAAGGGCGGTGCGGACGCGCTGCTTCACTTGGAATGTTTCGCCTACTCCGGGCTGAAAACACTGTATCTGCCGCCATTCCCCACCCCCTCCCTCCTATTGCAGCGCTGTGCCACTTTCCGAAGAGGCACAACGCATTATTTTATTATTTTGTTAGGCACAAAATTTGAGCGAGGCGAGCGGCCACCGCACCTGTTGTGACCAAAACCCATGTAGTGGCGACGATTTCAGATGGAACTCCTAATGCGAAAAGAAGAATTTTAGTGGCCCTTTCTATAGGCTCAACTTATCTGCGTTCTTTCTTCCTTCTGTTCCTCGTTAAAAAGGACAGGTATCTGCTGACCACATCGCCGTGAATCACGCACCTCCCTCATCGTGGAACGAAAATAAGTTTCACCACTATTGCTTACACGAAAATTGGAAGCGATTTGACAGTGCTCGATAACTTTTTTCAAAATCAATAAATCAATAGAATGAGTGGGATTTTCGCAGCAAAAGTAGACTGTGGAGCGGTGTCGGAAACATATGTGTGTGTAAAGTTTGGCGCTGATCGTTTCACACACAAAATCTATTGTAAAGGACATATAGCTAACAATTTACTACACTCTGCTTTATTTATGCATAGACTGTATTTATCTGGCCAGTTTAGGAAAAACACTTTTTTTAGCTCTATCCCTCTCACTCCTATGGATAACAAACAAATTAAATGTGGAACTTACTTGTACAACTTGATAATCATTCTTCTTAGCTGCTCTTCGGTGTAAATTTCCTTTGTCTTTGGTCTGCGTCAAGTTCAACGCTCTTATCTATTTCCTTTGACGAGACTGACAACTAAAAAGTATTGCAAATACCTATTTTGTTCAATACGAGAAGTGTCGTTTGTTGAGGCTCCACTTGCTTGTGAATCGTCTTACAAGGGAAGGATCCCAATTTGATTTGGCAAATCGAAAAGTGATGTATTAGGCCGGTCCAAAAGTTTTGCAGTCTTTTGAAATGACCCTCAAACTCCGTAAGCAAACGTAAAGAAATATTTTAAGTTGTGTCCGATGCAGAATTTCTTCATCTTTCGGGGGTGCTATATTTACAGTGCGATTCGTTAGAAGAATGCTGAGATAATCGCTGGAGATCGCAAGCTTTCGTTTCCACCATGTCCAGTTTTCGCTAACTCTCAAAATTTTTGTATGAGACTTTTGGAGAAGCTTCAGCAACTAACAGGTAGGAAACACTTTTTGCCAAATGGAGCAATTTTTTTTACTTTTTTTCAGGGACTCTTTTAGGATTTTCAAAATAATTTTCCAAAAGTCTTGAGGTTTGAAATCGCAAAACCTGTTATTGCACCAAACACTGCAGAGTCTTCTGATTGATGAGGTTTCAAGACTCGCTTATTATTATCACTGACCTCACAAAGTATTAGGGTGTTTTTCGAGTTAAAAGACGAAATTAGGGTACGTCAGTGCGCACTGTGAAATAGAGAAATACTGCAATTTTTCCTGCAAATTTTGTATTAGGTTGTCGAAATTAATGTCCGTTTTGACTTTCAACCGCATTAAGTTATAAAGTGTTCTCATTTCTAGATAGACTGCAAAGTAACATTCTACAGAGCAGAGCAAGCTCTACAAGATGGTATTCTCGCTTTAGCAACAGCTTTAATACAGCTCGAGCTTTAAGCCAAAAACTAGAAAGACCCAAATGCCCGAAAAATCGAGAAAAATCGTAACTCAGTTCATGAAAATCTTACAAAAATTCTAACTCGCTCTCATAAACACTATACACAAACGGCATCTAAATACGTCGTTGCCGTATTTTTTTTTCTGTTAGAAGTCAAGAAAACGGAAATTTTTGTGCATTTGCTAAAGTGATGCTGTGCCATCCTCACATAGGTAGTTGTACACTACAGACCTGTAAAAGTACAAACCTAAATTTTCAGCCCCCTACAAGCTTTAATTCTCGAGAAACGTGAATTTTAGCTTGGACTACCTAACTAGGGAAAACTATATTCGATATTACTCGAGAACTAAAGCTTATAGAGAGCTGAAAATTTGCCATACTTCTACAGGTCTGTAGTACACAACTACTTATGTGGGAAATGCAAAGCATCACTTTGGCAAATGCGTGAAAATTTCCGTTTTCTTGATTTCTAACAGAGGAAAAAATACGGCAACGGCATACATAGATGCCTTTTGTGGATATTGTTTATGAGAGCGAGTTAGAATTTTTGTAAGATTTTTATGAGCTGAGTTACGATTTTTCTCGATTTTTCGGGCAGTTGGGTCTTTTTAGTTTTTGGCTTAAAACTCGAGCTGAATTAGAGCTGTTGCTAAAGCGAGATTACCATCTTGTAATGCTCGCTTTGTTCTATCGAACCCTACTTTGCATTCTACCTAGAAATGAGAACTTTATAACTAAATGCCGTTGAAAGTCAAAACGGACATTAATTTCCGGACAACCTAATATTAGGCTGGTTCATAAATGCACGTTTTCTCAACTTCCGCTTCTAATGAAGATTAATTTTTTCCAAAACAATCTTTCTGATCGCAACAAAAAACATAGTAGACAGCAAACCTTTAGCTATACAACGTGTACTTTTGTGTGATTGTACTCATCACGGAAAAGATTTTACGCCTCAAAATTTACCGGGAATTTTTTCTGGAAAGCTCTATTTTGAAGGAGCATAACTTATTCACAAAAGGACTAGAACGGAGCAAACTCTGCTCGTCGTGTAGCCGATGGTCGATTCTTTAGTAGTGTGAAACTTGGCTTTTACCAAAAATTTTCAAAAAAATATTGCCAAGAAAGCAAAAGTATCATTTTCTCCCGCATTTTAGAGAAGGCAAAAATCTGGATTTTTTAGATTCCTTCAATTTTTTCTCCTTTCAAAAACGAGAAAATTCTGCCGTTTTCCTATTATTAGTAATCCTTGGTCTACTCTACAAAACCAAGCAAAAGTTCTGTAATTGCTTCCCACGTAAGCATTTTATAAAGCTCCGAGTGATCTCAACATTCAGCTAAGTTTGAGTCAAAGCTTCTCGTCTCAGGAGTTCTAGAAACTTTAGCCTTAGTGAGCATTTTGTAGAACAAATCTTCGCGATTACCGATAGTTTAGATGGTTTTATAGAAGAACGATTTTTGATTGAAAACTAGCGTTTGAAATAAGAGGTAGGAAAAACGTGCATTAATTATGAACCAACCTGATATATGTCGCCGCGAAACATAACTCTTCGAAAGAGGAGAAAATGTTGCATCGATTGGTACCTGAATGTTTACCATTTCATGTTCTACGAGGTTAGAGGGTGAATTGAAATTTGGTCATTTCTAAAAATATATTTTAGAAATTCTGAAAAACTAGCCACAGAGCTACAAAAAACTGCTGCAGTTGGCAAAAATTTTGTATGAGTCATATCTATGAATTTTATATTTTATAAAGGTTTCCCTACCTGTTAGTTATTGAAGTTTTCCCAGTAGTCTCATATAAGATTTTTGAAAATTAGCGAAAATTGGAGATGGTGAAAATCGGGATGTGATCTCCAGCAATTATCTCAGCACTCTTTCAGCGAATCACACTGATTGTGAGTATATAGCAGTTGGAAAGAGGAAGAAATTCTGCATCGGATACAATTTGAAATGTTTATCTTCAGTGTACAGAATTTGAGAGCCATTTTAAAAAACTGATGAGACTTCCGGGCCGATCTAATATATCACTAGACGCGTCTTTGAACGCTGACTTCCGATCTACATCTTCATTTTTGCGGAACAACTTCACGAAAGAAGCTATGAGCGTTCACCACTTGTTCCATTCGTTCAATTCCAATTTTGTCAAGCGTTAAGTGGCATACAGTTGTGACAGTGGAATGTGAAAAATTTCGGCGAATTCGCCGAATTCGCCGAATTCGCCAATTTCGCCAATGTCGCCGAATTCGCCGATGTCGCCGAATTCGCCGATGTCGCCGATGTCGCCGACTTTGCGTCTTTTCGTCATAACTCCCTTCGTTCTCAATGGATTTTAAATTTGAAGGCAGATTTGGATTCAGCTCACCGAGACGAATCTTTTCATATATTGAACTGCTGTAATCGGCTCGGTCGCGGTAAGTGCATGGTAGGAATCCGTTGCATCCTGTGGTGGTGTTTTCTAGAGCGTGTATTTCAGCGCATAATGCAGGCAAAAGTTTAAGAAAAAGAGCGTTTGATGGAAGAGTTTCTGCTGAGTGTTTCCAGCAGAGAAACATATCCTTTTTTGTAGTGGAAAAAAGAGAAAGGAGTACGTGAACTTAGTAAATATATATGAACCACTTACCGTCAAACAAACATAACTATACAGTAACACTATGACTAGCAAAACAATTATAATCTTTGTAATCAGCATGTCTTGTTGCTTATGTGAGCAAAGTGACACACCGCATGACTATGATATTCTGCCTTCAGCAAAACTTCACTTTTTTCTGCAGACGCCTCTTTGCAACGCTATGGGCCAGCCCCTTTCACACTTAAAAGATTCGGGTAAGGCGAATCGGAAAGAGTTGTTTCCGTAGATAATCCAGCGGTAAAAAATGGACGGAGACATGCTTTATAAAGCGCGAAAAGAAATGGTGAATTCTGCAAAAATCACGCGTCTTTAAATTCTACTCGCCATAACTTCCTTCGGAATAGGTATATACTGAATCCGAAAACGGTGCTGTGCTCAGCTCATCAAGGCGAATCTTTTGGTATACAGCATGTCCTTGATATCTCGATTTCAGTATTCTTGAATCTTTCTGCGGACGTTTCTTCTCGTAAGTGTAAAGCAGCGAGCATTGTCCCGAGTAGACTCCAGCAGGGACCTTTTGATAGTACTTTTTCTGTAGATTATGATGCGCTAAACGCTAGCCGCAATTTTCTTTTCAAAGGAAAAAGATGGGCTGGTGAATTGTGGAAAAATCTTGTCGTCCCAAATTCTACTCGCCATAGCCATAGAATATGATGCTCTCTTGCTAAGCAGATGTGATTATCGTAATCAGCAGGTCGGATAACCACTATGAGCAAGTTTTCCGAGATTTTCGGGTCATTTCATTTTTTCTCGTTTTACGCTCTGGAAGCTCGCCGATGGATTTTGGTCAAAATGTTGATGCTCCTGGATTGTAAGGAAACTTCGCTTATAGAGGTTTTCGAACACGCTCTTTACGAAAATCGTGGTCTTTGAGGATTACAGGATCTTTTTGGAGAGATACGGTGAGGTGACTGTAACTGCACCACGAAAGTGCGTAACTTTGCCCGCACTTCTCGCGTATCTCTCAGAAACCTTGCTTGCTTGCTTTCCTAAGTCAAAGTGACTAGGAACTGGGCTATCGAATGGTGCATGAATCGGGCTCCAGTCTATAAAGTTCGCCGAGTTACAAGCCTTCGAAAACACGTCCTCATGAAATTTGCACAAAATGTAAAGATCGCGTACTTTATTGAAATTCCATCGTGAGCGGTTGCATGACTAATTGCAAATGTTATGTTCACCCCGCCCGCGTTTTATACAACCGCTCACGATGGAATTTCAATAAAGTACGCGATGTTTACATTTTGTGCAAATTTCATGAGGACGTGTTTTCGAAGGCTTGTAACTCGGCGAACTTTATAGACTGGAGCCCGATTCATGCACCATTCGATAGCCCAGTTCCTAGTCACTTTGACTTAGGAAAGCAAGCAAGCAAGGTTTCTGAGAGATACGCGAGAAGTGCGGGCAAAGCTACGCACTTTCGTGGTGCAGTTACAGTCACCTCCCCGTATCTCTCCAAAAAGATCCTGTAATCCTCAAAGACCACGATTTTCGTAAAGAGCGTGTTCGAAAACCTCTATAAGCGAAGTTTCCTTACAATCCAGGAGCATCAACATTTTGACCAAAATCCATCGGCGAGCTTCCAGAGCGTAAAACGAGAAAAAATGAAATGACCCGAAAATCTCGGAAAACTTGCTCATAGTGGTTATCCGACCTGCTGATTACGATAATCACATCTGCTTAGCAAGAGAGCATCATATTCTATGGCTATGGCGAGTAGAATTTGGGACGACAAGATTTTTCCACAATTCACCAGCCCATCTTTTTCCTTTGAAAAGAAAATTGCGGCTACCGTTTAGCGCATCATAATCTACAGAAAAAGTACTATCAAAAGGTCCCTGTTGGAGTCTACTCGGGACAATGCTCGCTGCTTTACACTTACGAGAAGAAACGTCCGCAGAAAGATTCAAGAATACTGAAATCGAGATATCAAGAACATGCTGTATACCAAAAGATTCGCCTTGATGAGCTGAGCACAGCACCGTTTTCGGATTCAGTATATACCTATTTCGAAGGAAGTTATGGCGAGTAGAATTTAAAGACGCGTGATTTTTGCAGAAATCACCATCTCTTTTCGCGCTTTATAAAGCATGTCTCCGTCCACTTTTTACCGCTGGATTATCTACGGAAACAACTCTTTCCGATTCGCCTTACCCGAATCTTTTAAGTGTGAAAGGGGCTGGCCCATAGCGTTGCAAAGAGGCGTCTGCAGAAAAAAGTGAAGTTTTGCTGAAGGCAGAATATCATAGTCATGCGGTGTGTCACTTTGCTCACATAAGCAACAAGACATGCTGATTACAAAGATTATAATTGTTTTGCTAGTCATAGTGTTACTGTATAGTTATATTTGTTTGACGGTAAGTGGTTCATATATCCTCTCCTATAATATAAACCCGATCCCAAAAAACGAGACGGCGAGGATGGTCCTCCCACATGTATGCTTCAGCGGGTGTTTTGAATAGACGCCAGTTTCCGAACGGGGCCTTAATGTGTAGAGGCGCGACGGTGCGATCATGAGGTCAAGAGGACGCAGAGGTCCTAGCGCGAACGAGAGGCCACGACACGCAGGGTACGCTCTGCTGCTGCAATGGGTGTGTTGAAAGACGCAAGCGCGTGCCAAGGGTGTTGAAATTGCGAGCTGGACATTGTTGCAAAGTTAGTTATAGAGCATACCATTTGATCCGCTCACATTCGACCTCAGTATTCACTATGCTTCCACTTTTCCGCCAAATTCTGAGAAAATCTTCGAAAATCTCGCTTTTGGGAGCTTTTGCTCTGGGTGAATCCGATTTTTCTCTCCAGATTGTAAGCGTGAGTGCGAGAGTGGCATTGCGAAAGGAAGCTGTACAGCGATGACTGGGGCAAGACAAAATTTTAGCACGATATGATCCACTTTTCCGCCAAATTTTGGGAAAATCTTCGAAAATCTCGCTTTTGGGAGCTTTTGCTCTGGGTGAATCCGATTTTTCTCTCCAGATTGTAAGCGTGAGTGCGAGAGTGACATTGCGAAAGGAAGCTGTACAGCGATGAGTGGGGCAAGACAAAATTTTAGCACGATATGATCCACTTTCCTCCCATTGAAAATACCTCTGAAAATGTTACTTTTGAGCGGTTGTGGCAATACATGTACTGATAAGTTGAAATTTCACTTGAGAAAATTATAGGTATGAAAGATGTTTATTTATGGGTGTGCCCTACCCGCTTGCTAGCGACCCGTAGGGTCGCTAGTCTTATATATAAAGCTGAATGTCTGTTTGTATGTCTGTATGTCTGTCTGTATGTATGTACGTATGTTCCGAATAGAAAATTCCATTTACCGATCGGGACCAAACTTGGCACGCATACACTTTGGGCCCCGGCGGGTGTCATAGACTACTTTTCGTCATCGATCGATATCGATTTTATCGATTTTTTGGAAAATTGGAGCTACAAGGCTGGGAGTTGGCACAGGGGGGTAATCGAGCATGCTGATCACCCCCGTGGGGGTGATCAGCATGCTCGATTACACCCCTTTGCCAAATTCCAGCGCCCTAGCTCAAATTTTGCAAAAAATCGATAAAATCGACATCGATCGATAACGAAAAGTGGACTGTGACACCCGCCGGGGCCCGAAGTGTATGTGTGCCAAGTTTGGTCCGGATCGGTTCAGAAATGGAATTTTCTATTCGGAACATACGGCGGAGCCGGGTAAGCCAGCTAGTAATTACTAAGTTCACGTACTCCTTTCTCTTTTTTCCACTACAAAAAAGGATATGATTTTCTGCTGAAATCACTCAGCAGAAACTCTTCCATCAAACGCTCTTTTTCTTAAACTTTTGCCTACATTATGCGCCGAAATACACGCTCTAGAAAACACCACCACAGGATGCAACGGATTCCTACCATGCACTTACCGTGACCGAGAGCCGATTACAGCAGTTCAATATATGAAAAGATTCGCCTCGGCGAGCTGAATCCAAATCTGCCTTCAAATTTGAAATCCATTGAGAACGAAGGGAGTTATGACGAAAAGACGCAAAGTCGGCGACATCGGCGACATCGGCGAATTCGGCGACATCGGCGAATTCGGCGACATCGGCGAAATTGGCGAATTCGGCGAATTCGGCGAATTCGCCGAAATTTTTCACATTCCACTGTCACAACTGTAGAATTAGCGAAAAAGCTTTGAATAACACCTATGCGGACTCACACTGGCTATTCCTTGCTTGTAGTCAATACTTTGATACAAAATTGATTACCCAGGTGTTTTTGAAGAGCTTTTCGCTAATTTTATGCCAGTCAAAGCTTGCACTTGGACATTAAAACGCTCATAACTCAACGAAGATTTGTTCCACAAAAAAAGAAAAGCAAATGAAATAGAATACAAGGACGCGTCTAGCGGTATACAACTCGTCTTCAAACGCCAGCTTGAGATGGTTTCTTTCACTATTAGTAAAATATAGTGTGCTCAACCTATAGAGATGTAAGCGACGCTGCATAACATGAATTTAAAAGTGAAGGATACTAGGTGACCGCGGTCTTTTGACATATGCTATGTATCGAAATGCTCGTTTCGAAACGCTGATCTCAAAGAATTTGTTCATCATCTACGAAGGAGGTTTCTGAAAGAGAACAGCGTTAGTCAAAACAAGAAGGAACATGGCCGCACAACGGAGATCATGCATCCTTCGTGTAATAATCTTCCGCACAATCACCTCTATACCATTTGCCACCCTTGACGATTATAGAATCTACTCGAATTCTTGTGCAAGCACCTAAACTCGAGAGGATACTTCGCTCATAACTCGCTTCAGAGACGTTCTCCAGTTAGGGAATATAATTTTGGACAGTTACAAGGCAAATACCATATTTGTCAAATATCAAAAGGCGCTGTCACTGAGCATCCTTTCCTTGGAAGATGGAAGTACATCAATATTGAAGCCACTGCTCTTACATCTGAACGATTCGTCTTCCTAACCTATTTCCTAAGGTGTTATGATTGAAGTCGTCAATGAAGGTGATCTTGCTCTTGGTGATTTTTTTCAAATTTCCGACTTTCTGGAAGAAGATGAAATCACATCTTTTCTTTGTTCTCATCGTAGACGCTAGAAATGCAAACAAGAAGGGGTAAGCCAAATCTGCTACTGTATCTTTTTGAGGTAATTGCGGATACTTGGCAATGAGATCAATTGTTTTGGGGCGGCCTTCACTAACGAAATTTTGGCGTGAGGCTGAGTTTGGCACAGCTTCAGGAGCTTTTGTATAAGCGGTGTCCTCCGGCATACAACTTACTACTCGAATGTGGTCTTGATTGGGCCAGCTAATAACGAGTTGTTGATCTTGGATAACTTTGCAGGCAGCTCTCGATTTATATCCTTAAAACTCTTGATATGCCTTCTTGTTACCGACTTTTTCTTTGGTGTTATCTCGGCCATCCCATATCCGGTGATTGTGTTGTGTAGAATAAGTATACACACAATACTGGCAATACTTGAATGCTGATGGTTTACTAACCCACAATACCACAGCGAGTTTACCTTCTGATCTACCGATTGTGATTTTGTCATTTATGCCACATAAAGTAAAAGTCAACGAAACTTCGCATTCCAGGCGTCTCCTCCAAATGGTCATGCGACATGTTTGCTGCAAAACCCAAAACGCATGAGATGGTGTCACCCAAATGACAAAAATATGGAACCTTGCGCACGCCTGAAAAAGTTTGCTCAAAAATGCGTTGCTGAAGTGATTTAGCAGAATAAGGACGAAAGATCTGCTGCATGGTTTCTAGAAACCTCTTAGATAGATCAAAACTACTTTAGTCTTCTTCTCCTTCTTTTCTTCGTTTGCCCTACTTCAGCAAGCTTGCTACAATTGGGACATGCTCTTAAAAGTAAAATTTGCTGTCAGAAATTGCATTTCAAGGTCAAAAGGTGCTTACTTTATGATAAAACTGAGATTCGTTTGCCAACATTAGCGCTTATGCAAATTTGCATAGCACATTCTAGCCTATGCATAAAAAGCTTGGCCGATTACAAAAGCTTAATTTGAATTTTTCAAATCATTGCAATCCACTAATTTGAATTTTTCAAATTATTGCAATCCAGTTTACTCAGGAAATTCTGAACCCTTTTCAGTGAGCGGCGATTTCAATACATGAACAAAAAAAGAGTGACTTCTTGTTGAAAGAAGACAGATTTTTAGTGTAAGCTATACTTTTAGAGACTAGAAAGTTTTTTAACTGACTAGCGTCTAAACATGAATTTTCAAATTTTTATTTTCTTAGCTCATCAACAGAATTGCCATTTTGGAACTGGTATGTATTGATATAATGTTGTATGTACCGAAAAAAAAAGAAAGGGAAATAACGTAAAAAAAAGTACAATGAAGTATGATGCTGAAGTCAAGGTTATCTGTATATTTTTGTCGGCTACATTAGATGCCGCAAAACTGTTTCTTAATTGAATTCTTTGCAACTTTTCATTAGGTTGATACACAAGTCTTGCACCATCAATGAAATCTTTTGTTTTTCGTATATCTGTTAGAGAAGTTCTGCAATTTCCAAAGTGCTTGTCACAAGATATATTATTACCATATCTTCGTGATAAAAGCTGACTAAGAAAAACACTCAAAAGACGGTTTTTTTGCATTTTGTTCACCCAAATAACTAAAACATTCACTAGATTCTCACTTTTTTGCTCTTGGTACAACATGTTCTCTACTTGTGGAAATTCCTGCTAACTGGACGTTTCTACAAATAGTTTAATTTTCGAGATCTTTTTACGGTTTGCTTTCAAGACGAAAGATTTTGTAGTACTTATAGGGATGCGATTTTTGATATAGGTGCAAAATGTGAATTTTGTGCCTTGAGATTCGTTTGGACCTTTTTAGAGCAACTTTACATTTTTTAATACAAGACTTGTGCATCAATCTAATACTTATCCGCTACAATTTAAATATGCGCTCTCCATACCTTGTAGGTTTATGACCTTAATTGAGTGTTCTTTTTTTTACATCGATTTCTTAGGGCCGCATGCACTAACCTCCCCGCTGGGAGGGGATCGCAGCTCAAAAGAAAGCTTTATATTTCGAAACTCCAGATACCTGGATTTCACATTGTGTACCTATCCGTAAGTATTCCTACTATCCTTCACTATGAACATGTTGAACAGGAGCGAGAAGCTGTATGAACCGCATTTTCCAGCTTTTGTATGATCCTTGATGATCCCCGGCGCTTTTCTTTGAAGTCATTTTTCTTTCTACGAAGTTAGCGAAAACCTTCCAAAGTTGTACTGAACATCTAACTCAACAGTGCCAAGCATGTTGCTGATGAGAACAAAAGAGTTTTTGAAAAGTCGAATTTTTCGGTAAACCTCAAACTTCGACCTGTGGATCATCGAAAATTTCATGACTTCAAAACATCATTTGTTCTTATGCTTACATGCTTAGCACTGTTGGGTTAGATAATCTGCACAACTTTGGAAGTTTTTCGTTAACTTCGGAGAAAGAAAAATGACTTTAAAGAAAAGCGCCGGGGATCATCAGGGATCATACAAAAGCTGGAAAATGCGGTTCGTACAGCTTCTCGCTCCTCTTCAACATATTCATAGTGAAGGGTAGTAGGAATACTTACGGATAGGTACACAATGTGAAATCCAGGTATCTGGAGTTTCGAAATATAAAGCTTTCTTTTAAGCTGCGATCCCCTCCCAGCGGGGATGTTAGTGCATGCGGCCCTTAGTTTGTTGATCAGAAATCCCCTCATGTAAGCACATGGCTGCCTACAGGTTGTCTTTCTTCCACAAACGATCCTGTTGTAGCAAAGATGAAGGCCTGCACTTCTTTTGACGTTCCATTCCTACTTCACAAGTACCTCAGTGAAATATCGGTGAAGTGTTGCCTTTTTCAAAATCTAATTTTTTCTTCTCGGAGCGGTGACCTAATATTAACTGCAGGTTTTTCAACTAGACAAGTGATATGCAATCATAAAGCAGGCTGATTTGTTTAGAAGAGTTTGAAATGTGCTTTGCAAGTTTTCTGTTCAAAGAATTTTTTGGTCTATAAAGTTTTCCTAGCTTTATTACGATTGCTTTCAACTTCATTCTCATTCGGTATCAATGATCGCAAAACGTTGATTGTCACAAGAAGTCAAACTTCTAATATACAGTTTGGTTTGCTGATGTGTGCACTTGCACGGCTCCAATCAAAAATGCATCACCTAGAATAAATACGTAGATTATTCCCAAAAAACAAAGAAAACCAAGTGTTGCGGCTCGGTGGGCTCTGCGCCCCCTCACCTAGTGCTCGACTGCCTTGCGTCCAGCTCCTGTCCCCGAAGGACTTCCGCAGCTGCGGGTGGGCCCAGCCCACAACGGCGCGTTACGCCTACACGAACACGAAACAAATAACATACATAAAATTTACTAAATAAATATGCACGACAAAAATATACGATATAAACAAATGTAGATATACATACCACGGGGAGAGTTAAGCTCTACCCCGGGCTACCGATGGGGACTCTGGCTTACTCACACTCACACACTAACACACTCTCACTCTCTCCCGGCATCCAAGGGAGCTACCCACAGGCCGGCCGCGCGCCGCCAAGGCAGCAGCTACGGCACGGCAACACCGACCCCGTGATGTTAACCAACAGCATCGAACCAAGCTCCCAACGAATCCTGCGCGGCCAAGGCGCTTCGTGATGTTCATCTTCCTGGAATTCTATCCTCGCGCATACATCCAAACAATCCATCAACGATCCATCCAATCGCGCGAGGCACGGGGACGTAGACACGACGACGATATCGTGGAAACCCAACCAATCAATAATAAAGGCGGCACGACGATAATAGTAAGATGATAAGACGAGAGAGGCCGCACTGGCGCGCGTACGCGCTATTTATAGCGGTGGCTGGGGGCGTGCCTACATGGTGTGGTCTCGGAGCGAACAAGGTAGCCGCCGTAAAGCGCGGCGACCGTGCTCACGACCGAGACGCGCGGCAACACGGTGCTCCCGGCCACATGCTGTGAGGAGCGGTCGATCGCGAGCCGGGACACTCCCCCCCCACAACGAAAGGCATTGGGCGTTGCGAATAGGTGGTTACGTGATAGCACCGTGACCTGGGGCAACTGCCTTAACCTAAAAATTTGGGTGATGATAGAAAAAAGAGAAATATACAGCATCGGTAGCGAGGGAACAGGCAACAACCCGCCCCGTGGTAAAGCATAAAAATAAACACAAAACTACAGGCGCTTTGACGCGCAGGTGACTACTAGAATAAACCGGAGCGCTCAAGGCGCTTACCAAATAAATATGAACAATGATTAAAGATACTTCTACAGCTACTAAACTATGTACAACGTTTCAGGATAGACGCTCCAGCCCATAGCATCATCATCGCTCCATCTCGCCATCTCACCATCCATCTCGACCAGCGCTGATCTTGCTGCGCAACCAACTCGCATTACGTCCCTCGCACCATCAACTTCTGACCACTCTAAACACACTTATACGTTCAACATCGAGGAAGCGTAATGCCCGAAACAAAACTTACCACCTGCAAACCTACATAACGCGCGTCCTGGAACGCACACCCTGAAACAAAGGGAAACCTCCACCCTCCCTTAATTTTGACTTAATTTACAATAAAAGAGCACAAAATAAAACGATAAACTGAGAGGGTGTTGGCCTCCAGACAAAAAAATACTACGTCTTTCCGGAAACATCCCCAAATTTGTGCATCTAGCAGCCGTCCGGACCGAATTGGATGAAGGTCCAGCCTCCCGCCGAGCACAAAATGCCTCGACGAGGGGATCGACCCCGCAACTCAAGGACCTGGGGGTGCAGCACTGTGGGTCTGCTCAAGGAAAGACGGCCCAACCTATAGAGCGGGTGTTACAGGAGCCTGATGGACTGCTCGTAGTGGCTTTATGGTCGGGACTTGGGCAGATAAGACGGCGCGTCCGGTAACGGCTGCAACTTCCTAAAGTAGACTATACCGCTAGGCTGCTCGATCGAGTAGCAATAAAAACAAGTTAGAAAAATTAGCGGAAAATTCAAATGATGTTAACGCGCTGCTACAATAGGAAGTATAACTGGTGAGGAGCTGAAAAACTAAGATGTTACGCGGGACTTTACATGGCGCGATAGATGTTAACGCGCTCCACAAGTGCGCCAGATGGTGTTAGTTGCTAGGTTAACTAGCGCGACAGATCTTACACGGTAAGTAGGCAAAGTATAAAAATAAAATTTTAGAGGCGCGACAGTCACAAGGATGTTACAGTGCGAAAATTGACTGACGCGCAGATGCAAAAGGTTAGTAAATTTAGGAGTATGAACTGTAAAAAAAGGGGAAAATTCAAAACAAAATTTAAAATTAGTGTTGCCTACTAGTACCGTTCGAGTCCGCAGTATCACCCGGTTGCGCGTCCGTCTGCGCGTCTTGTGGATTTGCCATGGGTACTCGTCCGCGAACCTCCATCAACTCACGCCAGATGACGTCTTCGGGCACGTCGTCGCTGCCTTCTACTCCCGATTCATCGATGGTCTCGTCATCCTCGAAGTCTGTAAGAATGGATGGTATAGCTTTAGGCCAACGAAGAATTCGATCGCCCTCCGACGCTCTTCTGAATTCCTCACGAAATCGTTCGGACATAACCGGGTCGTCGAAGGGGTCTCTCCCTGCAAAGAAACGAAGAGCTGCGTTGAAATTGAAAACTGGCAGATCATCGTCCTGGGATGTTCCTGGTTGTTGACTGGCGCGTCCATGAAGCGCGCTGGAACTTTCCTCTGGATGTTCTGACGACGAACCGGATGGTGCGGACATGACTAATACTCGGTGCGAAAACTGAAATGATGTTACCCTCTCGGTCCACTTATTCGGCGCGTGACAGTATGTGTAATCGCGCATCGATGTTCAAGGATAAGGGAGCCACTATGTACACGCTGAGTATAATCATGACCGATGATGGAACTCGAACCGGACTGCCAACGAGACGCTATAGCAGGTGCGGGAGTAGGTGCTACCCGCAGGACCATTCCAACATTCGTCAAAATCTGGTTACGCTGCATACCGAGAGTGTTCAATTAGATGGTGAAGAAATGACACAACAAAACAGCAATGCAGACGAGGAGTAAGTCCAAGTGTAGGCCAATCCGAGTAAAAAGGGTAAATCCGACAAAGTAGCGGCGAAAGCCGCGCGTGACTACAGCCGGTGTTACGGCTACAGGTGCCTGACATAAGCGTCTACAGACAAGGTAGTATGAACGTGTCTGCGGATCGTGCGTCAGGTGAGTCTAAATCCAGAAAGAAAATGCACTTAAGGGGCATGCTCACGACGCACCACAGTTGGTCGCAGTTACACTAGCTGGCCAGGCGAGTTAAACATATGAACAAGAAGGTAACAGCTATGAATGCTAGCCCTAAGTGCAACGATTGAGCCAAGTTACTACGGACAAGAAGTATCTGTGAAGCACGGTTGGCGCGCTAAGCGCAATATCTCGTCGAACGACGATACAACTCAAAAATACGACGATGCCAACATAGATGGTAAGGAAGTACTTCACTAGCCGAAGATCTAATCAATTAAACTTGGCATGAAATCAAAGTGCAGATGGAGCGCACAACGGGAACAAAGGCGCGATACTCTAAAGGTACTCACGCGCGAAAGGAAGCCTGTAGATGGAATAGGCGATGAGGAGAAAGTCTACACGCGCCAACAGAAAGTAGTATACTACCAAGGGCGCGTTTACAGGATGTACATAACAAATACCAGAATTGACGCGCAGTACAAGGGATATCCGAAAATGCGCGAATCATACTGACGCACATACAATGTACTGAACGCGCATAAGGAAAAACCGAGTTTGAGTCAAAGCCGAGTAAATGACAGTCTTGCAGGTAGCTAAGAATGAAACAAAAAAAAATTACAACTACGCGGAGCACTTACAGGAACAACTGCAGGGATACAGGATGGCACAAAGGGAAATGCGCGTACAGAAAGTTACTGCAATGAGCATAAGGATGGTGATAAGCTCACGGCTCGCGAAGTTGCAAGAAAAACAAAAATACTGACTTGGCTGGGGACACAGGCTGCAATGCGGTAGGCAATAGCAACTGTAACGATGGAACAAGTTCGCTATACACCAAAGATAGAATACTTAGCGAGTAGTACAGAATCTACTGACCTAACCGACGCTCTAAAGCCAAAGGAGACGAAGTTTGCGCGAAATGAGCAGTTGGGTCGCGCGTTTGCCAAAATTACAAAAAAACAAAAGCGGCTATGGTTGCTTACTGCTCGCGAAACAATAAACAAACACAGGGAACGAGGGAAAAAGCGCCAGAGATCTGATGGTCGATCAATATGCACAAGAAGGTGGGGTACACGCCGCCTAGAGTGCGCGCTCAACAACAATCGTTTCAGGACCCAACTGAAGAAAAAGTGGGAAAAACGGGACAAAAATTACAGAAAGAAAGGCATTCCGCCGCAAAAACACAACATCTGGCCTGATAGTAAAAACAGAGCGTAAAGCTCGACAACGGCCTGGTACCAGACAAATCAGAACAAAAAAGGAAGGAAAACAAAGGCTCGGTACCTAGATGGTAAACGGTAAGAAATTCTGCCTATTTCCGATGGCTCTCTCTGTCATACTATCCGTCGTGTGACCAACGACATCGAAGATGGACCATGCCTGAACGAAGCGCGGCGCGCTAGGGCAACACTCACACCCATCGGTAACCTAAAGAGAATACATGTAATTATAAATAGAAAAATCACAGAGCACGCTCCCTACTACCCATGCCAACGAATCGCCCTACTAGACCCTTCCAACTTACCCAACCTACTCCACCACAGAAGGAAAACATAAAAGAAGTGTAGTACGTGACCGTGGGGTAACCAAAGGACGTAAGGCAAACAGAGCATGAATAACGACAGAGTGTCACTGAAGAGCCTGCGCGGCAGTAAGTGGCGCGCGTATAACAAGGTACGGGAAAGGTTATCCTGTCGGAGGCCGGTCTGGAAACTGCTCAGGGCTCCTGTCGGCGAACGGAGAGGCCATCACTGATGACCCGTGGGCACTTGGACCATATCCTGCTTAAAACCGTGCTTCGTGCCAATTGCCGTCTTTCGTCGTCGTCCTGCTGATGGTACCTTCCAACATCTTGCTCGGCAATTCCTATCCTTCTAGCACGGCTGCTCTCCGCTTTGTACTAGGGGTGGTGGGCGAACTAAAGGGGCATAGCCTCAAGGGCCCAAGTGCGCTTATTGCACCAAAGAGGCTAACCTTACGGCCCCATGTAGCACTACGCCGGGGATAGAGGTCACTACGGGTCACAATTGGGCCAATCTTGTACTACGGACTAAAATACTAAGCTAAACTACGGACTACAGGAGGTTAGACTACGGGGACAAAACTAATACCGGTTGTAGGGAAACTAAACTACAGTAGAGCGAAAAAAAGAAGTGGTGTGAAAGAAAAACTAACAGGATACGGATCAAAGGACCCCTAGTACCAATCCAAACCCATACCCAGCCCCAAACTCAAACCTACCTAGAAAACAGAAAAATACTAAAGCCATAGAACACAAAATACTAACTATAAAACCCCAGCTTACATAAAAGAACCCGAATCCCGTCTCCCCGGCTATGGTCCAAGCTCCTATATGTGTATATAGGACGGTGTCGACCCCCAGCTGCGATTCTTCGCGCGTCTTGATACAGCTCCACCTTCGCGCGTCCACCGATACAGCTCTACGCAGCTCCATACCCCTCTCTAGTCGATCCTCCTGTCCATCGCTCGTCCCTCGCCTTCGAACTAGTGCGTGCAACGATACAGTACTGAAACGCGTTCGACGATACAACACTATGTACACGTACGACGATACGATACTGAAGCGTGTTCAACGATACAATACTACATACGCGTGCAACGATACAGCTCTAGATCGCGCTCCTTGACTTCCATCCGTCTGCCTTCCAACTGTCCATCTCCATGCCATCTTCCCACTCGAACAACAATCCAACGTCGAAAGCGCGTACTCCGATACAGCTCTCTCGCGTCCTCCGATACAATCCTGAAATGCGCGTACAACGATACAACTCTTCTTCGCGCCTCTGCGATCTGGTCTTCTGCGCGCAGCGTGCTCAACGATACAACACTAAATGCACGTACAACGATACAACTCAGGCGCGCTCGCGATCGTCCTATCCTCCGTCTCATCTTCATCCTCCTTCCGTCGGCATCCATCTTCCATCGATCGTACTCCGTCAAGGCTTCCATCTATCAACTCTTCCTATCCTGCTTCCCCCAATCCTTCGTCCAAATCCCGAAGACTCGACTTGTGCGGCCGCTGGTACTCTCCGGTACCCCCTATCGAGCCCGCCGACTACGACACCGGCCCTCCACCTGGGCAGTACTTTCCAAGCGCGACAGGCTTACCAGGTATCGCATGACGTGGTCGCTCGGCCGATTGGGGTTCTAGTTGGCAAGTTGCCACAGTCTTCCCGACTATCCCCCCGCGCTGACACGCCATGCTTTGCACCCTGGCTACCTTCCGGCACTCTTGCTACTGGCTACGTAGGTATTCAACTCTGCCTCTCTGTTTGCCAGGAATTCCTACTGGGGCGCTGAGCGTGGTAGCTTCGGGCTCGTTACGCACGCATGATGGATGGGATAGCGCGTTCCTTCGACAACACAACAACGACGCAACACACCGATGGCACACAATCTGCTCCAACTTGCGCGACTAACCCATCCGCGGGCGGCGACGCCATCCACCATGCGCTCGGCATCGATGCACCATGTTGCGGCTCGGTGGGCTCTGCGCCCCCTCACCTAGTGCTCGACTGCCTTGCGTCCAGCTCCTGTCCCCGAAGGACTTCCGCAGCTGCGGGTGGGCCCAGCCCACAACGGCGCGTTACGCCTACACGAACGCGAAACAAATAACATACATAAAATTTACTAAATAAATATGCACGACAAAAATATACGATATAAACAAATGTAGATATACATACCACGGGGAGAGTTAAGCTATACCCCGGGCTACCGATGGGGACTCTGGCTTACTCACACTCACACACTAACACACTCTCACTCTCTCCCGGCATCCAAGGGAGCTACCCACAGGCCGGCCGCGCGCCGCCAAGGCAGCAGCTACGGCACGGCAACACCGACCCCGTGATGTTAACCAACAGCATCGAACCAAGCTCCCAACGAATCCTGCGCGGCCAAGGCGCTTCGTGATGTTCATCTTCCTGGAATTCTATCCTCGCGCATACATCCAAACAATCCATCAACGATCCATCCAATCGCGCGAGGCACGGGGACGTAGACACGACGACGATATCGTGGAAACCCAACCAATCAATAATAAAGGCGGCACGACGATAATAGTAAGATGATAAGACGAGAGAGGCCGCACTGGCGCGCGTACGCGCTATTTATAGCGGTGGCTGGGGGCGTGCCTACATGGTGTGGTCTCGGAGCGAACAAGGTAGCCACCGTAAAGCGCGGCGACCGTGCTCACGACCGAGACGCGCGGCAACACGGTGCTCCCGGCCACATGCTGTGAGGAGCGGTCGATCGCGAGCCGCGACACCAAGGAAAAAACTTGAGAAAATTAAGCGTGGTTTCCTTGCAAACCCATCATTGTGCTTTGGGAAAATTAGCAGAATAGTCTTTGTAACTTACATCGTATACGTCACAAACTAAATTTGCGTTGCTTCAACGCTGATCGCTGATATCCTCCATTTTGCACAGATGACATGGTTGTTGAGATGCATAACATTGACTGAAAAGACTCAGGCTCAATCAAATTGCAAATCAACCAATTTTTCGTGAAGCTGAATCCTGCGTGTCGCAAGTCGCTACACATTACCTGATG
Organism: Cylicocyclus nassatus; assembly: GCA_958299035.1. Taxonomy (NCBI): domain Eukaryota; kingdom Metazoa; phylum Nematoda; class Chromadorea; order Rhabditida; family Strongylidae; genus Cylicocyclus; species Cylicocyclus nassatus. The sequence continues at coordinate 60,143,396 of CATQJL010000316.1, read as the reverse complement.
TTAGCTCATATTTCTTGCCCAAGTCGGTTTATGGAAGCAAAGATTAACTGTCATGTGTTAAAAATAAAATAGATATATACATCGAATTTGACTATTTTCTTCATTTGTGAACTAACACGTCTATACGATAATGCAAAATCAGCGTTCCGGTGATGTTCACTTACCTCATTATCATTGTTTGACGTTTGCTTGCAATAACAACGATATTATCAACGCTTGTGTTAATTTCTAAGCTTCCTTGTTGGGATGTGAAAGAACGTGCTTTTCTTCGTCTATCTCAGCCACGGTAGTAACATGGAATCCCAGGTTTCAGTGGCGTTTCAAATATTTTATACTGTCGTGCCGTTGATTAGCATTATTGGAAATTCCTGCATAGTGTATGTGACTATTCGATCCAGGTAAATAATTTAAAATATTCGCTTTTCTTCATACTCGAGTCTCAATGAAACTCAGTAAGCTGGAAAGAAGGGTGTGCACTTTTTCATTATTGGAACCCAATTTTATCAAAGATTTTCGCGAAATACAGCTCTAGTCCAGAAGAAGATTACCAAGATCTTTGAGGACGATTCACCAGCAATGTGTAAGCAAAAAATAAACGCGTTTTTAAATTTCGTTTTGCATCTAGGATGACTCGAAAACTGTTCAGCTGTTAAAAAAAAGCAAAACCCAAAACGTTTGTTGGAGTGTTTTGATTGCATTTAGCAGTGACCCAAAAACGGAAGATGTATAAAGCTCTGTAAAGAGGTCTTTCGAACTAGCAAACAACGATGTTGTTTTTAGCAATGTGTACCAGTGACTAAATTATCCAAGGTATTGCTAGATCACATACGAACTTCATTTGCAATGATACTTGACCAGTATGGAACAATTTCTAAAATTTCTTTATAACCGCCGTGAATATAGCTCACAGTCTATCGCTATACGCAATTTCAACTTGCCACCATTTGCATTCTGTAGTGAATGGTTTATACATAAATGATAGGTTGAGTTCGTTCGTACCATCTTCGAATTTGCCACTCCCTTCTAACTCAGTGTTTTGGTATGCATTTATTGAGTCGTGCACTCGCTGGAGTTTTAAAAGCTCTTTGTGCACAGATTGCTTGGATAGAATTTGAAAGAGAGATCGGAGATTTTTTATGATTTTGAAAAGCTTTTAAGAGATGTAAAAAGACCGAATAAAATCAAAAACTACTATTATAAGTTTTGTGACCTTCATTTTAGTTGAGCAAAGTTTGTGCGGATCAAGCATCTCTATGAAAGATTTGATTTTCAAGGAAAATGCAAAAAAGGAGTATAGTGACTTTGCCATTTTCTTTTCTCTCAAGAATTCTTCTCAAAGAAACGGTCGATCAGCACCACCCGTCGTCGAAGAGTAAGAATCGCGGCCCCATAGCTTCTTAGAATTGTGACCATATGGCTGGCACAAGCTATCATTTACGTTGGCGGATGCCTTACTCAGTTGCACAAGTCAGCGTTTCGGACTTCATTTGTAAAGTTTCTAGGTTTTTCACAAGCTGCTTGAAACCACATTGGAACTCGACTATATTCCAACCTTCCATTTTACCGATTCACCGCCTTAGGCCTCAGGCAGAGTTCACGCGATTTCATCGTCGCGATTCATCGTTACAGGACAAGTGTTACGAGTTCATTGCATGCCAATGTTCTTGTATTTCGGTTGTGATAGTTAGTCACGATTAGTCGTGTTGGAAAACTATATCACAACCAAAATGCTAAAAAATCAGCATGCAATGATATTGTTACAATTGTTTTGTCGCGACCAATCACGAGGATGAAATTGCGGGAACCCTGCCCGAGGCCTCAAATGCGTATATGCGTCCAAACCTTTGCAATACCTCTTTGCCTCTCTTTCCCTAAAACGATTTCAAGCATGAGATTTGCCATGTTCTGCCAGATCCCCATATACGCAACCGTGTTTCAATTTTGTCTTGAAAAATGGCCCACAGTCTTACACAGGGCATTTGAAAAATTGTGACGATGGCACGACCGCGCGCGACACGCACGCCACTTCCGGAAATCGCATTTTCTTGATTTTCATCTCTAGTTGAGTGTTTTTTTTTGCTTGCGTATGGTGATATTCAAAAGGTGATGCCTTCTTGTAAGAGCGTTTTATGCTTCTGTGGGAGCAAAGTCCACAGTAAAATCCGTCGTCACGGTTTTATAAATGAACTATACTTAAAGGCAGTGTGCGGGCAAAAACTCGATTCTGAGATTCTATGCTTACCCGGGCCTATTCGCCATGCCGAATCCGAAAATCCACACTGGAGAGCGCGAAAACGGCGAAAAAGGCTTCTAACGCGGGATGAAAATCAGCAGGTGGGCGAAGTGTTCCCCACTGTGGATATACGCCCCCAGCTTCCGGAGCGATCTCCTCGATTCCGCTAGCCGCCCTGACATCTCCATCGGCCAAGTGGAAACACGTGACTCGAAATCGGAACCGAGAAGGTCGCTCCAGAAGCTGGGAGTGTGAATCCACAGTGAGGAGGACCCCGCCCACCTGCTAATTTCCTCCTGCGTTAGGGCTCTTTTTCGCCGTTTCTGCTCTCTCCAATATGGATTTTTGGATTAAGCTAACGAGTAGTACTGGATAAGCACAATATCTTAAAATTGACTTTTTGACCAGACACTGCCCTTAAAGGCAGTGTCCGGGCAAAAACTCGATCTTGAGATTTTGTGCTTACCCGGACCTATTCGCTACGCTGAATCCGAAAATGCACATTGGAGAACGCGAAAACGGCGAAAAACGGCTCTTACGCAGGAGGGAAATCAGCAGGTGGGCGAGGCCCTCCTCACTGCGAATTCGCGATCCCAGCTTCCGGAGCCATCTTTTCGCTCCCAGTTTCAAGTAAATCATTCGCACCTGCCCGGTAGCGATGTTAGGACGGTTAGCGGAATCGAAAAGACCGCTCCAGAAGCTGGGAGCGTAAACTCACAGTGGGGAGGGCCCCGCCCACTTGCTCTATCCCTCCGAAAATCACACTGGAAAGCGCGAAAACGGCGAAGAAGGGCTCTAACGCAGGAGGGAAATCAAAAGTGGGCGGGGTCTTTCCCAGGGTGAATTCACGGTCCCAGCTCCCGGAGCGATCTTTTCGCTTCCGACTTCAGATCATGCATTCGCACTTGGTCCGTTGAGATGTCAGGGCGGTTAGTGGAATAAAAGATCGCTCCGAAAGTTGGGACCATGAATTCAACCTTGGGGAAGACCCAGCCCACTTTTGATTTCACTCCTGCGTTAGAGCACTTTTTCGCCGTTTTCGCGCTTTCCAATGTGGATATTCGGATTTAGCATAGGCCCAGGTAAGCACAAAATCTCAGAATCGACTTTTTGCCCGGACACTGCCTTTAAGCTTATCGAAGCTCAAATAGAAAACTGTAACCAAAATTCCATGGTCAGAGCTCGGTACGAGGTGCCCTAGCAATTCCAACGTACAAAGTCTTCCTTGACTTCAAAGCACTTCTACGACATGCCCTACGGGGTGCTCACAGTAGAGAGAAACATAAACCGATAGAACACCGAAAACCATTAAACTTAAAAGTTTGCTTTGGCGGCATATGTGTCAGTCACGCATCACCACGCGGATGGAGCAGCATTGCCGCAACCATTTACATAGAAACTTTAAGCGGCTGTAATTAAGCCGTGAGGGGGAGGGGGGGGGGGGGAGGTTGCGGGGATTGAAGAACGCATAGATAGGTAGGGGATGTGGAGTAGAATTATGTAAAAAGTTTCTAAAATTATTTGGAACGTACTAGGCTTTTATTTTAGGACACCGCTGTGTTAGAGTGCGCCGCCTACATGCCGGCGGCGTGCTTGCGGCTCTTCTCCGCCCCGAACTCGCAAAAACGGCATCTCCTTCGCTTGTAACCCCCAAAACGATATTCAGCCTGCTATTTGGGCCAGCTGCGCAGAGCCGTGTACATGCTGGAACATGTCCATGTATCGTATTGTTAGTCCTAATGTCCCTTCGACCAAAAGTGCTTCCTTGGTATTCCTTAGGAATTGATTCATAAGCTACGAATCTTACGGTAAGGTTTAGACGCTTTACAATCAGTATCTACGCGACGATATCTCTACATGACGTTGGACGACAAATTTGGAGATGAACCATTTAGTTTATTCGTCAAAGGTTCACAAAGTTAACATGCAGACACCCACAAAAGTCTCGAACTCAAACTTTTGTGAATGTCGTGGGTCTAGTGTGTTACAAATATCTCGGTTCTCAAGAGTAAAGGATCTACAAAAGGATTTATTGCCACACGTTGCATCAATAACCGAAAAAGTTCTTTGCTTGAGGTAATTTCATATTTATGAAGAGCCAACAGTTTTGCGCAACCATATCAGATTCGGCACTGTCAACTTTTTTGCTAGTCGTCAATCGGAGAATTACGAAGTACTGAATGCCAGGCAAAAGGAGCTTAATTGTATAAAAAAATCTTTAGATTTGTCGCGGTTCTCAAGTCTTGAGAGGCCGTAGTGACTGACTTTATTTCGGCCATTAATTCATTTCTGACTGCAAAAATTACTTAGAACTTGTTTTCCATAAGAACTCTGCAGATAGGGAGAGTAGATTCGAAATCAGCCTCACAAGCTCTCATCAATGCTATACAGGTGAATGGCACTTTGACCTCGTGACCGTCGCTTGTTAGATTTCCACGTTTCTTTTGAAGTAGAAGGAATATTACAGTGTTCCTGAAACTGAAATTGGGCATCACTGAAACAAAGACATTAAGAGACGGCTTTTGATGAGCCATAAAAATACTTTCGTGATTACCATAGAAGGTTGTTCAAAAAATGCAGCATTTCTTCCAGGTAATGTATTTGTGTTTGAACGCCAATAGAAAGTAAAGCTCAGTTTCGAATTTAACAATATATTTTTCAGAAATCTTCGAAGTGCTTGCAACATCTTTATTGCGCTATTATGCGGAAGCGATGTTCTACACATGTTTTCTCATTATGTGATGCTCTCGGTGCAACATTTGTAAGTAATTGAGTTCCGACTTGCTTTTTTTACAAAAATCAATAATTAGGCTAAGAGCCTTCAAGCATGCAAACTCTTGCCTTTACTAATAGATATCAAAATTAAGAATCGTTTTAGCTCATCGAATCAACTGATACCTCGTTTTGTCTGCATTCGCTTGCAATTCATTCCTCTCTTTGGAGGAGCACTTTCTGGAATACTTATCTTTAGTGTTGCCGTTGATAGATTATTTTCATTATACGACTTTTAGTAAGTGTTTCCTTGCTTCCCAAAAGTTTTGCTTGAAAGCTTTTGTATCCGTCATTCAGCTATGTACTCACGAAGAGTCACAAACGTCTATACATTACTTTACAAGTGGGAACGGCCGTTACTTTCGCTACAGCTGCTATCATCTGCACATTTTTCTTGCAAAACTCAGAGTGAGGTTTCAATTTCGTCCATCGCTACAGCATATTGGTTGTGATGCTACGTGCCGTTCGAGCGCACAGTTCTGCATTTAGGCGGGTCACCACAAAATTCGCAGAGTGTGAATTACCTTCGACTTCCATTAGTTTTGTATCAGCTTAACAAACACTTCAAAAATGTTACATCAGCATTATGTGGTTGTCGGCATTGTTAATGTACGACAACATCGACATATTTTGCCTTAACTTCTAGGTCAGGTTGAAGCGACTTTCAGTGAACTTGCATTCGATTACGTGCTGAATTTACAATGTGAAGTACTTTACTTGAATCTCATAATAACAATACCGTTTGTAATTGGTGGAAAACCCGCAGCGGCTGAGGTTTGCTAAATTTCACGTCGCATAGCCCTCGCTATAAAACGAACTTATTTTTCCAAAGGTACTATTCAACTTGGCTTGACGAGGCGCATCCTTTTATGTATATTAATAGTGCAACAGTTTTGAAAGCTGGCGAAGCTCGCCAGTGAGGGTCGAAGTTACTCGGCGGAGAAAACGAGGCTTAAGTCTGCTGAGCTTTCGCGGTCACTGACGGTTTTTCCACGTATACGCCTACAAGAGTCTCCTATAGGAGCCTCTTGTAGGCGGCCCAGAGATGGGCGGAGTTTGCCTCGAGAAAAAAGCGCGGGTCAATGTTAATATTTTTCCATGACTAAACTGATTATATGAACACATATAAAAAAGAATGGGCAAGATGATTGAAAATCACACCGGTGGGCACCAATGCGAATCCGCGGGACAAAGTCGCGCGGCAATGCTTTCAAGGTGTTGAAAATCAAACATTTTTTTTTTGTTTTTATCACAAAGTCTAAGTGGACATCGAAGAAACATTTCAAAAGATCTAAACTGAGTGATAATCTTTTCTTTCTATCGAACAATTCTAGGTTTGAATGCAGTCTTTAACCAGAGTTTAAGGGGGGAGAATGTACTGTATATTGCCATCGTGCAAATCTAACCGAATTTTGCTCTAGAAAATCGATAAGCCGTAACATTTTTTTGAGTTTGACTACCAAATCTGGCCTAAAAATCCCCGAAAACGACATTCTTGTGTGTTAACCCCTTTTTTGTTACTCAGTTTTGGGCCAAAGAACAGTATTCATAAAAAATGTGTTTACTACAGGCCTATTACATACCAAGTTGCTCTTGCAAGAATTTTTCTGGACGGAGATCCAGAAAAAATCCTACAGGACCAACTTGATATTTAATAGACACACTTTGCTAGATGTTCTAAGAGGAGGCGTATTCAATGCTAGAAACTTCACTTCGACTTATTGCTTTACTTTGCTTGAGATCAAGCAAGCGATATATTTGAGCGCATTGATAATTAAATTCATTGAAGTTGCAAGACATCTTCCTACTCACTACAATTGAGTAATTTTAGTGAAGTCATTTGTGGCATAATGGATGCTATGCACGGTCAGTTCCAGACACTGTATTCGACTGCACTTTGCTTACTGAGTTTTTTCACTTTGGTCACGTACGTCATTTTTCTTGTGAAAGTGAGAAGGAAGTCGATAGGTGAGGTTTTGAATTTGTGTTGGATTTCATGGCTTCATAATATGGCGCTCAGATCTAAACATGAAAGGGATATACCGCTCCCTCATTGTGACTAGTTTTGCTATAGTGTTTTGCACACTCGCCGTTGGGTTCGGCCTTTTTGTCAGCGCCATCTCGCACACCTATAGTGACACTATGGGATTGATTGTTGGGATATCTATAAACATCTCTATCGCTGCTAATTTCTTTGTATACTATGTCATCAGGTAACTCATTCCCTATCGCACTGACAGTGTGAGTTAGTATTATATTTTCAGTGAGCAGTATCGAACAGCAATCAACAAGTATCTGTACATCAGCCTCTTGAAGTCCGCTTTAGGTCTATCTGGTACGAAAGCCAAAGCATCTGTCGTTACTGCGATCGCTAAATAAATGTTCCCAGAAGTTTTCTTTTCCTTTCAATAGCCTTTGTTGTTTTTACAACGATAGCCATGATAGGGTTTCTCAGCCTTTCATAAGCTACTAGATGGATACCTTGCCTTGAATTTGATGTCAACACAACATGATGGAACTCACCATATCGTCTCAATTCTGTACATTTCTTTGTCCCTATCCCGCGTCCAAACCTCAATTCCCTGCCCCACTGTTTGTTAGTAGACACCCTGCTCACTTACCCTCTGCACCAGTTCCCAGCGCCCCAGTTCGAAGTTTTGCAGAAAATCGATAAAATCGATATGGGTCCAAACACACAGTCGATAATTCTGCAGTTTATTGTAATCAGCAGGACCACTTACCCCCCCCCCCCCTCTGCCAATTCCCGGTAGGCGGAGTGTAGCTCGAACTTTGCGAGAATCGATAAAGCTGATATTGGTTGATAGCGAAAAGTGGTTTGGCAAAGTTTGATCCGAATCGATTTCAAAATGGAAGTACTATGCGGAACAAACGCACAGACACACAAGCAGGTACAGTCTTTTCCAACCCGGAGTAGGAGCGCGTCCGCACCGCCACTGGTTCAGCGAGTTCGATTAGAATGAAGAGACGCAGACTGCAAATCGTTGTGAATTGGACTACCGCCATCCAATTTCCGCCTACACTGAGTTGAAATTTACTATACACAGACAAAGAGAGTTTGACTTATATAAAGTTTTCTTCTGGTGAATAACATTTGGAGAAACCACGCAAAAGTTCTAACCATTCTTTAATGTTCAGCCGAATTTGAGTTTGCTTATCATTAGAAGAAGCAAGGGTAAAAATAACAGAGCTGCCATGACCACGTCTCTGATTTGTTATAATTATGTTGACTGTTAGTCCTATCGGCGTCCATTTTTGCTTTTTTGAATGTTTACATGTTGTAAGTCCTCTCATCTTTGAACCTTGGTATGTTCTTGAGGAAGAACTCGTACAGCATAATATGATAATTGAATGCTTACATTTCTAATCGTTGCATCAAGTTACCGTCTAAAGGATCCAAATGATATGTAAGTTGAGCAAATCGTGAGAATTTGGCAAGAGCCCTTAACTGCTTTTTTCTTGCTTACACTACGGCTATCATTAACGCTGCAAATATTCGTTAATTTTGAATGCTTGAATAAGCGTTCAGTACAGAATGGCGCTGCTGACAGTCATAGTAAACACTGTAAAAATATTGTCAAAGCCAGATTGCACATTTATTAAGATTAGAGAATTGTGAGAATTTTGGAACTATGAGTGTGTTGTATTCAAACTGAAATTCAAGCACTTATAATTTTTGAATGGACCTTATTCCTTTGGATGTTTTAGAAATTTTTATCCGAATAGTTTTTCAATCAAGCTTTGCGCTCTTCTGTGTCCCAAAGGCAGCTGTCCCTGCATGTCCCGTGTCCCGGCAAATTGATGGGTGCTGGGATTTTACAGCGTTGCAATGGCGGACCCCCCAAACTAACGTACAGTGGAGTTTGAAACGAAAAAGCGCCTCTGGGAAGCCTAAAATCTACCCCAGAAGTCTTCCGGACCCGCCCCTCGTTTCGGGCCCGCCCATCTACACATAATTTTAGCGAATGCGAACTTGGAGAGCTTCGAAAATAGCTTATTTTTGCCGTTTTCACGCGCTGCAAAACCCGTATAAAGTTTTAGCATGGCGAAACGGCTCCGAAAAGGTGAAAAACGGGAAGGCAAAATTCTGAAGGGGCACTGTCTATGAAGGTCTCTGACCAAAATCAAGCGCTCAATATAGGATAATCATCAATTATAATTAAGTGCTAAGGCTGTCTGTCTTTTTGTGAGTGTTTGTGTGTGGGGCTGTCTCTCACGAGATTCAGGAAAGCAGCGGCAGACAAGTCCATGGGCCGAATATTTGCGTAACGTACCCTTCCAGCATACCGGCTATACTTACGAAAATTCGAAATTTTTTCGAACATTCAATACCAAATAATATTTGAAAACCAAAACTTTCGAATAATTGACTATCAAATGATAGCTGAATAACGAAAATTTCGGATACTCGACTTTATTATTCGAAAATCAAGAAATTCAAATTTACAAGTGTCGGATAATATTCGATAGTCCAAGTCTTCGAATATTCGACTATCGAATATTAATCGCCTTTCAAAGATCATTCGACCTTGGGAAATCATTCGACCTTCGAATATTATTCGATATATGAATATCAAGTAAATTGAATGTCAGTCAGATGACCATTTGATAGACCAAAACATCTGACGATAGGTTTTATCTGAATAGACACTCCTTTATATCACAACTTAAAAAAACGACTTAGTGGTGATATATGGAGAATTGGGGACAAAAGAACTCCTACTCTCTCTTTGTTTGTTGAGAAATTTCTAGAAATTTGAAAAAGATTGTCACTTTGTCACGGCGTCTCCGAGTAGTGAATTCAAGCAACGGCGACATAGAAAGACCGGTCGTCTTGCATATTGTTCAGGTCACTGTACGGGACCATCCAAACATATATATTCTCCATTAAGGCTCCCGCCAGAGTGCCGAAGTTATGCCAGCGCTACGCCAGCATTTCGATCGATACACGTGTATTTCGTTGGGGACGTCAGCTAGCCCCGCCCCAACAAAATACACTTGTATCGATCGAAATGCTGGCTTAACTCCGGCACTCTGGCGAGAGCCTAAGAGTTATGGGGATATACAAGTTGTCCCAAAAATGTGCAGACACTGAGAAATCATTAATTCTCCTCCCACAAAGTCTTTCGTTGAGCTCAAAGGCAGAGTACAGGCTAAATCTAGCACCCTCCGACTAGGTCGGTCCTGAATGTAGGCCACAAGAGAGGAGCATCTGCGTTGGTTCGGTTCTCTAATGTTGTCTCCGAATGAAGATAATGGACCTGGAACAGCGAACTGGTATCAAGTAACGCTCAAATATTACCATCGCACAGCCAGTGGGCTGCCTGCCAGCGGTATGGTAGTGAGCGAAATCCCTTCACTACACACTGCAGTGCAACTGCATCCATGCAGTTGCAGCTCCTTCCGCTAGCATGCCGACAGGGGTGAGCAATCCGAAACTCCTCCGCTCCTTGAAGAGAGGGTTCTTAGGAATCTAGTTTTTTGGAGGTTCTGAACAGTTTGAACTTCATAACTGTAATCATGGCTGCGGAAAAGCCCCAGAATGACAAAAACATGAGGCGGAATTTTGGGTGGACGCTGTTTTCAAGTTGCCATGTAGGCTGGCTTCAACCTATTGTTAGGTTTACATAATAAAGTGCTCATCATGGGATTACCGTAATGAAATGAAGAGGGTTTTGAGACATGAGCCATATCTCGCTAAGCAAGGTAACCAGATAAAGCCAAAACTCTTACAGGCTTTTCTTACTGGTTTTGCGTATAGAATTTGCGTCTAATGCTTTTTTTGTAAGTTGCTAAGTACACCACAACAAATATTTTCTGCGTTTTTCGAAAAACGTGTTTACACATTAGAAAGCTACGAAAGCTGTGAGGCGAATTCAGCATACCTGAGAAATCTGCTATTATGCTACAAATTTTCAGAAACTTTTGGATAAGTTCTTTGAAACACTCGCCAACACGGATGCGTGAATTTATACAAATAACATGCGGTATGGTATATCGCAGTGCCTCCAAATGCTGGAAGTTCCAAACCGTAATCCCAAAATAGTAAAAGCTATAACTGTCGCTTTACTCTGTAAAAGTAAGCTGAAGCCAGCCCTAAGAATGGAATGGTGCCCAAAGGTTAGCAAAAGACTGTGAAGAACGATATTAGCCGAATAATTTGAAGTGCGAATGTTCGAAAATCTGAGATTTCGAACAAAATTCGACAGTCGAGTCTTCGAAAATTTTCATTTTCGAATATCTTTCGAGAGTCGAATATTCAATCTCAAATTTCGAATGATATTCGATAGTCGAAAACTCGATGGACATCAATTCGATCGTTCGACGTCCATCGAAAATTCGAATATCTGATGAATTTGGTCGTTAGTATTTTTCTTCACACATGGCCTTTTACTAACGTTTGAGTGCCAGTAGGGTTGCATCCAGCTTACATTCACGGGAAATGGTAAATCCCATAGTTCTTTATTATTGTGGATTACTGTAGGAACTTCTAGCATATAGAGCCACTGCGAAATATGCTGATCAAAAAAAAACTTCTCAAAATCTGAAAGTTTGTTTAACAGAGTTTGTACGTTGCTGACTTCAATATACAACCTTTCAAATGTTTTCAAGCTTTTTTGATGTGTGATCACGTTTTTGAGAGCATTGAAAACCCTTTGTTGCGGTGTACCTGATATAACTTACGAAAAAATCACGGATGAGTGTAAGAAGGACCCGAAATCGAAGTAGGCTTTCCACATGAAACAAGTACATACCAGTCTGAACAGCATTGAAAAACTGAACGCTGAAAGCGTCGTTACATGCCAAGCGCCTCTTGACGCCGAGTTGTATGTGTTTATAAACTCTAAATTTTGAAGGCGAAACTGGAACAAAATCTTCCAAGATTGCTCAACTAACCCAATTTCGGTTACTCACTTTATGCACGGAGTGCCTTTTTCTGATACACTCATACTCAACACTGCTCTATTTGAGCGCTGAAAAGAGAATAACGGAAGGAGAAGACACTCTGTATATCAAAACACAACTCAGTGTGGCCCACTAGTCAAGGAAGTCGCAAATGAAAATCTTCAAACTCCTAAAAATTTCTTCGCTACCGTTAAGGAGTAAACTTTCAGATTCTCAGACCTCTTGGGCTGTAGTAATTCCCCCTTGGAAGTGACGTACAAGATCGCGACTTAGTTGAAGCTCAGTCGCACTCCGCCGGCGTTGATCAATTTTCCAGCTATCTCTCAACACACTCGTTTAGTCACGACAACGCAGGTCGTGATCCTAGCGCAAGCGAAAGCTCGCGCTCCGAAGCGTGAACACTAGCGGCTATGCACTTTACTCCCACATTCTGAAGAAATAGTGCGCGCTGGTGGGAGACGCAGAAAATAGCGCGAGAGTAGAGCTCGACTGTGGGCAGAGTTGGCCGAGAGTTTAGTGCTCTTGTCTCTGGCGAAGAAGGTCACGGGTTCGGTTCCGCGCAGAGGCTAATCTCTTTGGCAAAGCTCTTGCCCACGAATCCAGCGTCAGGCTGCTCATCCAATGGAAGCACGCGACAAGCCGGCTGAAGAAGACAATCCGTCGCATCAAGATGCTCTTTTATGTCACATCAAGTTCTTCGTGTAAAAGCTAGGGCGTTCCCCGAAGGCGACGCGCATTCGAGCCCGACGGATGCGAACAGTATGCTAGGGTTACCGTCTCAGGGAGATGAGCGGGGACGGCTAAAGAAGTTAGCTCACCATAGGCGAACATCAAAGTTCTCTTCAACAATACGTCTGGCGACCATCAACGTTGGATCCCTCACTGGCCGACATCGTGAATTGGCAGATCTACTCAGAAGACGTAAAGTCAGCATTGCCTGCATTCAAGAGACCAAATGGAAGGGAGAGAAGGCGCGAGACATAGGCGATGGCTTCAAGCTTCTGTATAATGGAGCAAGCAGTACTAGGAATGGCGTCGGCATAGTCGTGTCCGAAACATACAGGAATAGAATCACCGCCGTGGATCGTCTGAGTGATCGTCTGATGAGCTTGAGAATAGATGCAGGAAGAAGAGTGCTCCGAGTGGTTACGGCATATGCACCACAAGCAGGATGCGAAGAAGCGGAGAAAGAAGCATTCTGGCAACAGCTCGATGACTATGTCAGCTCGATACCGCAGGATGAGATGCTTCTGATAGGTGGAGATCTCAATGGTCACGTAGGAGAGCAACGAAATGGTGTACAAAGATGTCATGGTAATCACGGCTACGGAATAATCAATGGTGAAGGCGAACGCATCCTAGAATTCGCTGCTGCCCATGACCTGGCGTTGGCAAACACGTACTTCATCAAAAAGACCAGCCACCTCGTCACCTACGCCAGTGGAAACCATAGGTCGCAGATAGACTTCTGGAGTGTAAGGCAACGTGCACTCAAGTATGTGAAGGATAGCAAGGTCACCCCAGGCGAAGACTGCTACCGCAGCATAAACCACTGCTACTAGATGTGCGTATTCCAATCGACAGAAGAAGAAAGATAGTAACGGAGCGTGTGCGCATAAAGTGGTGGAAGCTTAAGAATGATCCCTGCACCAGAGCGATAATGGAAGCTGCCTTACCAGAATTGGATAGTGATCCAGAACGATCCTGGACGAGATTGAAGAGCAACATCCATCAAGTAGCTGGTGATCTAGTGGGGTGCACAAAACCCGGAAGACCGAAGATTGACAAGGAAACTTGGTGGTGGAATCAAGACGTACAGATCGTGATAAAGAAGAAGAAGACAGCCTACAGGATATGGCAGAAGTCGCAAACAGAAGATGCTCACCAGAAGTACCTAGACGCGAAGCGAGCAGCAAAGAGGAGTGTCAAACAGGCGAAGGAAGGGTACATGGAAGAACTCTACAGAAAGCTTCACACCCGCGAAGGTGAACGAGACATCTACCGACTCGCGAAGAGAAGAGCAAACGCCGCTAAAGATGTAGAGCACTTCTGCAATATCAAGGATGTAAATGGAAGGGTGCTCAGAAAACCGCAAGAGATAAAAGAAAGATGGAGAGCATACTTCGCAGAGATGGCGTCCACAAGTCACGAATACGAATCGACGTCTTCAGCTGAGCCTGTACAAGGACCGGTCCCAACCATCACAGAAGAAGAAGTCCGCATCGCCATAATGAGAACGAAGAATGGCAAGGCGACAGGCCCCGACGACATCCCCACGAATTCTGGAAGGAATGTGGTCAAGCGGGAGTAAGATGGCTAACGCGACTTCTAAATCAGATAATAGAGTCCAAGAAGATCCCCACCGACTGGTACAGCAGCACGACAATACCAATATGGAAGAACAAAGGCGACGTAGCTGACTGTTCAACGTACCGCCCCATCCGACTGATGTGCCACACTCTGAAGATCTTCGAAAGAATTCTAGAATCAAGACTGCGAAGCATCGTGGAGCTGGTTCCGAACCAATGTGGATTCGTAAAAAGGTCAGCACAACAGATGCTATCCATGCTGCCAGGATTATGATGGAAAGAAGCAGAGAAATGCAGTGTGAACTACATGCAGCGTTCCTCGATCTGGAGAAAGCATTCGATAAAGTGCCGCACGATGTCATATGGTGGTCACTGCGAAAGCACATGGTGCCTGAAGAATACGTGAACTGGATCAGGATGCTATACAAAGATGCCACTAGCCATGTACAAACAGCAGCAGGACGTACAAAAGACTTCAAGATAAACGCCGGAGTTCACCAAGGTTCCGTACTGTCACCACTCCTCTTCATCACGGTCGTGGATACGATAGTCAAAGGCTTCATACGTCAACCTCCATGGATCCTGATGTACGCAGATGACGTGATGTTAATGGCAAGAAGCAGAAAAGAATTGGAGGCGGAAGTGCAGAAGTGGAAAAGCGAACTGGAGCTATATGGCCTGAAGATCAACACCACGAAGACCGAATATATGGAACTGGGAACTCAAACCCCCGGTACTATCGAGATTGCGAACGCTTCAATCAAGAAGACCTCTACCTTCAAGTATCTGGGAAGTCGCATATCTGCAGACGGCACGCTTCAAGACGAAATTACCAGTAGAATAAATGCAGCTTGGACGAAATGGAGAAGCCTCACAGGAATACTATGTGACAAGCGGATGCCGCTCAAGCTGAAATCGCAGCTGTATCGAACTGTAGTCCGCCCAACTGCTCTGTATGGCAGCGAATGTTGGCCGTGTACGAGGAACGAAGAAAGAAGGATCAGCGTGATGGAGACGCGTATGTTAAGATGGACAGCCGGTGTCACAATGATGGACCACGTTACCAACGATACCATACGAGCCACGATGAAGGTTGCTCCGATCGTCAAGAAGATGCAAGAAAAGCGACTTCGATGGTACGGACACGTAAGAAGAAGAGCAGATGACCACGTCGCTAGAATGGCAATGTCAGTCGAAGTACCTGGAAAGAGACGAAGAGGAAGACCAAGGTTACGATGGTTAGACAAAATCAAAGCAGACTTGAGAGAACTCGAGATAGATGAACATCAAGCCGAAAACCGCGAAGTGTGGAGAAGACTAACTAGAGCAGCAGACCCCGTATGAGGGAACATGCGAGGATAAAAAAAAAGTAGAGCTCGACTGCGCCAAGCTTGCGCTAGGGTGTGATCGCGGGGCCTGGGTACAGTAGCCCAATGCTCGCCTTCGGCTTCTCAGGATGGAAACAACGAAGATCCCAAGGAAGCTCACCGGCGTGAGTCGACAACACCCACATCTTTTGATTTTTATTTAGGCTTCTTTCCTTCATTGCTGTTTTGTCCTGCTGCCTTTCTTCACGACCGGCCTATCCCCTCTCTCGATGGCAGCACACCTGTCGCGACAAACAGCTAGTAATGCTCATCAAGATGACATCTAAAACAACTTTTGAAGAAGTGGCAAATGAGCAGCAGTATGAGCAGATATTATTCATACTCATCGAGAAATTAGAGGTTGTGTTCTTTGTTTGCACCTTTATCAGCTAGCAGTCAATCAAGGTGGTTTTCTTTAGCAAGTAGGAATCAGCTCAGGCGATATCAAACGTTTGAAGAAGCTGGATTCAACACTGTGAGCGGATAGCTTATGCCATGCGCAGCAAAAATTCATCTGTTAAGGGAAATAGCGAGCAAAAAGCTGACAAATTGCTGGCAACTTTTTTTGATTTAAGGTTTATAAACAATATTTGGTGTAGTTACGTGTTCTGAATGAGTGCCTACCTATTTCCACAAACTCTTTATAAATCTACTCCGATCTCAAGTTTCTATGGATCTTCTGGATATAGGCGTGTTTTTTTTTGAAATTTCTATGCCAAGACCTTTTGAGTTAGTTGAAATTGTGCTATTTTCAAGTGACCTGGGGGATTTTTCCTAGCATGAAGCCGTTAGTGCCGATGGGTTTCACTACTGCTTATGAGGTTCATGAACGATGTAGCGAGCTAATTCAAATCCGCACTGGTTCATCGGCATTGGATAGGCTTATCGGTGGAGGAGTTGAGACGGGCCACATCACTGAAGTGAATATCTCTTCTTTCTGTTGTTGTTTGTATGTTTTCGGCTCAGGCATCCTGATTTATCCTAGTTCCGGCACCTCTAGAATCTTCAAACCATTTAGATATTTGGAGAGTATCGCACAGGCAAAAGCCAGCTTTGTCATAGTTTGGCGGTCATCTGTCAATTGCCTATCTCGATGGGAGGTGGAGAAGGTATATTGGCTTAAGATCTTCTCTGATGAGAGTTTGTTGCATATAAGTGTTGAAATCACTAGGACTGATTGTTTGTAGGAAAAATGCAGGTGGATTGATACTGAGGGAACATTTCGACCTGAACAACTGGTACCAATTGCTGAGCGGTAATTACCTTTCGCACGTTATAAGTGAATACCACTAATGTGACTTTATAGATTTGATATGAATAGCAAGCCTGTGCTGAAAAATATAGCTGTAGCTAGATGCTACAACTCCAGATGCTCCAGTGACTTCGTCACCCACTGCAAGGCCGCGGTGAACAGTTTCAGCGATTGTAATGCCTTGTCGAACCGCCTTCCCAATTGGGACGGTCAGAGGGCGATGGAAGAGCTGCATCGGTTGTATAGTCCTTGTAGCAGTCGGCTAGTGTCTCCTCACGTAAGCTGGGTCCCCTCCTTGATCGACTAACGCTGACAGATGGCGTTTGTTTCGACGCTGTCGAAGGCTTTCTCGTAGTCGACGAAGGTTAGGACGAGAGGTACTCGGTGCTCGCGGCAGACTTCTATGACTCTCGAAACCGTCTGGATGTGGTCCATGCAACTAAATCCCTTGCGGAATCCAGCTTGTTCTTGGGGTTGGGCTTCATCCACTGCTCTAGATATGCGAGCGAGGACAATTGCGTTAAAAGCTTGTACAGCACACTCAACAAGCATATTCGACAATAGTTCTGAAGATCCTTCCTTTCACCCTTCTTGAAAAGAAGGACGGTTCTTGACGTTCTCCACTGGTCGGAAGTCCTCTCCTTCTGAAGGTAAGATGTCAGGTGCGACGCTAGAATCTCGTGTAGACGGTGTCCTCCAGTTCGACGGAAAGATGATCTGGTCCTGGAGCCGTGGATGTCTTCATGGTCTAAATCGCCGTGCGCACTTCAGCAGGTAGAATTCGTGGTGGTACTTCTCCACTGGGAACAACGGGCATCCTCATGGGTGTTGATGCGCGGATAAGCTTGGTATAGAAGCTCTTCGCGATAGATTCCATCTTATATCGGGAAGAAGTTGGAGTCCCGTCTTCGTTTAACAGTGCAGCCAAAATCAGGACACCTGATTTTGTTTTGGGTCAAAAGTGGGTGCCCCGACCGACACATTCCGCACAAAATCGCAACACCTGCGGGAGACGCCATGTCCCGATTGCGTTTAGAGCCTCGCTCTTATAAACGGATTTTTGCGTCCTTTATGTCTTCTCCACGCCTGCCTCTTCACTTACCTTGTGCGCTTGGTCTCTTCGGGTCTCATTTCTCACGCCTGTCATTTTGCTGCTCGTAAAACCCAGTCAAACGTCACAAATTTATTAACAAATACCTCAATCTTTTCGAGCAGGCTTTACAATGGAATCGAGAAATGCACAGAAAGCAGCAAATAAGTTTAGGAGCTCTACAACTGCGACACAAGGTTACGAGAAAAGTACAGCAAAACTACTAAAATGTAGACAAAATCATCAAGCTTCCTCAATCTCTTCAACTTTGTGTTTTCAGTCTTCTCAATCACTAGTTCCTTAGTGATTGATACTGCTGCCTTCGATGCCTTCAATGACGGTACGCCTTTTTTGAAGATTAAAAATAATTAAGACAAGTGATTATATAAAGTGAAGAATCTCCTTTGACGGAAGAAGCGCGGCTCTTTTAGGGTCAAAATGTTAACTGCCGATGTCTGCACTGCAAAAGTACAGTTCAAAATATCGCTTCTTTCAACAGTGTGAGAAAACTCACAGTGCTCTCCCTATTGCTATTCTTGCATGACCACTGTACCTCCTAGAGTTAGTTGGAAAATTTCTCGCGAGCGTCGTCTTCTTCTGCTGAGAATCCACAGCCTACTCTAGTGCACATTAAGGTTTTCCGAGAACATGCATACCTGTTTGTACATCGGTTATGTTCATTTGGGGTCCGCAGAAGTTCGTCGCGGTATAGGTCGAGAGCGTTAAGCGTGTTGTTGTTGTTGTTGTTGTTGCGTTGTTGTTGTTGTTGTATTTACTGTTAGTTTGTTTCTTTGCTTAGTTTTTTGAGAGTTACCTATAAGTAACGGACATCTTTTTATAAACATCTCTTTAAGTTCTCATCACTGATGAGAGAAAAAGCATCAGGCAAAATGAGGACAAGATGTAGCTAGATGTAGGCTCTTGGTGAATGACAGCGTGGAGGACGGCCTCTGCAAGCCGCAACAGTGATAAAAGAAAACATAAACATGACATCATCAGGAGGAAACCTCACTTTAATTTCAATGAACTACTGAAAATCACACTGTTATAAAGAGTTCTACCTCTAAAAACTAGCATGAGGGGTTAACATGAACTTGACACCGTCGCGACTTGAGCAACGCACACCCCACTTGCAAAAAACCTGCGTTTACCTAGGGTGCAGCAGTAATGATAAGCTTGGCTTATGTGTGACAGAAAAAATGAGAGCGGAGCTTTGTTAAAAATTGAGATGAAATGAAACTAACGCTAAAGAAATTGCTGTGATAAAGCTCAGGATTTCGGCAGTGATACAGAATGAACTCAGTAAATCTGGAATTGTACTCGGTTTGAGCATGCGCCCGCTCTTCGGGACAAAATTGCACCCAACGGGACAAGACTAAAATGATGACTTCCGCCGGTGCACCGGATTTTGGTGTGACTACCTATTTTGTGGTCGGATCTCCTGCGGGAATGGCGAGTGTCTGAGCAGGCCGTCACCGAATGCAACACTGTTGCGTTCATCGCGAACAATTCTTGGGTGTAAGGCAGTGCGCAGGAATAAAGCAGCGGGATGCATAAGAAGAAAGAGTACTTAATTCCGCAATTTCGCCCTCTGCGAACGGCCTATACACCAAATGCAGCTACAGTTCATCCCAATCTGGATAAGGGCCAAAATTAGGGTGATGCGCACCCGCATCGTGACGGCCTTGCGTCGCGTTTACGGCTTGCTTATCTACCCTTTTTTGATATCTTCACTCTCTCCAACTGCGCATATGCAGCGCAGGCTTCTAACGCTACGAGCACGCAGGTTTACGCCAACGATTCGGCCTGATCCCGATTGGAACAGACTATATATTTTGCGTTGCTAAACAATGCTAATTGGTGATATTTCAAATTAACAGAGATGACATGGTTGTTGAGATGCATAACAGTGCCTGCAAAGACTCAGGCTCAATCAGCTTGTGGGATCAACCAAATTTTGCTCTTTACAAAAGCTGGAATCCTATATGTTGCAAGTCGATACCTAGTACTTGGATTTAGCTCATACTTATTGGACGCATTGGTTCATGGAAGCAAACATCAAATTTTATGCTCTGCTCACAAACAAAATGGTTACGTTGAATTCAAATCCTATTTACTTCATCTCTGAACTGCACATGGTACGATAATCAGAATCTACTGTTCGGGCTATGTTCGGTTACCTCATTATCATTGTTTGAAGTTCACTACGAAAGCTTGTAATAACAACGACATTATCAACGCTTGTGTTAATTTCTACGTTTGCTTCTTGGGCCGTAAAACCGTGCTTATTCTTCGTCTACCTCACCCACGGAAGTAGATGGACTCGCAAATTTCAGTGGCGTTTCAAATATTTTACACTGTCGTGCCGCTAATCAGCATTATCGGCAATTCCTGCATAGTGTATGTCACAATACGATCCAGGTAAATGATTTCGTCCCAAATGCTCTTTTGCATACTCAAATTTCAATAAATCAAATAAGCGGAAGAAGATCCTTGTGTAATCGAATGTGAAACCTCTGTATCTCTTTATTCCAAAGCAAGGCACTGTTGCCGTGTTGAGCAGAGAAAAATGAAACAGATCACAAACCAGCTTAAGGGTCGGCCATACTTCACGCGATTTCATTCGCGACCCGATCCAGCAATATTCCAGCTGTTCATCACTCATTGTAAGCATATTCTAAATGTACACAGGTAGGGAATTCTATCAATCCACGAGCTGTACACATTAGGCATATGCAGATTGCTAGTGTTGAATCTGAAGACTTCTGGCAATTTGCCAAGTCGTGTCGCGACTGGAATCGCATGAAGTATGCCCGGCCCTTTACTCACATTTTGGACCACACACATGTATTAGGTTGTTGCAAAAATAATGTCCGCTTTGCAAAGTTACAATTTGAAAGGTTATAACTTGTCAGTCTTCATATTTCTGAATGCAATCGAAGCCATCTGAAGCAGTAAACCTTTAGTAACCTAAAGAGCACCTGCATTTACTGATACTGCAAACGGGAAGAAAACCATGCGACAAAAAACAAAGTTTTTTTTGAAAACCTCGTTTTTGAGAGATTCATCTCCTTCCAGTTCTGTTTCTATGGCTGCTAATCAGCCTATTTTGTAGATGCAAGCCAGTAGTATACGCCTGCTTAGAAAAGACTCCAACGCAGGAGTTTTGCGAAAAGAGAAGGTAAAAATCCAAAACTGTCCATTTTTTTGAGTCTATTTGTCGTAGGCCAGAAAGTTCCAAGCTATGGAAATTTGAAAATCTTCGTATAC
>CATQJL010000316.1:60100943-60121679 GCA_958299035.1 Cylicocyclus nassatus | reverse complement strand
AAGCAGTGGTATCAACGCAGAGTACTCGTGGGTGAACTCTGCAAAAAAATCGATAAAAATCGATAAAATCGATATCGATCGATGACGAAAAGTAGCCTATGACACCCGCCGGGGCCCGAAGTGTATGCGTGCCAAGTTTGGTCCGGATCGGTTCAGAAATGGAATTTTCTATTCGGAACATACGTACACACATACATACATACATATCGTTTATTCGTTGACCGTAACGACTGCCGACCGCGCGGCGACCGCTGCGCGTGCATGATGTTTTCGTAGAAAAGATGAATAGTAAGAAAACAGAGGATTCTTCTCATCTTTATAATGTAGAAAAGAAACAAAGAATTCTTCTCATCTTAAGCCACGGTCCAACTTGTCAGTTTTTCGCAAGTTTAGAAGGCACGCGTCGCAGTCGCCACGCGGTCGGCAGTCCGTACGGTCAACGAATGAACGATACATACATACATACAGACAAACAGACATTCAGCTTTATATATAAGATGATTTACCACATTGTCGATTCTTATAGCCGCACTTGGCCAATTTTTGCTCTAATTAATAACCCAGGACGGCAAAGGATGGCTACATAAAATTATGAGCGACGAAAGCAGAGTCAACGCGCCCTCAATCTGAAAGTGCGACAGTTTGTAGGGTACATGTCGGTGAAATTTTTCGGTATTGCAGCTTTAGCGAAGGTGGCTCCTAATAGGGTTATATGACACTTCAGGGCCTGCTGATAATTTTACGCAGCTATAATTGCGATTTGTTCCAAAGGACCCTCTGAGATGCTCGTTTATATGGCAGAAACGCCTTCCAGAACACTGCAAAATATTAGTTTTCACTTCTCTAGATCTGAACTTTCTGAAGTAAACTTGAACCTACCTCAATAAAGACGTGGTCTTGGCAAATGCATTGCGCACAATGATGGTTTCCTCAGCGGTCTTACGCTCAAATTTAAACTTAGAGAATACAATTATTCGAAAATCGCGTTTTCGTATGTCGAATTTAGAGCCTCGTAAACTTCCCCACAAAGCGTCTTCTGCAATTTCGGTGGGATCTCAGAAACTAGAAGACTTCCTCTACAGAGCCATATATGGCAACCCTTATCAGCCCCCTGGCACCCTCTTAAAATACGGTATCAACATCAAAGGCGCAAAAAGGAAAAAACTTTCTGAATGACCTAATACAACGCGCTTATCAAATCCTTTCACATTTTCAATGGATCTTATTGTGTTAGATTTGGTGCTTTGAGCTCTAACCACGAAATAGCTTTGATATTCAATTGAGCAGCTGAAGCAGCTGCAAGCACCACATTCAGTGCAGTGGAAGTTGTTCGACGAAGCGAACAGAATATCTGCAACGAGCTTCATACAAGCCCTCACGGAGGAATTTCGATGAGATATGCGATCTTTACATTTTGGGCAAAATTCATGAGGACGTGTTTTCGTAGGCTCGTAACTCGGCGAATTTCACAGACTGGAGCCTGAGTAATGCACCATTCGATAGCACAGTTCCTAGTAACTTTGACTGAGAAAAGCAAGCAGGCAAGGTTTCTGACAGATACGCGTGAAATGCGGCCAAAGTTACGCACTTTCGTGATGAAGTTACAGTCACCTCATCGTATCTCTCCAAAAAGACCCTATAATCCTCAAAGACCACGATTTTCGTAAAGAGCGTGTTTGAAAACCTCTATAAGCGAAGTTTCCTTACAATTCAGGAGCATCAACATTTTGACCAAAATCCATCGGCGAGCTTCTGGAGCGTAAAACGAGAAAAAATGGTATAACCCGAACATATCGGAAAACTTGCTCACAGAGGTTATCCGACCTGCTGATTTCGAAACTCACATCTGCTTAGCAAGATAGCTTCGTATCCTGCGGCTATGGCGAGTAGAATTTGGGACGACAAGATTTTTCCACAATTCACCAGCCGTTCTGTTTCCTTTGAAAGGAAACCTGCGGCTACTATTTAGCACATCATAATCCACAGAAAATGTGCTATCGAAAGATCCTTGCTGGAATTTACTCGGGACAATG
Organism: Cylicocyclus nassatus; assembly: GCA_958299035.1. Taxonomy (NCBI): domain Eukaryota; kingdom Metazoa; phylum Nematoda; class Chromadorea; order Rhabditida; family Strongylidae; genus Cylicocyclus; species Cylicocyclus nassatus. The sequence continues at coordinate 60,119,646 of CATQJL010000316.1, read as the reverse complement.
CTCGCTGCTTTACACCTTCGCGAAAAGACGTCCTCAGAAAGATTCAAGAATACTGAAATGGAAATATCAAGGACATGTGTATACAGGAAGATTCGCCTTGATGAGCTGAGCAAGGCTCTGCTCTCGGATTCAAAATATACTCATTCCGAAGGAAGTTATGACGAGTAGAATTTGAAAACGCGTGATTTTCCCAAAATTCACCAACGCTTCTATCTTCTTTGGAAAGAAGTCTGAGCCTATTTTCTAGCGCACAATATTCTACAAGAACAGTATAATCGAATAGTACTCTGTAAAGTCTTCTATGTTGGGTAGGCCTTGCTTCACATATTCGCGAAAGGACCTCCGCAGAACAAATTGAAAAAACTGGAAACGGAATATTGAAGACATCATACCCCCGCTTCCAATATATCATAAAATTCTCCGCGCCGAGCTGAATCGAATGGTGGCTTTGGATTCAGAATTCGTCCACTCTGAAGCGAGATATGGCCACGCGCGCTGATGTATGGACATGTCCATACATGTATGGACATGTACGGACATGTACGGACATGTCCATACATGTCCATACATTCGCGTCTATTTTTCAAAAAATGTGAGCGGTATTGTAATGCATGTTTTGCGAAATCAACTTTTACGAACTATAATTTTGTTCAAAATATTTATTCCTGGATGCAATAAGGACCCTCGAGAGGGGACGCGGGAAGTTTACTGAAAGAAGAAATATTATGGGAAATCGTTGTCTGGAAAAAAAAGCTTGCAAAAATGCGCCTTAATTTTGCATCAACTCAATAATGAACAATCTAAGTGAGAAATAACAAAATTTGCCTGTACAATTCCAGCAATCATTTTTTTTTGACTTTTAGTCATGAAAACATTATGTAAGAATATAGTAAGTGTGCATACCTGAATGTTTGTGCGCATCTTTACTTGCTGATTGTGTAAAAATGTATGATTTGGCTGGTCAACGTCCAGATTTTGGTATAAACACTCCAAGTAGTGACTTCAAACTTTGTATGCAAAACGTGTGATATGCAGAACTGTGCAAAATTTGTGTGCAGTCTGTATCAGCGTCTAGAGCTTGGAGCTTGCTTTGCTCTATCAAGGAGTACCTTTCATACAATTGTGAGGCTCGCCATTTGCGGTGCCATAGACAGCGACACTATTTTCTTAGCCTAATATTATACAATAAATAGGAGCTGAAATTATATTCCAATTATCACATAGTAAAGGTGAAGCACTGAAAAAGTCGATGTATAATGGTTAACATGTTTTTCTTTCAATGCTGTAAGTCCAAAGAATATGCAATTCATTGAGTTGGACATGTGAGGCAGAAACGTTCAAGCACATTTATAAGCAATTTTCTTGCCCCATTACATGAAAGTACCAAGCGCCCAAAACGTAGGAGCAATTATTGATGTTGACCGGCGTTAATTTGCTAAATTCACAAAAGCACCTCTGTAATATAACTTAGCTGAGCATGAGATATGCAGGAATGCGGCAGCAAATTCTCGTCACTGGGAAAAGGACAGAAAATAAATCAAAAGGTTGCAGGTTAGCATATAAGGTTAACGTCTGTGCAAACACAAAATAAGAGGAGTCGAATACAAAATGGTGTGATTTTGAAATGCAGTTCATTGGACTATTACCTCCCCCTCATTGGCTAAGCTTTGAGAAGATGAATTTCGATGGGAAATCTCTCGAGAAGAGGACGGTAACACAGCAAAAAAGTCGTTTCTTCTCGAAAGTCTATTTGCGTTCGAACATTGAAAGGGAAAAGAATCGGAAGTCAATAAGAAATTCGCACGTCTCTTTTCACTTAATTAGGTTACTTCAAGTTTTAGCGAGTTTTAGCCCCATGGTATTGCATGCTTGCATTGCGACTCTCGCCGAAGACGTTGGGAGAGTCTGAATGGGGCGGTACTGTCAAATCATAACGAGGTTAGCTCTCGAAGGACGGAATTGTGTCTCAGAGCAAAAGGGCAGAAGCTCGCTTGATCTGGACCTCCACTACGAATACAGATCGCTCAAGTGCGGCCCATCTATCTATTGAATCCAGACGGTTTCTGATAAGGAGTGCCAGAAAAGTGATTACAATGAGAAAGGCTTGTGACAGCCAAGCGTCGATACCGACGTTGCGTTCTAATCCTTCTCGCTTGTTTTTTTCGCTTTTGAATACGATAGGTATCAACCCGCTCCACCAATAGCTGGTATGAGTTCAAGCGTTTGTTCAGAGGCAAACCATCAAGCCTTAGCGAGAAATGAGATATAGAACACACAGACAAATCTCGCGTAAATGCTGATATTGATAGAAAAGCTTGCAACATACTATAGATTAACTTTCAGACTTAAAGCTCTGTTTGGAACAAGAAACTTACAGGAGTGTGCGCTAACCAATACCCTTGATGCATGGAACAAATTACTCTGGTCTTCACCATGAGCGTCAGAAGATAGCACAACCTTCATCCCAAATAACAAAGACAAACAAAAACAAAAAGCATCCGGGAGATGTCCAGGATGCTAACCCTACAACAATTTCAGATTTGCTGTTTCAAACGAAGCGTAGTGTGGGGTAATTTGAAAGTATTCTAGTAACCCCAAAACATGCACTTTCAGATTTCCGTGCCAGACACGAGATTTTCCAAGAACTTTCCTTAAAATGGCAACAACGTTTTTCAGATAACCTCTTCTTGTGTGAGAAAACGAGTGTGTGCGCTCAAAAATTGCGCAGAGAATTGCTACAAAACTGTCGTATTTTCTCGTTGAAGAATGCTTCCTTCCCAACGTCGGCGACGTTGTCAATGCTCCTAATCTGAGGAACAGAAAGATAGATATGCAGCATTGCAAGGATCCTCTGAGAATCCGTAGAGATCTGATGCTGGAGCCAAATAGCTCTGTTTCTTCTCTGCTCGTCCGCGACTACATCTATCGCGCGCTAACTCGCTACCTTTCATGTCCTCCAGGGCACCTGGCTGCGTATACCATTTGTAGCTCTTGATTTATACTTAGCTGACAACGTCGCCGGCCATTTTTTGATTTGAATGAAAAATCAAGCAGAACCCTGTGTTCGTAATCTCATTTCCACGACTTTCCTGCATTCGATAGATCTTACTTTTATCTATAACTAGTTGACTTACCCGGCTCCGACCGGCCCTGTCATTATTATTAGGTCGTTCCATAAGTTCGTAGCGTTTTCATTTTCGTCCTCATATCTTTGAGGAGCGGTTGATTTGCGGCAAGATGCGTATATCATTTGGAAGGGCTGATTGTACTTTTCAAAATACACCTACTGATTTCGGTGATAAGCTGATTCACTCGGATTCAAAGATGGAAATCGGGCAAAAAGGAGCAATTTCGGCATTTGCGCATTTTTTATTATGAAAAGAAGCGCTTTTGCACAGCTTTTTGTGTCGATTATGGAACATGGCGGTCGCACATCAATATGAGATAAAAAGTTGGATTGCTACAAAAGATCAGGGGCTGAGCAGGGTGTCCCTGAACAAGACTTTTCGGGGGACGGGCAGGACGTCCTGCATTGAAAATTGCTGTACAGGTGGGCGATGGTCAACCATACCGTAGGCAATCCAACTGCACCGTCTAAACCAGGTCCTACCGCAGAAAAAGCCTAACAGGCAGATCCAGTGAGCTTTTCTGCATAACGAAGCATAGCCTCATACGGCAAACGTCTTCAAAACTGTCCTGCGCGACCTGACTGGGAGGTACTTCACTACCCAAAATACTCTCCAAATCTCGCTCTATCAGATTATTATTTGCTCCGCTCTCTAGCAAACCTCATGAATGGTGCCTGTCTCGATTTCAGTAAGTAGTTTAATCGCTGGTTACACGACTTTCTTGGGACCCGGCGCGCTGCCGTTTGAAAATTTGAGGTTGAGAAGTTAACAAGAATGTGCCAAAAGGTCGTGCGCTACAACGAGGAATATAATTTTGATTGATTTTTACCGTAAATTGGTGATTTTGTTGGTTTATAAAAACGCTACGAACTTATGGAACGGCCTAATATATTCGTAATCAGCATGCTTGATTACCCCCTGTGCCAACTCCCAGCCCCATAACTTAAATTTTGCAAAAAATCGATAAAATCGATATCGATCGATGACGAAAGGTAGCCTATGACACCCGCCGGGGCCCGAAGTGTATGTGTACCAAGCTTGGTCCGGATCGGTTCAGAAATGGAATTTTCTATTCGGAACATACGTACATACAGACAGACAGACAGACATACAGACATACAAACAGACATTCAGCTTTATATATAAGATGTACAATGACGCAAGCTTATTTTTCCTTCTATGGCGAAATTTTGGTAAAGAGTAGAAGATGCGTTTTTCTTCGTAGTTCGCAACTCTTGTTTTCAAATTTAGAGGTTGTTTCTTGCTCCTCGCCGGAAACAGAAGCTACCAGGGGGTTAAAATTCAAAAACGCAAGAAATAATCAGACTGGCTTTGCTGTGAATTCCGACTTCAGGAAAATAAACTCTCGTATCCGTCACTAATTTCTTGATCATCTTCTTAACAATCGCCGCTTCCGAACGGTCAATGTCTTTGAAACAATTGCAAAATTAGTTTACCTCTTTCCCTCAAGTCGTGAACAGGCTGGTCTGAAACGAAAATCTGCGAATCAAGTTACCGGCGAAAGAAAAATTTCGAAACCACTGTCGCATTTCTACCCGGCCTCAGAAGTTTCATTTATTACTTTCTCTTCTCCATTTTTTTAGACAACTACACTTTTTATGGATGACAGTGTTTCAAACCTTCACTTCTGCCGCTCAATCTGTAAAATATCGAAAGTATGGTACGAACTATAGTTGTAACGAACAGAAATTTTTGCCGAATGAACGAATATCGAATAATCAATTTTTGAAAATTTTTCGAACGAATGAATATCGAATAATTGATTTTCGAAAATTTTTCGAACGAATGAATATCGAATGATTTTCGAAAATTCTTCGAATGAACGACTATTATTAGACTTTCGATTTTCATTTTATTCGAATTCGAATATTCGAGTATTGGCACATTCCAAAATTCGAATGAACGAATACTTGAATAACCGAACTTGATCGAATATTCGACTAATTTCGAATAGATGTTCGAATATCAATACTTATATAATATTTGGATAAGCATTTTTTTAATGACCGGCCTAAAATGTTAGAAAACTTCATTGAATTCAAACGAAACTTTGCACACATGAAGATCGGGGTGGGGCGGGTGTCACTAAGCTTTTTCACCGAAAATCACCAAGTGGCGCTATCGATTTATCGATTTTTTGCGTTTCTCGCTTAGCAAGTCCGTTATGACCGGCCTAAAATGTTAGAAAACTTGATTGAATTCAAATGAAACTTTGCACATATGAAGATTGGGGTGGGGCGGGTGTCACTAAGCTTTTTCACAGAAAATCACTCACTGGCGCTATCGATTTATCGATTTTTTCATGTTCTAATCTCTGTTGAGCTGAAAATGGCAGGAAGGGATGATCAAAATATCTACAACTTTGACCACTAAACTTTTTTGCTTTTTTTGATTCTTTGTATGCCACATTCTGGAGACTAGCTGATATCCAACTATGCGTTGACCTTTCGCAACGGGTTTCGTCGACTGATTAGCTCATCAACAAAACCAAAATGGTTCATCCACGAGATCAAATATGACCAACAAATCAAAATACCCTATCCCGGCCTTACGGTTCATTCATACCATGCCTTCATCGGTCGTACCTCCTTCGACTACTGTTATTACCGAGACCATGGTGGCGCCGACATTGACCCCCTCCAGCAATGGACCGTCCCCCTCCATACTTCATTCGCAGATGCGTATCTCCCAGAGAACCCGAGCCCGTACCGCAGCAAGGCGCACTTCTGAAGCCATGCGTAGCCGCCTTCGTCGTAGCCGAGAAACACCAGAAGAACGAGAACGGCGTCTTGCTTCAATGCGTGAACGTCATCTTCGTCGACGGCAACAGGAACCACAGCTCAACGGACACCTTCAGGAGACACTGGATCAATCCAGACATGGTGCGAGCCCAGAACGGGTTGGCCAACGAGGATACGAGCCAATCAACGAGAACACAGCACAAACGATCTCTACGCTTGACTCGCGGCAACAAGTAATGCTTGAACTGGCACCTACCTCCACTTCCAGTTCGCAGATCACATTGCGCAGAGAACTCGAGCATGTGGCGCAAGGCGGAGATCTTGAAGAGCGACTTATCAAGAACAATATCAACATTGCTAATTCAACATTCCCACACCGTCGTTAGGCCGTCGTCCCACGCTCACGCGCACGATATTGCATTTCGCTCAGCCGAAGGTAATTGCTTATATGGGACTTTAAACTCACAGCAAAAGGCAGCGGTTGACACCATTCTTGGTGCTCTCGATGTCCCAGATGCTCCAAAGCTTTTCTTCATCGATGGTCCGAGCGGTTTAGGGAAAACGTGGACCTATACATGTCTTTTTAATATCCTCATCGGTCAAGGGCGCAAAGTCGCGTGCACAGCGTGGACAGGAATCGCGGCCAACCTGCTCCCATCGGGTCGCACAACGGTGTCGTTGTTCAAGCTAAATATCTTGAACAACTGCGAGACATCATCCCACAGAAGGCAGATGAAGGACGCGAGACTGCTCGCCGAAAACGACGTGTTCATCTGGGACGAAGCCTCTATGATCCCAAAAACGGCTTTTGAGACGGTGGATGCTGTACTACGCGATATCATGCAAGTGGACAAGCCCTTTGGCGGAAAAATGGTCGTTCTCGGAGGCGACTTCAAGCAGATCTTACCGGTTGTTCGCAGCGGATCGCGAGCAGACCAACTAAACATGTGCATTAAGCAGTCCTCCCTTTGGCCGCATTTCATAGTACTCCGCCTTTCCGAAAATATGCGAGTGACGAGCCGCGATGCGGATTGGAAGGACTTTCTATTGCGTGTGGGCAACGGCACCGTCAATGACAGCCAGGGACGAGTGGAACTGCCAACGGAAATCATGGGTCGAGGAGATATAGTCCAAGAGCTATACGGCGACTGCATCGAACCATTGGTTGATTTGTCTGATCAGGCTATCCTTGCCCCCAAGAACGCCGACGTGAATTCCATAAACGAACAAGTTATAAACCGCATACAAGGTGAAGAAAAGATTTACTATTCGCACGATAAAATTGTCATCGTCGACGCTAACGACCAGAATCAATTTAGTACTACCGAGTTTCTCAACACAATCTCTAGCTCCTCCTTGCCGCCGCACTGTCTCAAGTTGAAAGAAGTCGCCATCGTCATGCTGCTTAGGAACTTGGATGTTTCATCCGGGCTAGAACAATGGAACACGACTACAAGTCCGCGATATGGGCCGTCGTCTCATACAATGCAAATTCATAATATGTAATCGGCATGGGCAGTCTGTCGTGATTACGAGGATCCACAACAACAACGGCAAGAATCTGCCCTTCAGATTCCGGCGCTCCCATTCCCCATCAGATTGGCGCTCGCTATGAGCATCAACAAGGCCCAAGGCCAATCCTTCACCAAGGTTGGATTGTGGCTTCCCACCGATGTCTTCAGTCACGTTCAACTCTATGTGGCCCTCAGCCGTTCGGCGGCGCCGCGTTATGGAGCAAAGCTATGTCGCATTTGCCTGTGGTATATCCTGAGGGCCCTTTGCGTTGCATCGCTTCTGATCGCAGTCGCAAAGGAGCTAGCGCTACCCAGCGGATTGAGCCATTCCCCATACTTTCCATAGATAAAGAGATCAAAATGCGAATGATAAACGCATTTCAAGAGCGAATCAAATAGAATATGAGGAAGAAGCGTCTGCAAGCAAGCCAATAGAAAGTAAAAGATGGATTTCTCTAAGTTATTGGCGGAAAACCTCTACTTTTTCTCTACTAATTGTCGTGTTTCACTTCTTGAACACTTTTAACTCAAATCCAGCGCATTGGATATATCAGTCAGCCTTTCAAACATCCCTAAGATCCATCGGTATTTCTTTTAATTTTTCAAATTGCAGCCTTCTTTGTTTTCTTTATTGCATTTATACAATTTGAACATATCAGATCGTAGTAGTAGGGAATGGCTCAATCCGCTGGCATGAGCAGCCTACTCCCGCAGCTGCAATTAAAGACGACGCAACGCAAATGGCCCTCAGGATATACCGCAGGGGAATGCGGCGTAGCTTTGCTCCATAACGCGTGCCCCCCCAGCCGTTCGAGGTCGCGTGAAGGTCTCATTGTGCAAGTCGCCAATCCAAAGCAATCCAATCAACGTCGTTTTCACTGAAGTCCTGTGAAGTTCTACACTCTAAGATTTTTGCTGTTACGGATGCTTCTTCGCTACTGTTGTTGTGTCATAGGCCTTTTCTGTTGTACTTATCGTTTTTGTTGGCATCTTCTTTTTTGGTATAGTCACTGTTGCAGCCATTCTATGTTGTTGTTAATTGCACACTATTTGTTGCTTATGATGTTGATTCAATAAACTTGCAGGTACAAAATTATGTCTTCGGTCTGTCGATCTAAACAGGTCATAAACAGAGGTAGTTCGTACGAACAGGCAATCATATGACTTGATCTTACATTGGTATACATTGAAATGAAAAGTGTACGAGGCAGCGAAGCTGCCGAGTAACAGCCGAATCTGCCGCGTAGCGGCAGAAAGCGGCTGGTTATTCGAATATTTGAAGGCAATACTCGAAGATTCGAATATTCAAATAACTATCTTTTGAAACTACTCGAATGAAAGAATATTCGAATAACCGTTTTTTAAAACTCCTCGAATGAACGAATATTCGAATAAGTCATTTTTCGAAATCATCGAATGAACGAATTATTCGCATAAAGACCTTTATCATTTATTCGACTATTCGAACAATCGAATAATTGAACTTTCTCGAATATTCGACTATTCGAATATTCGAATAAAATATTTCGAATAAAATATTCGAATACGAATATTCGGTTCCAACTATAGTACGAACGTGAGAATAAGTGCAAGATTTCTCTAGCGTTTGAAACTTTATTCTACCTTCAAATACATGCAGTTTGAGAGAAAACATTGTGCACATCCACATCCTTCTATAAAGACTAAATCATATAGTTAGGCTGAGAACGAGAAAATGTTTTATTCAATTTAATACATAAGAGAATGTCAGGCCAGTTCTATACCACATCGACTTTTGGGACAACCGGGGGACAATTGAGAACTTGCCCTGTACAGACAAAAAATGGAAATCACATTCCCTTACCTGTACCAACGATAGACACACACTGCGAAATATATTACAACAGACATCAAAGGCAGTTCTGTCCCTTTTTCAACATAATACACCTGACTCAGCTACATGATTCAAGAAGTCTTTGCGGAGCGTCCGAGCCAGTACTTCTATTGGATTGTTCTCCAAATCTTCAGGGCTCACAATGGCCTCTCGCACCTTCCGAATGTTCCATCCTAAGCGCACTCCCTGTAAATATCATGACATTTCAATATAACCATAAGGATGTGAAGATGTTGTCTCCATACATATGAATTAGCACATGGGAACAAGCTTGAGGATTAAGGATACTCACAAAAAAGCATGCAAAAAGCTTGCAAAAACCGCCTCGATTTTTCTAGTCTCTAGTTCATCTGATGGAGCATTACTGTACTGATGGAAGTGTAATAAGCAGCAGTGACGCATCGAGGGGATTGCGAAGCAAGGGGAGAAGACGACGCTTTCTCCAAAAATGAATTGCAAAATCTTCGAAAGTGACCCACAAGACATGAAACTGCTCGGACGAATTGTTTCACTCGTGATTTAGGAACTATAGTTGGAATATCTAAAAGTTCGAGTTAGACTTGCAAAAGAAGTTCTTCGTCACCTACAATTTGAGGGCTGCCCCGTTTTCTTGGAACGTGATTATGGGTGGTAAGGGCCGCATACCTTAACATCCCTGCAGAGGAGGGGATCGCAGCTCAGAAAGAAAGCTTCGTATCCTGAAGTTCCAGATATCTGGATTTCACGCTGTACGTCTATCCGTAACCTACCTTCCTTCACTATGAACATATTGAACAGGAGCTAGAAGCTATACATGTCGCATATTCCAACTTTTTGTATGATCCCCTGATGATCCGCGGCGACCGACCGTCTTTTCTTTAAAGTCACTTTCCTTTCTTCGAAGTCAACGAAAACCTTCCAAAGCTGTACTGTACAACTAAGACAACAGTGCTAAACATGTTGCTGGTAAGAACAGATGAGTTTTCCAAAAATCGAATTTTTCGATAAACGCCAACATTCGAGCATCCCGTTAATATGTTCTTAGTGAAGGAAGAATACTTACGGATGGGTAGACAGCGTGACGTCCAGAAGTTCGAGACTTCAAGGTATGAAGCTTTCTTTGTAAGCTGCGATCCCCTCCCCGGCGGGGATGATGCATGTGGCCCTAAATTTCGAAAAGCACCCCGTGTGGCTAAAGCCACGCCGTTCATTCAAAATTTGTCTTGCCCTTCTACAAAAAAAAAAATTCGGACAGCTACTGGCAAATAAGGAGAACCCATGAGTAACTTCCAAAGTTTTTTTGCCTCACAGCAACATTCATAACACTGTTTGTGAAGGGTAGACTGTGCGACAGCGGCTCAGCAATGTATGGCGCAGTTTGCACAGGCATACTGATAATTCCATAATTCTCTTTTATGCCGAGAAATAGCCCATATCACTGTGCCGGTGCATTTTTTGCAAGCGCTCCGTATATAAATCTTTCAGCGAGCGCTGGCCAAACTTTCAGCAAGCGCTGGGACTCTTTTAACGCAGTTTCGGGCACACGCCGAGTAAAGATGAGACTCTATGTGGCAGAGGTGTCATCGATGGTTTAATTACTCAAGTTTGAAGTACCTTCTTTCAGCGGAAGGTACCTACGGGCCGTGGGGTCCTTCGCAAAGAACCGTGCGGCCCTCAATATTTTTGCATATTCTCGCGGAAAGTGCGCGAGAATGCGGCCACTGGGCCGCAACTTATCCATAGAAAGACCGCGCTAGTTCTCCGAGCGTTTGTCTAAAAATTGGCCAAAATTATTCGAATTTTTTGCAAGCGAACCGCAAGAAATCAGCGATTTGTTTTTCCGTTGCCCGCTCGCTCAAAATTCGCATGGCCGCTTGCCCCCAACGATTATCTGAGCATACTCTGTCACGTACGGACGTACGCCGCGCACTCTGTCTCAACCCAGCGTTGGCAACATGCCGAATGTAACAGTCTGACCGTCAACCGCGTGAGTCCATTTTCGAATAAGATGTTGGTTATACCTCGAGGGCAGTGGCGTACCCAGGATTTCGGCTCGGGGGGAGGGGGGGGGGGGGCGCGACAAAAATTTTTTTCTAATGAAGGTGCGTGACGTCAGCCACGCACTCCGAAAATTTTTTTGGGATGTTTCCTAAAATTTTTCCGGGCCCTTGACCCCAAAATTTCAGAAGAAGGGGGCGTGGCGGCAGCCAAGCCCCCGAAAAAAATTTTCTTACAAGGCTAATTTGAATTTTTAAAATTTAAAGTAAAAACAAGTCCTCTTCACATTTTTATAATACATTTGAGTAAGTTTCAAAAATTTAGCGACCCATTCTCGGGGGGGGGCGCCCCCCCCCCCCTCGGTACGCCACTGCTCGAGGGATATTGGAAGCACTGTTACGATTGTTCAGATCCTTCTTAAGCGCACTTTGTGCAGAGAAGAAGGGCGATTTGCTTCAACTTGCAAAATCTATGCACATGAAGTGCACTTCCAGAAGAAGGCGCGATAGCAACATCGGTCAGTGGACGCAAAGCGTTTCTTTATACTACGCTGCAAGATGCGGCAGCGCGGCCCACGCCCAGTACGCAGTAGCCTGCCGCTTCTTGCGGCGCGCGCCGCTGCAGTCGTGACGAAATATGCCCAGGCCATCGAAAAACCAAGCTCTATGTTGCTCATGCAAAGAATAGTTTCCATTATCACGAAAGAAAAGATAAAAATCAAAAAAATCGTCAAACCGCAGTGCCATTGGCATAGTTCCCTGCGACTGCAGCGGCGTACACCGATGCGGCAGCTCCTGCGTCCTGCGGCGTGTGAAGGGGGAGAGGTCGAATGACGCGTATTGATCGATTGTCACTAATCCGAAAAACCAGGAAAAAAGTTCGGAATTAGTTTAGTACTTCCGATAACCAACTAGTAATCCATGTTACTCTTTCTGATATGATGACAAAACTTAGGAGTTTGGAAACCTCGCTTTTGTAGAGTACAAATCCCTTCTGGCAATAACGATTGCTAAACGCGCGCCTTTCGACACACATCCGTATAAAGAAACCCAAACGGGCACGAGCGTGTCCAATCGTTGTGCCTGCGCCACATACAGGGCTTATCAAACGCAGTGTCGCTTGCATCAGCATCTCCACTCCAGCGCTGGACTCTGCATCTCTTCCGCGATTATGCTCTCTGATTACTTTCCCAGGGCGAGCGTGGGAAAGGAGGAGCCTCAATCGATTGGAGGTGATTAGAGAGCATGGTCGCGGAAGAAACGCAGAGTCTAGCGCGGTAGTGGAGATGCTGGTGCAAGCGACACTGCGTTTGATAAGCCCTGTACGTCTTGCGACAATATCATTCACGTACGAGGTTTTGCGCCTTCGTCTGGCAGCACGCCTTATGCATTTCAATCCTTAGATTTAGGTAGACGCCTATATGTCGTCAAAAGGGGAGATCCCTCGCGGACATCTGCAACATTCACGCAGTATATAAAATGCGATTCGCTACAAAGGTTCGCGCGGGACCTCTGACACATAGAGAGTAACAAATCTTTGATTATCACAGGCATTGACAAAGATTCTTGAAACTACAACTAGAAGCTCACATTATAAGTATAATAGTTTGCGATCACGTTGCTCTTAGAAAAGAAGAAACCTAAAGTTTTAGTGGCAGTTCCTGGAAACCGGGTTTGCGCAGTAGTTCCGAATTGATACCCTCAAATCTGCCCGGACGCTGCCTTTAACCCCGTCACACTGTGCGATTTGACGTCTTAGCAAAGTTTTATTATGGAGAGAAAGTAAAACTGCTTTTGGTTCAGATATTCAGACTTCTAAACTCTTATTAACTATCTGAAGCTCACCTTGAAAAGCATGACCAGCGCAATTATGCCCATAATTCCGGCAGCTTTCTCAATTAACTGTGACGAAGGCTCACCAAGTTCTTTCACAGGAAACATCAAGCAGGTGGGCGATTCTGAAAATGCACAGATATACCGAAATCGCAAGATGTGTTAAATAATGAATCATAGACTGAGAATCAGGTCGTGAATCAAATGTTCTGTCTTAGCAATTACGGCGGCAGAATGTTACCAAAACAGTAAACGAGTTATCATTCGATAGAGTATTCTGAATTCGCAGAAAGCTTATTCCTAGTCTGAAGGTTAAATCTTAAGCTGTTCATCTATTCTAAACATCTTATCTTCGTCCTAAAAAATCTTAAGAACTCATGCTCAAGTACTCACTCACATTACTTCTCCGTATACACGCTTGTTATACTTTTACGTTAGCGGATATTGATAGAAGAAGGATTGGCATGCTTTTGGTGGGAACCAAGTGATTAGTGGTAGACGAGGTTGTGAGATATAGATGTATTCGCACGGGGGCAGATTAATCGTGAAGAAGTGGAGGCGTCCCGGTGTGGACCGGGGAGCAACCTTTAATACATTTGAAGGCTCCTTATATATGAAGGAAGGCGGAGCTGAAGCAAATACAGGGTACAATGTACGCGAGTAGGTGCTTGAAAGGAGATGCCGCCGTTTGGATACACTCCTGGCGCACGAGTATCATTTACTCTTGTGTGATTAGATACTCAAGAGTGGGCCCACCATTTAGCCTACGGGGAATCCGTGGGATATATAGAATTTAGAGTTCATCAATGGTTGATGATACAGAAATCATCAACACTCCGGGCGAGCGAGAGGAAAGTGAGATCTGGTAAGATCTTGATTGAAGTAGCAGATACATGTAAAGTTGACTAGCGATTAAGTTAATACCTACGCATACAGAAAAATGAGCTATGAGGGAGTTGAAAGTAACTCAAAAATACACACAAGGGTACGGTCATTTAGATAGAGTGGTAATGGGAAAAGCTCTTGGAGTGATCGCTGGAGCTGGTTGGAGGTTCAGCGCTGCTCGTCCTCGCCATTTTCTCCTTTTCCACATTGAATCGATGGTAGATGTTCAATGGTGACCATATCCTTGACAGAAGGCGTTCTTGCACGATGTGTGCACTTGTGATGTCTTCTCTCCGGTGTATTTGTCATCCTTATCTTGGCTTCATTATTTGTGAAACGCTGCGGTAACCATTCTATCCAATGTCGGGGCGAACATTGCATTTCGTCGTGGAACGTATTGTGGCCAACCAACGTTGTCTGTTTGCTCGGGCTTCAGCGAAGATGGAGGCATCGATTGTTGACCTTGTGAAAGTGGATTGTCGCGTTTTTGTATGAAGAACATGATTGTAGTATCGCTCGTGACGGAATCGTTTTCCTTTGGATTGTCTTCATTTTGCTTTGGCAATAATGGCTTGTTGCCTGTTCGAGTGTTCCTGTTGAAATGAGAGTACGCTTTGGGTTTCTTCAATCTCTCGTTGTGCTGTGGAAATGTTGGTCGGCTGTTCCTTAGTGTTTTCTTCAGCGTTGATATGCAGCCGAATGTGCCGATGAATCTTGATGTGGTGATAGTGCCGTTCGTTCCTGATATAACGTATCCGAAGATGATTGGCGTCAGGATGAGTTCTGAAGGAAGCTCGCGCACTCTGTCGTTGTGGATAGTGACAAGGTTCAGGAGATCTTGTCCTATGATCAAGTCGGGTGAAACGCTTTTGCAGGAGAGCGTATCTTGAGCGACTATCAGCTTTTCGTCATCGATGATCGCAAATCTACTTTAATGAGACTCGCCGTCTGCATGTGTAGTCAGCTTCTGCTTGGTATGCAATGACAAATTTTTGAGCTTCTCGGAGCTGTGAAAACTTTTCAAGGTAATTCACATTTCAGATGAGTTAAATTGCTCTTGTTGTTCACCCATTCCAGATGTAGTAAACGAAGTAGTACGAAGGACTGGAGGCTTGAGTTCTTCACAGAGTCCTGTGGCCGTATTCATCATTTATACCTTGAGGTAAATTCTACCTCCAGGTAATTTTATCACTCATTATCAGCAAATAACCGTATTCACAAAAATACCTTGAGGTAAATTCTCAAGGTAAATTTTACCTTGAGAATTTAACTCAAGATGTTAGTATTGAATGGAAAGTACCTTGAGGTAAAATTTACCTCACGGTACTGTTATCACTTAAAATCCGTATTCATCAAACGGACTGCATTTACCATGAGGTAAATTTTCAATGCAACTTCTAACCCTAGCTGGAGGCAAGGCTAGAAGGATACCTTTAGAGATCTATAGACTTTCGGAAGCTGGTTTTTTGCATGAGTAATGCAGTAACGTAAATTAGGTCACTGTGGCAATTTGGCGAAATTTTGTTAAGATTATTGAGAGTTATGGGGGTCGAGCGAAATTATAACAAAATTTCAGTCTATATTCTTAGAAAATTTATACATTTTAACAAACGCGTGGATGGATGTAGTCATACGCTGGAGTTATTCTCTTTCACAGCATCTTGAGCACACTAGCTTTGTTTATAAAGTAGAAGTTGCTTGTTGAAACTACTTTGAAAACATCTTCAGAATTATTAGACATAAATGGTGACGTCTACTGCAACGTAACCCTCGATCCCATTTCCTGACTGGTCATATTGGATTTCAAAGGATGATTTCGCCAAAATGTTTGTATCTCTAATACACACTGTTTCGCCCTTTAGCAGAAAAAGAAAGTTAACTGTTGAATGCAAAAAATAGACAAATGTTTCTGGTTGAGCAAGAAAATTCTTTCTCAGCTCTTCATTTACTCATAACGCACAAATGTGGGTTTGAACATTTATAGCTTTGAGCAAATAAAATATTCCCTAAACCCCGATGGCCCATTGGGGAGCAGTCTGTACATACTTTCAATGATGATGATTTTGAAGCTTTGGAAGCCAAAACTTCATACTTTTGGAATAATCGGGCCTGTGCGAACTAGAAAGAAATCAGAACGAGGCAAAAAACATTTGGCGGAATTTTGCGCACCATAAAAGTTCGCAAGGTACTTGGAAAAACATTATCGGTAAAAACCTCATCAAATAAGGCAGATTTTAACTCAAACTTAAAGTGACTATGAAAAGGAATGGTAGGATTTACCTCAAGGTACATAAATACGAATCGCTCAAGGTACAATATACCTTGAAGCAAAATTTATCTTAAGGTAGAATTTATCTCACATTCAATGATGAATACGGCCTCAGATCGCTTGAATTTGACCATCTATGGCCATGCTGGTGGAAATATCAACATTTGTGTGCGTACCATTCGTGCACCTCACACCCAATTTCACTGGAGCATGTTTTTTCGCAATTTTCACGAAAAAAATCTGGCTTTTATGCTTTTCTGCACCACAATATCAAAAAGACTTTTTTCTGAGCAGACACTGTTATGCAACCGATTCTCGTTGGTTTTTCTTTCTAAAGGCACCATACAGTTGTGATAGTGGAATGTGAAAAATTTTTCAACAAGCAACTTCTACTTTATAAACAAAGCTAGTGTGCTCAAGATGCTGTGAAAGAGAATAACTCCAGCGTATGACTACATCCATCCACGCGTTTGTTAAAATGTATAAATTTTCTAAGAATATAGACTGAAATTTTGTTATAATTTCGCTCGACCCCCCATAACTCTCAATAATCTTAACAAAATTTCGCCAAATTGCCACAGTGACCTAATTTACGTTACTGCATTACTCATGCAAAAAACCAGCTTCCGAAAGTCTATAGATCTCTAAAGGTATCCTTCTAGCCTTGCCTCCAGCTAGGGTTAGAAGTTGCATTGAAAATTTACCTCATGGTAAATGCAGTCCGTTTGATGAATACGGATTTTAAGTGATAACAGTACCGTGAGGTAAATTTTACCTCAAGGTACTTTCCATTCAATACTAACATCTTGAGTTAAATTCTCAAGGTAAAATTTACCTTGAGAATTTACCTCAAGGTATTTTTGTGAATACGGTTATTTGCTGATAATGAGTGATAAAATTACCTGGAGGTAGAATTTACCTCAAGGTATAAATGATGAATACGGCCACAGGACTCTGTGAAGAACTCAAGCCTCCAGTCCTTCGTACTACTTCGTTTACTACATCTGGAATGGGTGAACAACAAGAGCAATTTAACTCATCTGAAATGTGAATTACCTTGAAAAGTTTTCACAGCTCCGAGAAGCTCAAAAATTTGTCATTGCATACCAAGCAGAAGCTGACTACACATGCAGACGGCGAGTCTCATTAAAGTAGATTTGCGATCATCGATGACGAAAAGCTGATAGTCGCTCAAGATACGCTCTCCTGCAAAAGCGTTTCACCCCGACTTGATCATAGGACAAGATCTCCTGAACCTTGTCACTATCCACAACGACAGAGTGCGCGAGCTTCCTTCAGAACTCATCCTGACGCCAATCATCTTCGGATACGTTATATCAGGAACGAACGGCACTATCACCACATCAAGATTCATCGGCACATTCGGCTGCATATCAACGCTGAAGAAAACACTAAGGAACAGCCGACCAACATTTCCACAGCACAACGAGAGATTGAAGAAACCCAAAGCGTACTCTCATTTCAACAGGAACACTCGAACAGGCAACAAGCCATTATTGCCAAAGCAAAATGAAGACAATCCAAAGGAAAACGATTCCGTCACGAGCGATACTACAATCATGTTCTTCATACAAAAACGCGACAATCCACTTTCACAAGGTCAACAATCGATGCCTCCATCTTCGCTGAAGCCCGAGCAAACAGACAACGTTGGTTGGCCACAATACGTTCCACGACGAAATGCAATGTTCGCCCCGACATTGGATAGAATGGTTACCGCAGCGTTTCACAAATAATGAAGCCAAGATAAGGATGACAAATACACCGGAGAGAAGACATCACAAGTGCACACATCGTGCAAGAACGCCTTCTGTCAAGGATATGGTCACCATTGAACATCTACCATCGATTCAATGTGGAAAAGGAGAAAATGGCGAGGACGAGCAGCGCTGAACCTCCAACCAGCTCCAGCGATCACTCCAAGAGCTTTTCCCATTACCACTCTATCTAAATGACCGTACCCTTGTGTGTATTTTTGAGTTACTTTCAACTCCCTCATAGCTCATTTTTCTGTATGCGTAGGTATTAACTTAATCGCTAGTCAACTTTACATGTATCTGCTACTTCAATCAAGATCTTACCAGATCTCACTTTCCTCTCGCTCGCCCGGAGTGTTGATGATTTCTGTATCATCAACCATTGATGAACTCTAAATTCTATATATCCCACGGATTCCCCGTAGGCTAAATGGTGGGCCCACTCTTGAGTATCTAATCACACAAGAGTAAATGATACTCGTGCGCCAGGAGTGTATCCAAACGGCGGCATCTCCTTTCAAGCACCTACTCGCGTACATTGTACCCTGTATTTGCTTCAGCTCCGCCTTCCTTCATATATAAGGAGCCTTCAAATGTATTAAAGGTTGCTCCCCGGTCCACACCGGGACGCCTCCACTTCTTCACGATTAATCTGCCCCCGTGCGAATACATCTATATCTCACAA
>CATQJL010000316.1:60042977-60100443 GCA_958299035.1 Cylicocyclus nassatus | reverse complement strand
TTCACTATGAATATGTTGAACAGGAGCGAGAAGCTGTACGAACCGCATTTTCCAGCTTTTGTATAGTGTGGACCCCGGCCAGCTTCCCATAGGTACCTCCGCGACGCACCCGTAGCGCATGCCTTCAGTGCGCCTTTCTCTTCTGCCACTAATGGAAATTCTTATGCTTTTCTCTCTTGACTGACTTTGTTCTGCTTGTGATCGCCCTATTTCAGGTGTAGACGACTAACGACAACTGCCGATTAGGGGTTTTTACGAGCCTTAAGAGTCTCGAGAGCTTTTCCTCAAGAATTTCACGTTTTTTTCACAATGGCGAAGACTTCAGTGTATTTCAGTGGAAAAGTTTTTCAATGGTTTTTATTACAGAATAAGCATGCCCATCAGATTGATTTGTAGTAATGCTTCTCGTTCTTTTGTAGTACGTCATTAGGGCTCTGTACAGATGGCAGACGGCAGATGCTTGTACAACTCAAGCTTACGCTTTTTAGCTTTTTTATGACCACAGGAGAAAACTTTTCGAAAATGATTCCGACTTTTTGCTCCTTCTACGACTTTCAGTCACTGATATCATACATACTAGCATGCAAGAGACTGACTGAAATCTGCGCACTAGCGGGAGTTGTGAACGTTCTTTTTTTGCATAGCTTCTCCTCGAGCTGAGATTAGTGACCTCCACTTCTCATTTCACTTCTGTCTCAAGCAGAAATGCTTCTTTGTTGATAAGCGAAACGAGAAGCGCCAGGTCGAACGCGCGTTGCGTACGCGCCGCGGCGGTACCTATGGGAAGCTGGCCGGGGCACACACTATATGATCCCTGATGATCCGCGCTTTTCTTCAGAGTCATTTTTCTTTCTCCGAAGTCAACGAAAACCTTCCAAAGTTGTGCTGAACTCTAACACAACAGTGCTAAGCATGTTGCTGATGAGAACAAATGAATTTTTGAAAAATCGAATTTTTCGGTAAACCCAAATTTCGACCTGTGGATCATCCAAAATTTCATGACTTCAAAACATCATTTGTTCTTATCATGCTTAGCACTGTTGGGTTAGATAATCTGCACAACTTTGGAAAGTTTTCGTTAACTTCGGAGAAAGAAAAACGACTTTAAAGAAAAGCGCCGGGGATCATCAGGGATCATACAAAAGCTGGAAAATGCGGTTCGTACAGCTTCTCGCTCCTCTTCAACATGTTCATAGTGAAGGGTAGTAGGAATACTTACGGATAGGTACACAACGTGAAATCCAGGTATCTGGAGTTTCGAAATATGAAGCTTTCTTTTAAGCTGCGATCCCCTCCCCGCGGCGATGTTAGTGCATGCGGCCCTTACTGACCTGACGAGGGGTTCGATAACCCCTTAGCAAATATTCTAAGGAGCAGCGAGGTCAGTTCGTTATAGCTTTGTTCAAGAAATAAAAGAAGGTCCATCAGATTCTAACTTCGATGGTATATTATATACCAGGAAAAGCAACTGAAATAAGTAAATGCAACATCTAAACATAATCTCCACTGTCTTCAATGAACTAGAATTTCTATGAGCTCCTTACTGGTTAACGTTTAGAATTGTATTATGTATATTCATCCCATAAACTACATCAAGAAAAACTACTCGGACGTAATCAAGTCCTTCATACATAGATCAAGAACTGTTGTCAATGTCTGAGTTCTCTCTAAGTTACTTTAATCGATATGAGAGGTAATCTCATGCTAGTCTTTCCAGCTTTGTAGACTTTTGATAAAACTTATCTTAATTTTTTGCACATTTCTTTGTTACTTTCATTCGCTTAAACTTGAAGGAACCTAATTAAGTGAAAGGGGACGTGCGAAATTCTTATTGACTTCCAATTCTTTTCCCTTTCAATGTTCGAACGCAAATAGACTTTCGAGAAGAAACGACTTTTTTGCTGTGGTACCGTCCTCTTTTCAAGAGATTTTCCCGAAAACCTTGATCCACCTACACCTGATATAATCGAAATTTATCTTTTCAAAGCTTAGCCAATGAGGGCGTGCGGAAGTAGCCCAGTAAATTGCAATTCAAAATCACATCATTTTGTATTCGACTCCTCTTATTTGCTGTTTGCATAGAAAGTAACCTTATAGAGCTGCAAGTTTCTGAATTTTTTTGTCCTTTGTCTCAGTGACAGTGATGAGAATTTGCTGCTGCATTTCTGCATATCTCATGCTTAGCTATGTTACAAAGGTGTTTTTATGAATTTAGCAAATTAACGCCGGTCAACATCAATAATTGCTCCTACGTTTTGGGCGCTTGGTACTATCATGCAATGGGTACAAGAAAGTTGCTTATAACTGTGTTTGAACGTTTCTGCCTCACATGTCCAACTCAATGAATTGCATATTCTTTGGACTTACAGCATTGAAAGAAAAACATGTTAACCATTATATATCGACTTTTTCATGTTTCACTTTTATCGTGTGGTATCTGGAATATAATTTCAGCTTCTATTTATTATATTAAGCTGAAAGAAAACAGTGTTGTTGTCTATGGCACCGCAATATGGCGAGCCTCACAATTGTATGAAAGGTACTCCTTGATAGAGCAAAGCAAGCTCCAAGGTCTAGACGCTGATACAGACTGCACACAAATTTTCCACACTTCTGCATATCACACGTTTTGCATACAAAGTTTGAAGTCAGTACTTGGAGTGTTTATACCAAAATCTGGACGTTGACCAGCCAAATCATACACTTCTACACAATCAGCAAGTAAAGATGCGCACAAACATTCAGGTATGCACTTACTATATTCTACATTATGTTTTCATGGCTAAAAGTCAAAAAAAATGATTGCTGGATTTGTACAGAGGCAAATTTTATCTTACCTCACTTAGGTTGTTTATTATTAAGTGGTGCAAAATTAAGGCGTATTTTTGCAAGCTTTTTTTTCAAGACAACGATTTCCCATCATATTTCTTCTTTCAGTAAACTTCCCGCGTACCCTCTCAGGGTCCTTACTGCATCCGGAATAAATATTTTGGACAAAATTGTAGCTCGTAAAAGTTGATTTCGCAAAACATGCATTATCTTTACGGAGACCTAATACAACTATGAAAGTTACACGTCTATGTGCTATAGTAATCGATAAAATGAAAGATCTAGCAAAAACAGAAAACGAAAAACGTGTCCAATCAATCGAATCCGCGAAATTTAGCTCTGCCGGAAAAATTTAACAAAAGCTTTTATGTATGATAACGTACGTTCACTATAAAGTCGACTTAGCGCACGTTAGGATTTTCTGGGATGGAGATCCGATTTTTGAAGTATTGGAAAATATTCCAGATTTTCGCACCGAACCTCACGCAAGCCAAGATTTACGGATTCTAGTTTGAAGCTTGCTTTACTCTACTGAACTGTGCCTTTTGCATTTCCTGGTATTTGCAGTATCTTGGTAGCGTGGAACTCTTACTTATTTGATTCAAGACATCATATTTTTTCAATCTTAATTATATTTCTTGCTCGCAATGCAGTTTAACAAACTCATTGAGTGAGCTGAACACAATCTTTTGGCTGCGAGAGCGTCCTTGTGGGCTTTATAATCTTCCGACATTGTATGCACAATCGTGCTTCGACGCAAAATGAAGTTTTTTATGCTAATCTGGGTTCCTATCCAAAGTATTTTTCATTACAATGCAGGTATTTGTTTGCATGAATACAATCTTAGCAAGTTCGTATAAAGAGTCAAGCAATATGTCTTAGCCAAATGAGGCAGAAATTTTTTCATATTTGCGAGACAAAGGAAGAGGTTTTTCAAAACACCGGTGCATGGGTTTCTTTTAAGTGTTGATAGGAAAGAATTGGCGTGTAACCATAATTGAAAAGAACATGAGAAGGGGCTTTTCAAGCCGTAAAAGATCAAACATTGGATCACAATTATGTATCAGTAAAGCATGTGAGAATCAGTGATCCCTTGAATCGCAACGTTCCTTTTATTTTACTTCCCTGATCTTTTTAGTATTTAGCAAAGTTTTGGAGATTGCTTTATTCAATAAGTATTTCTTTGTTTTCTCCCCTTCGATTACAAGCATATTCGTATAATTTATGTTCTTGAAATTTGTATGTTTTTACAGAAAGTAAATATGTAGCGCCGCTCACTTTAAAAACTTACATAAGACCACTCATTTGTTTTTTTTCAATCACTGCCCTTGCGCAAGCCTTCTTTGTACACATCCATTTAGGACCTGTCAACTACCAAAGAAAATATATTTGATTGTGGCTTAGTTTGACATTGTGAGAGTTATAAAAGGTGCAACATTAGTGAGACATTTCGATCGTCAATGAAATATCAATACTTTCATCGATTCTTCGATTATT
Source organism: Cylicocyclus nassatus (assembly GCA_958299035.1). Lineage (NCBI taxonomy): Eukaryota > Metazoa > Nematoda > Chromadorea > Rhabditida > Strongylidae > Cylicocyclus > Cylicocyclus nassatus. Next base: position 60,096,117 of record CATQJL010000316.1, on the reverse strand, counting down.
TTTTGAGAAGAGGAGCTTCGGCGCTTTATTCTTTACATCAAGCAAAGCCCCATGGTATTACATGGTTGCATTGCGACTCTCGCCAAGACATTGGGGGAGTCTGACTGGGGCGGTACAACTGTTAAATCGTAACGAGGTTAGCTCTCAAAGGACGGAATTGCGTCTCAGAGCAAAAGGGCAGAAGCTCGCTTGATCTGGACCTCCACCACGAATACAGACCGCTCAAGTGCGGCCCATCTATCTATCAAATCCAGACGGTTTCTGATAAGGAGGGCCAGAAAAGTGATTACAGTGAGAACGGCTTGTGACAGCCCAAGCGTCGATACCGACGTTGCGTTCTAATCTCTCTCGGTTGTTTTTTTTCGCTTTTGAATACGATAGGTATCAACCCGCTCCACCAATAGCTGGTATGAGTTCAAGCATTTGTTCGTAGGCAAACCATCAAGCCTTAGCGAGAAATGAGGTATAAAACATTCAGACAAATCTTGCGTAAATGCTGATATTGATAGAAAAGCTTGCAACATACTATAGATTAGTCACACCTTCAGACTTAAAGCTCTTTTTGGAACAAGAAACTTATAGGAGTGTGCGCTAACCAATACCCTTGATGCATGGAAGCAATTACTCTGGTAATCTTCACCATGAGCATCAGAAGATAGCACAACTTTCACCCCAAAAAACAAAGACAAACAAAAACAAAAAGCATCCGGAAGATGTCCAGATGCTAACCCTACAACAATGTCAGATTTGCTGTTTCAAACGAAGCGAGTAGTGTGGGTTTAATTTGAAAGAGTTCTAGTAACCCCAAAAATTGCACTTTCATAGATTTCCGTGCCAGACACGAGATTTTCCAAGAACTGAGAATGGCAACAACGTTTTTCAGATAACCTATTCTTGTAAGAATGAGTTTTAGATGTTCAAAACTGAGAATGTTCTAGTTCACAAAAACGAGTGTATGGCTCAAAAATTGCGCAGAGAGTTGCGTACAAAACTGTTGTATTACCTCGTTAAAGGAATGCTTCCTAACGTCGGAGACGTTGTCAATGCTCCCAATCGTGATGACGAACAGAAAAATAGATATGCAGCATTGCAAGGGCCCTTCAAGAATCCGTAATCTGATGCTGGAGCCAAATGGCTCTGTCTCCTCTCTGCTTGTCCGCGACTCCATCTATCGCGCGCTAACTTGCTACCCCTCATGTCCTCCAGGGCACCTGGCTCTGGTACTCTCTTCTCCGTTGTTTCAAATTCCTCCCTGGCAAATCGTATACCATTTTGTAGCTCTTGATTTATACTTATACGCTGAACGTCGCCGGCCATTTTTTGATTTGGATGAGAAATCAAGTAGAAACCTGTTTTCGTAATCTCATTTCCACGACTTTCATGCATTCGATAGATCTTATTTTTGTCTATAATGTACAGTGACGCAAGCTTATTTTTCCTTCTATGGCGAAATTTTGGTAAAGAGTAGAAGATGCGTTTTTCTTCGTAGTTCGCAACTCTTGTTTTCAAATTTCGAGTTTTTCTTGCTCGATGTGTCAACCTCGCCGGAAACAGAAGCTACCAGGGGTTAAAAATTCAAAAACGCATTAGAAATAATCAGACTGGCTTTGATGTGAATTCTGACTTTAGGGAAATAAAAGTCTCGTTTCCTTCACTAATTTCTTGATCATCTTGATCATTGACCGTTCGGAAGCGGTGATCTTAACAATCACCGCTTCCGAACGGTCAATGTTTTTGAAACAACTGCAAAATTAGTTTACCTCGTTTCCCTCGAGTCGTGAACGGGCTGGTCTGAAACGAAAACCTGCGAATCAAGTTACCAGCGAAAGAAAAATTTCGAAACCCTTGTCGCATTTCTACCCGGCCTCAGAAGTATCACTTATTACTTTCTCTTCTCCAGTTTTTTCAGACAACTACACTTTTTATGGATGTGAGCGTTTCAAACCTTCACTTCTGAAGCTCAATCTGTAAAATATCGGAAGTATGGTACGTGAGAATAAGTGCAAAATTTCTCTAGCGTTTGAAACTCTATTCTACCTTCAAATAAACGCAGTTTGAGAGAAAACATTGTGCACATCCAAATCCTTCTATAAAGACTAAATCATATAGTCAATCATATAGTCATTCTCACGCGTGTATCCACATCGTGCGGTCGCTCTTCTCTTCACTCTTACAATCCCCTGTTCTAAATCCTTTTCTTTCGCTAATATTCTATTTGTAATTGTTCTGAACTTTGTCTACCTGGTTTCTAAATCAGTATCTCCTGCTCTTTGCTCGATACGAGTCATTTGTCAACTCTCCTGCCTACTTTTGAACTATTTCATAACATTGATTGTTTTCCCGCCTCTTTTTTGTCTGTGGGATCAACAGGATGCCTGCAAAATCGAGTCGTGTTAGCAAAAAAAGTGCTGAATCACAGCCCGCTGTGGGTCATCCAATTGATCTGACACAGAATCCAGGCTACACCACAGTTGACAATGACTACTCCCATATGAGCGTCAAGGAACTGGTCCTCTCCATGAAGGAGAGGAACTCTGATCCCGTCATTGATCAGATGCTGTGCGTATTGTCTGATAAAATTCAGCAAGAGGTGCAGAGTGCTGTTGAAAATGACAAACGCTCGCGAACCATTGTTATAAGTGGTGTAGCTGAACCTCCGCCGAATTTGCGCGCCAGTGAGCGTGCTCTTGACTTAAACAAAAAGCTGGACGATATTTTTGATGTCCTTAACATTGATTGTTGCGCAACCGAGGCGTATCGTGTGGGTAAGCCAAATCAGAACCGTCCCCGTTTGGTAAAGGTTGTCCTCCCCAGTCGATTTTATTGGAGACTGGCGCTCTCTAATGCCCACCTTCTCCGCTCTTCTGGCTTCTCAAATATCTACATACGTAGAAGTATGACCGAGGAGGAGCGGAGAAAGGAATATGAGCTGCGCCAAGAGGCGAGAGAGCGGAACAGGGATTGTGCAGGACGTGAGTGGGTCGTCTATAAAGGGCGTCTTACTCACATATCTGAACTTCCCCGCAAGTCTTCGGTAAACCAATAAATGAGCATGGTACTATAGATTACTTAACATGTATAACTTAACATCTATTTAACTCCCGCAGTCTAGTTAACAAGATTGATCACCTTCACTCGTTTCTTTGCTTGTACAAACCTGATGTGGTATTCATAACTAAAACCTGGCTTTCTTCAAAGGTTAGTGATTCTGAATTAATCTCTAATTTACCTTATCTGATTCACCGTAGTGATAGGCCAAAGCGTACAGGAGGGGGTGTTTGCTGTATTGTTAAGGGTAATATATCGATCGGTAAAGTGCATCACCACACTGTATCTGACATTGATTTGCTTTCTATCGACCTGCTGTGCCCCTCGGATGCTAGTTATGTGAGGTTCATCGGAATATATCGTCCACCTTGTTGTAAAAGATATGAAGATGATGAGCTCAAGAATGTTTTACTTGATCTCACCTCCTCACAAACTGCAGATATGATTATTTTCGGAGATTTCGACCTTCATGTTAACTGGATTGATTTCATCTCGATAGACCAAAATTCAAAAAACTTGATGGAGTTTTTTCTGGATTGTGGGTTCAAGCAGTATGTGCTCGAACCTACTCATGGTAGCAATATTCTGGATTTGATTTTCTCTACTAAAAACAATGTAAACAAAGTCAAAATACTCCCCCCTCTTGCTTCTTCTGATCACAACATCATTGAATTTCATGTAAAAGCTGGCTACACCGCTAAGACGATATATCCTATCCCTGACTTTCCCAAATTTGATTATCCTGGATTAAACGATTATTTCTATACTTTTGATTGGACTTCTTTGTTTGTAAATCATACCTCCCTTGACGACGCCTATTATAGGTTCTGTACCAAAGTTTACGAAGGACTTGGCAAATTTGGATGTATGCAAACCATCAACAGTCCATCAAATTTTCATTACCCCAAGCACATCGTGCTCTTCTAGATCAAAAGCAAAATTTGTTTAATGTTTCAATGCATCCTTTGACTAATGCCTTATACAAAAAAGTCTGTCTTGATCTTGATTTTCATCTTAAAAAATTTTTGGCCAATTATGAAAGACGGTTGTCTTCTTATGCAAATTCTAGGAGATTTTTCGGATACATACGAAGCAAACTGCAGACCAAAGGCTTTCCCAATGTTGTTGATGAGTTTGGTAAAGAATGTGTCAATGATGTTGATAGAGCAGAGGCTTTGGGGAAGTATTTTGCTAGTGTTTTCGCAAATGGTTATGATGTATGCTGTCCGCTGAATTACACCTCTCCTCAGCAGACTTGTGATAATGTCTACTTCCATGAATCTGATGTTCGCATTGCTTTGAAACTTTTGCATCTTTCTTGTACTGAGCCCTACGATGGTATACCGCCTATAGTCTATAAAAAATGTGCGGATGTACTTTCCAAACCCCTTTCGGACTTGTTCAATCTCTCCATGTATTTCGGGGAAGTGCCAATTATATGGAAAAAATCAGTGGTTGTGCCTATCCCAAAAATTAGTACTGCCGTTAAAGTGTCTGATTTTCGTCCTATAAGTCTAACTTCAACTCCAGTCAAAGTGATGGAAAAAATTATAAGGAAAAAGCTGCTTTCTTGGATCAAGAAATGTTATGGAATTCCACCTCAATTACATGGCTTCGTTTCTAAAAGATCTACTACTACTAATCTTGTTAAAAGCGTTTTTGACTGGAGAAAAGCTCTTAACACTGGAAAATCAGTTGATATAATATATGTTGATCTTTCAAAGGCCTTTGAGAAGATTCCTCATAATGTCTTGATAATGAAACTCCAGAAGTTTGGCATTTCTGGCAATCTTCTGAACTGGTTTCGCTCTTACCTTCAAGACCGATATATGACCGTCAAAGTTGGACAGTCGTTTTCCAATGAGTACCGTTGCACTAGTGGAGTTCCTCAAGGAGGTGTGCTTTCTCCGCTTCTCTTTTTGATTTTCACCTTTGAACTACCCGCTCTAATTGACTTGAACGGAGTTGATGTTCAGATCTATGCGGACGATATCAAACTGTATGCATCTTACAATGAATATGATTTCCTTGATGTGCATACATCGATGCAACAAGCCCTAAATAAACTAAATACGTGGGCTTCTTCTAATGGCCTTTCTGTCAATCCGAACAAATGCTCATTTTTGCATCTGGGCAAAATTAATCCAGACAAATATGAAATCAATGGAATAGATTTGGTAGCTTGCCCACTGGTCAAAGACTTAGGTGTCTTTGTTGATCCTCAATTAAATTTTTCCAAACATATTGATTCTGCCGTCAAAAAAGCATATTCTATTCTTTTTTCAATCTTTCGTGTTATTCACTCCTCTAATCCAGTTGTTTTGACCAGACTATATAAGGCTTATGTGCTACCACATCTTGAATATTGTTCTCAAGTATGGAACCCCTCCACAAAGAAAGATATCGTTAAGATTGAAAGAGTTCAACATGTTTTTACACGGATGGTCTTTTTTCGCATGTCTCATAATATGCAAGATAGGTCCAAACCAGATTACAATGAGCGCTTGAGACTCTTTGGTTTGCAATCACTGAAACGTAGAAGAATTATTGCTGACTTAGTTTTTTGTTTTGCGATACTGCGGAAAGAGATTGACCTTCCTGCCAGCAGCTTTTGGGTCTTCAGACCTTTAAGTTGCAGGGTAGGAGGCTTCAATCTTCACTGCCCTAGACTGGATAAACACTGCTATTCTGGCCTTTTCAATTTTTTATTCTATCGATGTGCTCGCTGGTTTAGACGACTGCCCGCTAAGTTGCAGTCGGCTAATACTAGTCGGGCTTTCAAGAAAGCTCTAGAAAAGTCAGAAATTCCCAAATCTGTTGAGAGTGATTCGTACTTGTGCTGATGTTTTCGTTCTCTTTTGTAAGTATTTGATTCAGGTAGAAGCCATAGCCATAGCCTGTCTGAATTAAGAAGTCTACGATGTGGTTTTTTTTATATAGCCTTTTTTTATAACCTTTGTCTTTTCTCTGTTTTGAGTTCGTTCTAATGCTTCTTTTTCAGATCTGGCTCATGAGCGCTTTCTTGTCTGGTGACTATTTTGTGCTGTATGAATTATGGCTGATATTTTATGCCCCCTCTACCGTCTGGACTGCAACTGAAACTCTATTTCTTTATGCGGCATCAACTGTATCAGCATCAACATCAACATTCTCATACGTGCGATGGTAGTCCGACATCTGTTTTGCCATATTCGAGCGAACACGGCCACTGAGATTCGTCTTTCTACATATACTATTTCTTTCTGCATTTCTCAGGCTTTGGCCATACTTTGCCTGTGTTGCCCATGTTGCCTGTGTTCTCTTGTTGCCGGTGTTGCTGATGTTGCCTTTGTTGCTCGTGTTGCCGGTGTTGCCATGTTGCCGGTGTTGCTCATGTTGCCGATGTTGCCGGCGTTGCTCGTGTGGCCGGTGTTGCCGATGTTGCCGGTGTTGCTCGTGTTGCTCATGTTCCCAGTGTTACCGCTCAAAGGCGGTGGCGCTGGGGGCATGGGTGGCGCGGGTGACACTGGTGACGTCGGCGGCGCCGGCGGCGCGGGTGGCACTGGTGGCGTCGGCGGCGCCGGTGACGTGGGTGGCACTGGCGGTGTCGACAACACCGGCAGGGTATGGCCAAGGCCTTATAACCCATATCAAGCCATCATGTTAGTGCAGGCCTGAACAACAATCTTCCTTTTCCCAACCTTTAATGCTTGCTGACTTGCTCTAGTTGAGTTATTAACGCGGAATTTTGTTGATTTTCTCTCGGAGCATTGGTCTCTCCCCGGAATTCTTTTGGGCAAGGTTTTTCTGCTACTCTACTGACCAAGCCCGCTTTGCTTACTTTGGTATTTCGAGAGCACTTTGCTAGCGTACGAGTATGAAGGATCACCACCTCCACAACTTGCAACAACCTATTGATCTTCTCGATTACAATGTTCCATTACTACACTTCTTATTAATCAAGTATTCTCGAGTAACTGACTCTTCCTAAGCCTTATGCGGTGGGAGTATATCCACCATGCATCCTGAGTTAGATAGTTTATCTCAGGGACGTTTTGCTGGCAGTAATGGGGGCATGGGTACCATCTCCATGATCACATCTTTATGACAATTGTTGTCCAGAGCAGTCACATGCAAGCTCTATCAAATATACTTCTTAACCAATTTAAAGGTATGGACTCAACGGCACGGTGGACCTTGACTGGGGTTGTTCGATTTACTGTGTGTGTATTTTTTTTCTCTTGTTCTTTTTGTAAGGAACGCCATAGAGCGTATGAATAAATAAATAAATAAATAAATAATAGTCAGGCTGAGAACGAGAAAATGTTTTATTCAATTTAATACATAAGAGAATGTCAGGCCAGTTCTATACCACATCGACTTTTGGGACAACCGGGGGACAAGTAAGAACTTGCCCTGTACAGACAAAAAATGGAAATCACATTCCCTTACCTGTACCAAAGATAGACACACACTGCGAAATTTATTACAACAGACATCACAGGCAGTTCTGTCCCTTTTTCAACATAATACACCTGACTCAGCTACATGATTCAAGAAGTCTTTGCGAAGCGTGCGAGCCAGTACTTCTATTGGATTGTTCTCCAAATCTTCAGGGCTCACAATGGCCTCCCGCACCTTCCGAATGTTCCATCCTAAGCGCACTCCCTGTAATTATCATGACATTTCAATATAACGATAAGGAAGTGAAGATGTTGTCGCTATACATATGAATTAGCACATGGGAACAAGCCTGAGGATTAAGGATACTCACAAAAAAGCATGCAAAAAACTTGCAAAAACCGTCTCGATTTTTCTAGTCTCTAGTTCATCGGATGGAGCATTATTGTACTGATGGAAGTGTAATAAGCAGCAGTGACGCATCGAGGGGATTGCGAAGCAAGGGGAGAAGACGACGCTTTCTCCAAAAATGAATTGCAAAATCTTCGAATGACCCACAACACATGAAACTGCTCGGACGAATTGTTTCACTCGTGATTTAGGAACTATAGTTGGAATATCTAAAAGTTCGAGTTAGACTTGCACAAGAAGTTCTTCGTCACCTACAACTTGAGGGCTGCCTCGTTTTCTTGGAACGTGATTATGGGTGGTAAGGGCCGCATGCCTTAACATCACTGCTGGGGAGGGGATCGCAGCTCAGAAAGAAAGCTTCGTAGCCTAAAGCTCCAGATATCTGGATTTCACGCTGTACGTCTATTCGTAACCTACCTTCCTTCACTATGAACATATTTAACAGGAGCTAGAAGCTATAAATGCCGCTTTTGTATGATCCCCTGATGATCCGCGGCGACCGACCGTCTTTTCTTTAAAGTCACTTTCCTTTCTTCGAAGTCAAGAAAAATCTTCCAAAATTGTACTGTGCAACTAACACAACAGTGCTAAACATGTTGCTGGTAAGAACAGATGAGTTTAAAAAAAAATCGAATTTTTCGATAAACGCCAACATTCGAGCATCCTGTTAATATGTTCCTAGTGAAGGACGAATACTTACGGATGGGTAGACAGCGTGACATGCAGAAGTTCGAGGCTTCAGGGTGTGAAGCTTTCTTTGTAAGCTGCGATCCCCTCCCCGGCGGGGATAATGCATGTGGCCCTAAATTTCGAAAAGCACCCCGTGGGGCTAAAGCCACGCCGTTCATTCAAAATTTGTCTCGCCCTTCTATAAAAAAAATTCGGACAGCTACTGGCAAATAAGGAAAACCCATGTGTAACTTCCAAAGTTTTTTTGCCTCACAGCAACATTCATAACATTGTTTGTGAAGGGTAGACTGTGCAACAGGCGGCTGAGCAATGTATGGCGCAGATTGCACAGTCATACTGATAATCCCATAATTCTCTTTTATGCCGATGAGAAATAGCCCATATCACTGTGTCGGTGCAAGCGGGTTGGGCCTGATTGCGCGGCGTAAGCCGCGTACGCTCCTATGATGAAAGATACCGAGCACTCAGATAATCGCCGGGGGCAGGCGGTCCGCAAACTCACGCTTTTCTGCAAGCGGTCAACAGAATTTTTGGAACGTGGCCAAACCTTCAGCGGGCGGCACTTCCTTTACGGTCGTATATTCTGCCAGCGCGCAGCAATACAGCATTTTTTGCAAGCGATCCGTATATAATTCTTTCAGCGAGCGCTGGCCAAACATTCAGCAAGCGCTGGGACTCTTTTAACGCAGTTTCGGGCATACGCCGAGTAAAGTTGAGACTCTATGTGGCAGAGGTGTCACCGATGGTTTAATTACTCAAGTTTGAGGTACCTTCTTCCAGCGGAAGGTACCTACGGGCCGTGCGGTCCTTCGCAAAGAACAGTGCGACCCTCAATATTTTTGCATATTCTCGCGGAAAGTGCGCGAGAATGCGGCCACTGGGTCCAACTTATCCATAGAAAGACCGCGCTAGTTCTCCGAGCGTTTGTCTAAAAATTGGCCAAAATCATTCCAAATTTCTGCAAGCGGACCGCAAGAAATCAGCGATTTGTTTTTCCGTTGCCCGCTCGCTCAAAAGCATGACCGCCTGCCCCCAGCGATTATCTGAGCAGACTCTGTCACGTACGGACGTACGCCGCGCACTCTGTCTCAACCCAGCGTTGGCAACATGCCGAATGTAAAAGTTGACCGTCAACTGCGTGAGTCCATTTTCGAATAAGATGTTGGTTATACCTCGAAGGATATTGGAAGCACTGTTACGATTGTTCAGATCCTTCTTAATCGCACTTTGTGCAGAGAAGAAGGACGATTTGCTTCAACTTGCAAAATCTATGCACACGAAGTGCACTTCCAGAAGAAGGCGCGATAGCAACATCGGTCAGTGGACGCAAAGCGTTTCTTTATACTACGCTGCAAGATGCGTCAGCGCGCGGCCCACGCCCAGTACGCAGTAACCTGCCGCATCCTGCGGCGCGCGCCGCTGCAGTCGCAACGAAACATGCCCAGGCCATCGAAAAACCAAGCTCTATGTTGCTCATGCAAAGAATAGTTTCCATTATCACGAAAGAAAAGGTAAAATTTAAAAAAACCGTCAAACCGCAATGCCATTGGCATAGTTCCCTGCGACTGCAGCGGCGTACTCCGATGCGGCAGATCCTGCGTCCTGCGGCGTGTGAAGGGGGAGAGGTCGAATGACGCGTATTGATCGATTGTCCTAATCCGAAAAACCAGGAAAAAAGTTCGGAATTAGTTTAGTACTTCCGATATCCAACTAGTAATCCATGTTACTCTTTCTGATATGATGACAAAACTTAGGAGTTTGGAAACCTCGCTTTTGTAGAGTACAAATCCCTTCTGGCAATAACGATTGCTAAACGCGCGCCTTTCGACAACATCCGTATAAAGAAACCCAAACGGGCACGAGCGTGTCCAATCGTTGTGCCTGCGCCACATACAGGGCTTATCAAACGCAGTGTCGTTTGCATCAGCCTCTCCACTCCAGCGCTGGACTCTGCATCTCTTCCGTGATTATGCTCTCTGATTACTTTCCCAGGGCGAGCGTGGGAAAGGTGGAGCCTCAATCGATTGGAAGTGATTAGAGAGCATGGTCGCGGAAGAAACGCAGAGTCTAGCGCGGTAGTGGAGATGCTGGTGCAAGCGACACTGCGTTTGATAAGCCCTGTACGTCTTGCGACAATATCATTCACGTACGTAGGTTCTGCGCCTTCGTCTGGCAGCACGCCTTATGCATTTCAATCCATAGATTGGTAGACGCCTATATGTCGTCAAAAGGGGAGATTCCTCGCGGACATCTGCAACATTCACGCAGTATATAAAGTGCGATTCGCTACAAAGGTTCGCGCGGGACCTCTGACACATACCCTAATTTCCAGGGTATAAGGCGCACCTTGTATAAGGCGCACTCGCCGCAGCGAACAATGGCGCGAAGATGCTTTCTAAATTTGAGTGAATGATTGTTGAATGTTGAATGTTTGAATGAATTGAATGTTTCTAAATGATTGTTCTCTAAATATAAAAAGCTGAAAAGGAAAAAAACACTGTGCTGTGACTATTCTTCACTGCCCTTAAATCATGCCTTCAGGTAATTATTTCCTCCACTCAGAATGTGTATTTTGATGTCGTTTCTACATCGTGGGAGGAAGGTGCTCTCAATGGTGTTTATGGTGTTTAGATGATTCTTTTTTGCTTCCAATGATGTTACCGGTGCTACATTGGTGCTTTCTTCGTCTGCAGTAATGCTGTTGGTACTGAAGCTGTGCTATCCTTTACAATGATAATGCTGATATTTTGAAGGTTTTTGTTCAATTCTTTTCATTCTTGAAGAATCAAATAGAAGGTAGAGATTTGTCTTGAAACAAATCACTGCTGAGAGGAAAACAGCAAAGAACTGGAGCAAAAAACTACTGCTGGGTGAAAGAGGTTGCTGTTGGCTGCTTGTGCGGCGTAGCGCATCGCGAACATCATCGTTCATCTGTTCGCGCGCGGTGAAAGCTACTGCGCCTTATACCCCGGAAATTAGGGTAGTCCATCTCATAGAGAGTAACAAATCTTTGATTATCGCAGGCATTGACCAAGATTCTTGAAACTACAACTAGAAGCTCACATTACAAGTATAACAGTTTGCGATCACGTTGCTCTTAGGAAAGAAGAAACCTAAAGTTTTGGTGGCAGTTTTTGGAAACCGGGTTTGCGCAGTAGTTTCGAATTGATACCCTCAAATCTGCCCGGACGTTGCCTTTAGCCCCGTCACATTGTGCGATTTGACGTCTTGGCAACGTATTATTATGGAGAGAAAGTAAAACTGCTTTTGGTTTAGATATTCAGACTTCTAAACTCTTATTAACTATCTGAAGCTCACCTTGAAAAGCATGACCAGCGCAATGATGCCCATAATTCCGGCAGCCTTCTCAATCAACTGTGACGAAGGCTCACCAAGTTCTTTCACAGGAAACATTAAGCAGGTGGGCGATTCTGAAAATGCACAGATATACCGAAATCGCAATATATATTAAATAATGAATCATAGACTGAGAATCAGATCGTGAATCAAATGTTCTGTCTTAGCAATTACGGCGGCAGAATGTTACCAAAACAGTAAACGAGTTATCATTCGATAGAGTATTCTGAATTCGCAGAAAGCTTATTCCTAGTCTGAAGGTTAAATCTTAAGCCCTTCATCTATTCTAAAAATCTTATCTTCGTCCTAAAAAAATCTTAAGAAGGTTGAGCCTTTTGGATCTTGTGGATTGAACGCGCGTCGGCGCGAGGAAACCTGAAAGTTGTAGATGAACAGTGTTGCGGGAGTGGAGCTGGTGAGTGCACCGATCCACCGGACTGGGCTTCCAGCGGCCGACTCTGTGGAGGAACCCAGAACCTCTCGTTCGGAATAAGCCTCCTGTACATCAGCAGCACAGGATGCGCGGCTCGTCTTGTGTCAGTAGGTAGGTCATCCTCTTTAGAGACTTTATAATTTCTTGTACATATGTTTTATATTTGTTGTTTCATGCTGTTGTTTTATATAAACTTAATCTAGTTATATTCGTGTGTTTTGTATGGGTTGGAGAGTTGGATGACCGCGTCAAGTGGACGCGTTGATGAGGCCTCTCGATTACGTCCTAGGGTGTAGGATTGTAATGTATGGCGGTCGAGCACACGGCTACGGGTGCTGGGTCCACCGAGCCGCAACAATATGTCTCAGTGCGCTCTTCCATTCTTTCTTCGTTCTGTTCAGGCCTATGATCGGCTCCCAGATTCGTGTGGAGGCGGATTGCAGATTTCCCTGATTTTGAGGGTGAGCTTCACGAGGGAGTACAAAATACAATGCTATAACGTGAGATTCAACAAGTTTATCCTGAAAAAGTCCGCAGCTCGCCTCCACACGAATCTGGGAGCCGAAGATACTTCCACGTGTTCCAGGAAGCCGCTGCATAGTTTCCAATTTGTATTGAAAAGCGAAAAGTCAGCTTTCTAGAACACCTGAAGTACGTTGGAACAAAAATAACGAATAGAGAATGGACGAAAACCATAAAGTCCTATCCTATTTTCCTTGTTAAAGAGCAAACGGTTCATTCACCAACTACGCTTCAAGATGTTCTTCTCAGCAATAGGGGAAGCGTTGTAGAAGAATGAGGCTGAGACGAGCGAAGTTTGAGAGAAAAACCGCTGGAAATCTTATATATAAAGCTGAATGTCTGTTTGTCTGTATGTCTGTCTGTACATATGTTCCAAATAGAAAATTCCATTTCTGAACCGATCCTGACCAAACTTGGCACACATCACTTCGGGGCCGGGCGGGTGTCATAGGCTACTCTTCGTCATCGATCGATATTGCTTTTACCGATTTTTATCGATTTTTTTGCAGAGTTTTTGAGCTTCAGGGCTGGGAGTTGGCACAGGAGGGTAATCAGCATGCTGATTACGAGTGCAGTATTGGTTGCGCTAATCGGCTATCCGTTGTCGTAGAGCTTGCTCATACTTCGTCTATAAGGGTTATTTTACATGTAGATTGTAGATATCACACTTTCTCCGCAGAACGTCTCCCGTGTGGTTACGACAGGTGTACGGTAGGAAGTCAAAATCATGATTTGGCTGAAATTTGGTCCAGAAGGCTTATTCGACATGCTGATTACGAGTATCATACTCTTTCTGCATATTGGAACCTTTTCATAGAGTTATGGTGGTTATACGGTACGGGATGGATAACATAGATTTGCTCTAAACTTCGTCTAGGGTCGTCATTTGCCGCGCTGAATATGAATATCATGTTGATTTCGCAGTATAGTGCATCTTCTTGGGTTACGGTGGGTGTAGATGAATCGAAGTTCCAGATTTGCTCAAAGCCTTACCGGTAACGGTTAACAAGTATACTGTTATGAATATGATGCTTACTCGCTGTCATAACGCATTATTGAAGTTGTGGTGAGTTGCAGGGTTTGAATGGACATTTTTTCGCTTTCGGGCCAATTTAGAATCCCAGATATTCATGAAATGAGGAAACGGTCGTTTTGCAGGGCGGTCTCCAGCGCCGTCCTAATAACCTGTCCCAAGGCGTAACGCACGCGGTAATCCCCCCCCCTCCCTCTCCCCTTGTTCTTTGCTTGGCAGGGAATGATACTTGGTGACCCCGGTCATTCATAATGTTTTGTATATCAAAGAATGCGCCTTTCAATGCTGGTTTGAAGACTGTTTTCCATATCTGCGAAACGAGAACCTGCATGGAGTTATGATTATTTTTTTAAGAATGGATAGCCTTACTGCCGAGGGTAAAAATCATTAACAAAAAATTTTCTTTCCTCTTCAAATGCTGAATATGATTTAGATAGGTACAAATACAACGTACACCTTTCAAGATTATCCCCATTAGCTCCAAACCGTAAATTAGACAAGATTGGGTGATTTTAACTACCTAAAAGCACGTAAATTTTCCACGAAAAAAGGTTCATAACGTCCTTCATATGATCGTTTCGCAGATTTCGAGCACAGATTTAGAATCAGCATTTCGAGTTGCACCTTTTGGTATACATCATATGCAGTGTCGGTTGGACGGTCCAGACCGCAGGTTCCACTGGCTTAGCGAGACAACTAGTGAAAATATAATGTATCTTATATACAAAGCTGAATGTCTGTTTGTCTGTATGTATGTCTGTACGTATGTCTGTATGTGTGTACGTATGCTCCAAATAGAAAATTCCATTTTTGAACCGATCTGGACCAAACGTGGCACACATACACTTCGGGCCCCGGCGGGTGTCATAGGCTACTTTTCGTTATCGATAATCGATTTTATCGATTTTTTGCAAAATTTGAGCTACGGGGCTGGGAGTTGGCACAGGGGGTAATCGAGCATGCTGATTACAAATATGTTATTGACAGAGCCGGGCGGAGCCGGATTTGCCAACTAGTCAAAAAATATGACAAACCACAAGAAGAAGCTGATATGCACATAGAATAAGAGTAGCTAAATGATGAGATATAGAAGAGCTAATACAGAACAATGAATATTGATGAGGACCTGTATGGGCACTGTTGAGGAACAAACTACACATCTTAGAACCGACACACGAAATATGGTGATTCGTACATCCTATAGGTTTGGTTCAAGGCTAATAGTGTGACAAAAACTTAGACCGGGCGCCTGTGTGCTACACGTCCCCCCTTATCGTAAGTGGCGTCCCGACACTTAACAAACCTTGTTCTATTTTGGTTTCTTCTTCCTTGTTGTTCTTCCTTGTGGTCGTTGTCCAAACGGTCCTTGCCCATGTGGTCCTTGTCCATGCGTCCTCGTCCATGTGATCCTTGTCCATGCGGTCCTCATTTGGTCCTTGTCCATGCGATCCTTGTCCATTCGATCCTTGTCCAAGCGATCTTCTTCCAGAGTTCTGGCACCGCAACAAGTGTCCACTCCTTTCTGTTCGATTCCATTGTGTCCTTCCACTTGTACGACTAGTTCGGCAGGGATGTGCTCTGGCATAGTCGACTAATTCAAGAAAATTCAAAATGCGCGAGAGTATTCAGTACATCTGTACATTTTTTATACCGCTTCGCATTAGTACTCTTAAGTTTTTTCACAACATTCTTGTTCGCTGATGTTCTGGAATCGGCTTCATCTTGCTGTTCCACGCCTATCCGTTTGACATCGACTGATCTATCTTCGGCTGTGTTTCTTTTTCAGCTTGTGCATCTTCACAGGTTTCGTCCATTGCTTTATATCGGTCGATGGTTCGTCCAAGATTCCGTTTTGATTCTTGGAATCGTGCTTCATCTTTCTGCGTTTTGTTTCTTCTTTTCTTTCTTGACCTTTCAAAAGCTTCCTTCCTATTTTTGCATCATCTTGCTTCCTCCAGGTAGTATACCCGTCCGGTAGTTTACTACATTCAAGGGATCTTTGACTGAGTCCCTGAGCAAATCGCTATTGGTATCACTTCGCATCACTCTGACACCAAAATTGCATAGAACATTTGTCCCTAAGATCAGCTCATTTTCTAAAAATCTGGTGACATATACCGGAATCTTCTTGGACATGTCAAACAATTCCGTAGACATCTTAACTGCTTCCAAGATTTCTATTCTGTTGGAGGCGTCGCGTATCGCAGCATTAGATACTAGTTCTGGAATTCTCTCCACATACGCATTTAGATCACCTCCAGCTTCTTTGGCCCTCGTGAACAGCTTCAGTGATGCTACAGATACCTCGGAGCTAGTGTCTATGAGTGCGTTTACTTCCATATTCATTACCATTGCCGGCACAGCTACCTTCTTACCGAATTCTTCAGCTCTTCCTGGCACCTGTTGTTGTTCATAACCAGCTATCAAGAGCAGTGGAGAACGAAGATGCCTTGTGTCGTTCAATTCTTCTTACGTTGTTCTTTGTGGCATTCTGCAGTGTGCACTGTTTCGCTTTATGCCCTGATTTGCCACTTTTGAAGCAATGATTGCTTTTCTCCTTGTCTTTCACGGTCAATCTTTCTTTTCTTTCACCGTGATCAGCGGCCGATTCCGAATCAGACCACTGTTTTGCTGAAGCTTGATTGCCATAAAGCCTTTCATGCATATCACTGTCCCACTTGACTTCCTTTCTATGCAGGTTTCTTTCTAGCCTCAGCGCTGCTTCTTTCACTTTGTCATAAACGACATCTCGCTGGCTAGTCTTAATTGCCTCTGCTAAAACATAGCTTCCTTCCCAATTAGCTAAGTGGGAATACAGAATTTCTGCTTTCTGAAGTGGCACCCCTTCCATTTCTCCATTAGGGTAGGCTTGACTGCATGTCGTCTCCAGTACAAAGCAGAAATCACTTACTGTTTAGTTTCTTTTCTTTCTCAGATTCCTCAGTGTAGCCAGGGCTTTTACACGAGAAGTGTTGCCTTCTTCAGCTAACCTTTCGCTCATCGCCTGGACTACGCCGTCGAAGGGACCTTCTTTTACACTTTGCGGTAGTGTCTCAAATAGATTTACAGCTTTCCTTCTCAGAAAACTTTCGAGAAGTTGTATTAGTATTTCATCATCCCAGTGCTTCCTTGGGTACTTCAACAGAAATGATTTCAAAAACTTGTTGGAGCTTTCATTTACTTCACCATAAAAAGGTTTTACGTCTGGTACTGTAGACGCCAACATGAAGTCTTTCATGGTAAACTCGGAGTTGAAATTTTGTAACGCATCTTGCAATCGGACATTGTGCAAATCTGTGTTCATCTGTCGTCGATTGCTTCTGCTCAACTTTAATCTGTGCCTATGCGAGGAGGTCCTCAGTGAACTATCTTGCGCATTCTGCACCGTCGGCATTTGACGATCTGATAGAAGTATGTTGCCTTCCTGATTTAGTTTCGCAAATCTTTGGTATTTACGTCGAACTATATGATCAGAGTTGCCTTCTGATGTGTCTGTTTTCCGATCTGCATCATTGTCAGATGGGTTCGTGCTGGCTCCATGACAGCCGCAACCTCTGGTCAAGTTTCTGAGCTTTATCGCCATGAGGACCTAACCTCATTTGAAACTCTTTTGACCTCTTCCTCCAAGTCTTTTCACTGCAGTTTAGCGCTATACACAAGACTGCAATCAACTTATAGTAAGTGAAGTATTTATCAAGGCAACGCTCCAGCTTTTCTGGTGACATCTCCCAGCCTTCGCAAGGATCCCCAATGTCTCATAATCAATCTGCGTTCCTCCTATGCCACCTCTTATGCATATAGAACTTTTGAGAATTACTCTTAATTTCTGTTCTACATTGATCTGCTTTTTTAGCTTTGTCAAAAATGCTTTTCTGCTTTTGTCACCTATGCGAAAAACTGTGTTTAGTTCTTTTTCGCACTCTATGCTTACGAGGTTTAAGCTATCATGTACTTCCTTGTACATCTCTGCCATGGACGGGATTCGGTCTTCTGCCCGTTCTTAATCACCTCGTTATCTGTACTTGGCTGGGCTCTATGTTCCTTTTCTTCCTTCATCATGCCACTCGAATCTTTGGAACGAACACTACAATTGAGCCACGTAAAACTCGAATGCACACGTCAAGGCACCAAGTAGTTCTGCCACACTTCCGTAAAGTATGGTTCTGCGATGCTACGCACTCGCGGTAGCTCTTTCAACTCGTACAAGCGGCCTAAAGCGCGCTCTATACCGTCAACGGTAATCGACCAATAGATTAATAGATTACGCGGGGATAAATCCGCCGCCTCAGAAATCAATATGGGGACCAGTGGTGCCCCAATCTATCGGTTCAGAACGCGATAGTTATGCGGAATACAATCGCCGCTTCAAATCGATTTGACGGTCGTTGACGCTTCAAACTTATTCGATTTTGGAGGTCGTTGACACTCCAAACTTCAGCTTCTTCTGGAAGGTCTTCGACGCTTCCACAGTTGTTGGTGCTAAGTCAGCGGTTCGGGTCCCAAGTGGCGGTTGGACGGTAAGGACCGCAGGTTCCACTCAGGGCCCTGCACGAGTCGGTTTCTAAGGTTTCTGAAAACGAGGTTTCCCCTGACTTTCGGAAGTTTTACGAAATCCCCTCTGACCTACCTGCTTAGGAGAAGATGAAAACAAGAGGATTTACTAGTCTGAAAGAAAAGACGTAAGATAAGAGTGAAACTCCAAATTGGAGCTGAATACTACGCTGCACAAGACTTTGGCATTAGAGCGCGATATTAACAAAGCGGAAAGAAATGAAGGCAAAAACAAAGGTAAGGCAATGATATGAAAATGTCTTCGTGCTCAGGAATAGATTTTTGACCGAGGAATCCGTCCATGCTAAAAAGATCCGGAACTTATGTGAAGTGACGAAAATATATGCTTCAGACGATCTCAGATCGTCTGGTGGCCGTCTGGAGACGATCTAATTTTGGAAAAGGTATTACTTCACAGAAGTTTTCAAATCTCTTTACATAATCCTTCCGCAAATGATTTTCTATGTATACGATTCAATTTTGGTGCCATACGATTCTGTGTGCGGTGTAAAAAGCAATTTGTTTGTTTTAGCCTTGCTTTCAAATCGCACTTTTCGCCAGGCACGATAGAGCATGTCAATCGCGTGATAACCTGTCCGAAAAGCTTGTGTTCGACTAAATGGCGCTTATTCTTGGTGCTCGGTTCCGACTCGTCAAAAAAGATATCCGCTTTGCTGTTTGCTTCAAAAACGAAGCCTGCTTCCAGACAATCTGTGCCGGGCCCTGGTTCCACTGACTTAGCGGGACAACTGGTAAAAATATAAATGGTTTATCTAAAAATATGACAAACCACAAGAAGAAGCTAATATGCAAATACAGAGAATAAGAGTAGCTAAATGATGAGATATAGAAGAGTAATACAGAACAGTGAGTATTGATGAGGACCTGTCGAGGCACTGTTGAGGAACAAACTACACATCTTAGAACCGACACACGAGATGGTGATTGGTGATCCGTACATCCTATAGGTTTGGTTCAAGGCTAATATGTGACCAAAAACTTAGACCGGGCGCCCGGGTGCTACAATTCCAAATAGCCGGGGTCACCAAGTATCGTATCCTTGTTAGGCAAAAGCCGCCGAAGGGTGTATCGCGCGCGGCAGTGGTCCTAAGAAAGCAGAAACCTTCTATACCATACGAATTGCCTTTATCGTAGGGATTGAGCACATATTTCTGTAGCAGCACTTTGGTTAATTTCCTGCCAAAGTTTCAGGCAGGTTCATGATTTTTACCCGCTGCCATGTACATACCTAACTCTGCGAAAAGGTTTCAAAACGCAAGGACAGTGTTTTAATCGTGGTCAGAAAGTTGAATCTCTCTAGACCGAGTTTCAGCCAAAATTGAGATTCTGTCCCTCTGCAATATATCTGCCATAACTCAGTGAAAACGCCCCAAAATGCCGAAGGAGCATGATATTCGTTATCAGCATGTCAATTAGCCCCCTAAGCAAACTTTCAGCAAAATCCATGATTTTAGCTTCTTACGTGTACCCACCGTAAACCCAGAAAATGCCGCTATCGCGCGAAATGACTATGATATTCGTCATCAGCGGCTCGAATAACCCCCATATACGAGTTTGAGCAAGATGCGTTGCAAAAACATTTTGGGGTCCGGATAGCCGAATAGCGTCGTCAGTTTTTAGAATTATCCTTACTTTTATCTTATTGATTTTTTGCGAAGTCTTTGGGGCTGGGGTTGGTGAGGGAGGTACAGTCTGCCCCAATCCTAACCAGGCCGAATTGGCACGAACGCAGCGTCCGGGCATTATGCCAAGTATCAATCAATACAGCCAAATTCAGTCTCGATGGAGCTCTTCTCGCGTTTTCGTCCATTTTCCTTGTTTTTTTCATCGGACTAACTGCTTACAGATATTTCTAAGTCAATCTAGGCTGCACACTTGCATAGTCTTTGATCAAAACAACGTGGTAAGTTTTTTCGCGACTGAGTTAGGTTCTCAAATCTCTTTTTGTGAAAGAGTGATGCGTTATAGCACAATGCCTCTTGAATTTGATCCCAAAAGCCATGAACGACAGATGGAAAAAGTTAAGAGCTGAGAAAGAGACTATTCTCAACTTTAATACCCCAAACTTAAAGTTCACTCATTCATTAAGATTCACAGCAAAATTCGCAAAACCCTAGCACGAGTATGCAAGTATTCGCAAACATACTTCGCCACAACCAAAGAATAAGGCAGCAACAAGGATCATAACTTATAATAACGGGCTAAGGGTTATTTACGTTTGTGTGTGTGTGTGTGTGTGTGTGTGTGTGTGTGTGTGTGTGTGTGTGTGTGTGTGTGTGTGTGTGTGTGTGTGTGTGTGTGTGTGTGTGAATTTCTGTCTGTCACGAAATTCGTAGAGCGAGTTCTAGCAAAGGTCTTGAGCTAGAATTTTGGTAGTAGCACCCCATCAGCAGGTAAGTAAAATGTGCAAAAGCACAAGCCGATCCGATAATTGGAACCTGTGAAATTGTGCGCCAAACGGATCCACGCGACATTTCGCGCGCCAAAATGGGCCTGTAATTGGACTTCTTTCAAAGTCATGGTTTCGTTTAGCAAATAAATCCCCAAACCATGGACCCTAGCCCGAACAGTGAGCAAAAAGTTTACTTCCGCGCAAGATCGGCGCCAAAAAGGAATAATTGCATAGATGATCGATTTGTCAAGGTTTTACCTGGGAATGCGGGACAATTTTTGCTCAGAGATGTAACTCACGGTTGCCATCATCTTTATGGCGAGTATCAAGTCATTATAACCCCAATAACTGAGTCAAAATCGCATTTAATCTTTTGAAGAATACTTTCTTTCCCTTAAAGTCACCGATCTTACATGAAAATGCTTTTGAAATGAATGTTGTTTACATTTCATTCGTGATGATCGGCATCGCGAGGTATGTTTCAAAGCCATCATTTTGCGACTACCAGGTTGGTATGTGGATAGTACAGCCAGTGCGAGCCTCTGCGAAGCAGAGGTGACGCACTGGTATTAAATAATAAGAAGAGCGATATCACGCGAGTTATGGTAACTCTAAGCAAACTCGTTAAAAATTTAGAAACGCGAATCCAAAATCATCATCATGATTTTGTGAGCTTGTAAAGAATAAGCTAACCCTATTCTTGCAGACCTTTTTTGTTATAAGTCAGCACAACAATCTAACAATAAGAATGGATGATGAAATCAGATGCACGTTGATAAAAAAGCGAGAAAACCTCCGGAATCGCCAAAAATACGACGTCGAAG
Source organism: Cylicocyclus nassatus (assembly GCA_958299035.1). Lineage (NCBI taxonomy): Eukaryota > Metazoa > Nematoda > Chromadorea > Rhabditida > Strongylidae > Cylicocyclus > Cylicocyclus nassatus. The sequence goes on along the minus strand of CATQJL010000316.1, from coordinate 60,074,455 downwards.
CCGATAACCGCGGTTTTGATTGGCACCTGGCAATGTAGAAGTGGGCACAGAGAAAGGTTGTACAGGTATAGGAATGGAACCTTTTCGTTTCTGACAGAACCGCGACTAGCCGGGTAAGATAGCTAGTGGTCAATAATCTGGAACATCACAGTTTTGGGACAATCAATAATCTCTACTTCCGCCGCTCAAAACCGCATGCGAGCGGCTGCAGCGCATGCAGCACAGTTCCGGCACAATTCCAGCACAAAGCAAAACTATGACTGTTCCAGAACTTCCGGAACAGTGTGAATCTAGGCTAAGGATAAAAGAGTCCTGGGTTATGCGGATCTAGTTCAGAACTGGTATAACTCCATGGCGCTAGTTCATTTGTTATAGATATGCAATCCCTTTTACTGTTTCATCCTCAGAGTTCCAGCCGAGATTTAGTTTCCCGTGCCATTCCAGCCGAGATTTAGTTTCCCGTGCCGACACTTTAGTTACTCGTGACAAAATAGACCCACTGATGTCAAACTCTGCATCTTGAACGCGCAGTTTTTGATGCGTGCCTGGAAGAGTAGATATCTTGCCTTTGCACAGCTCAACACGTGTTCCTTCATCCTTTAGCATAACGGTCTCCACGTTTCGCGTACGTAGTGCTCTTCGCATAGCTTGCAGGTTTTAAGCATATTCCGGCTCCGCCCGGCCCTCTCAAAACATTATGTTGAAGACCCCATCCCCATCATACAAACTCCCTGTGCCCACTTCTACAAGCCAATTCCCTGCCCTCTTTTCGTTTTCGTAATCAGGCTGACTTAAAGGCAGTGTCCGGGCAAAAACTCGATTTTGAGATTTTATGCTTACCGGGCCTATTCGCTATGCTAAATCCGAAAATCCACATTGGAGAGCGCGAAAACGACGAAAACGGGCTCTAACACTGGAGGGAAATCAGCAAGTGGGCGGGATCTTCCCCACGGTGAATTCACGCTTCCAGCTTCGAGGGCTATCTTTTTGATTCCGGTTTCAAGTCATTCGTTTGCACGTGATCGGTAGCGATGTCAGGGCGGCTAACGGATTCGAATCCGTTAGCCGCCCACTGCCTTTAACCCTCTGTGCCAGTTCGCAGCCCTGTAGCTCGAACTCTGCAAAATCGATAAAGATCGATAAAATCGATGATTGTCAACAAAATGTGGCTTACTCGATCCCCGCCCAAGTGTATGTGTGCAAAGTTTGGTCCGGATCGGTTCAATGGAATTTTCTATTTGGAATGTACGTGCACACAAGACGTACAGACAGACAAACAGGTACAGCTTCATGTATAAGTTTACTCTAAAACAAATGCAGTCTCCAGGCCTGTATGATGGGTAGATTATGCAACCTGGGCTGTACAGGTTTGTTAATGTGCTCTATCAAGGAACATGCGCTGTTCAAGGTTTGGTTGAGGGATTTCTATAATGCGCAGCGAGTCTTGCAAACCTGATCTTTATGCATGTCCTATTCGCGCTACTTAGTGCGTTTGATATAAAGGACAAGCAGAACGGCACCTCGTCAGAGTTGTCAGTGCTAGTAAAAGTAGCGTTACGGCTAGTTGCACCTTCGTGAAGCGTATAAACATTTGCTTAGTCTACCAAGAGCTTCTTTATACGATGCGGATTTAAAAGCATTGTCAGGCGAGACTGTCCTTGCCGTGCGCAACAAGTTTTGGATTACGCTAGACTTTGTCCGGATGGGATGAGCTAAAAAGCAAAATAGAAAATGTTTTTATTGCTAGGTTTTCTGAATCAGCTAGGCCTGCATTCTCCCTTGGCTAAGCATATCCAAACCTTGAGGAATGGGAACTAATCTCCATTCAAGTTGGAAGGAACAAGCGGAATTGTAGCAGGATTAATGTTATAACAATCTTGATGTGGCTATACAAGTCAAAAAGAGCCTGCATTGTTCTTAAAACGATATTGAACTTGAAGAAGCAAAGCTTTGAATAGTCTGAAATCAGAACACCGAAAGCCCAACATGGCAACCTTGACTGTTGAATGATTGGTTTTTCTTTGTGAGAATAAACTTTACGTCAAAGTGGCGGTCAAGTTGGAGCTTCGAGTCATCCGCTTCTCATTGTTACATATTTTGGTCTACCACTTACTGATCGGTGGAAAACGTTTCCGTCATCCGTTATATTTCTAATTTACTACGCGCTTTGTGCAAAAGTTCTTGCATTCTATGAACTTGGAATGAAAGTGAGTTATCTACCGCACATCAAGTATCATTAATGTGGTTTCCAAAGTAGAGGGATTTGAAAAAAGTTAAAGATCATTTCTGCAGACATGTGTTTTACACAGTGCAGTGAGTCATGCTGTGGCATCTTTTTATTAACCCTTTAGGACCTGACTTTTTCCCAGTAAGAGAGAGAACTGCTCACCTACTGCTTATGATAGGGTAGCGTTTGAATAACAATACAGCGAAGTTTGGAACTTTTTCGACAACAAGACGTTTTTATTTTTAACTTTTTCTGCCAACCTTCCATCAATTTTCTGATTTTTTCCAACAAAGATGAAATCGCGTACTCGTGGCATATGTGCTCGCGTGATATCATACTCCACACTTCAGTTAATAGTATAAATTCATTTCAACTAACAGGGGAGATAATTGGTATTTTTTCAGCAGATGCTGCGGCAGACAACCGTTATCGATTTCTTGTCACTCAGTTGCGCACAAAGATTCCTACATTGCTAGTACCACCATGGATGAATGGGGCTTGCAAATCACTATTAGGAAGGCAAAGGTTGTCTGAAGCTACCTATAGCAATACTTACTTACTTAGATACTTAGATGGCCCGGCTTCACGTGACGTGCGGGCCCCAGCTCAGAAGTTTCCATTTTTCCCTGTCCCTCGCTTCTGACATCCACGATCTTCTTGGCTGACGTCGGTGGCTGCGTCCACGAGTTCCAGGTGCAAAAATCGTATCTAGCTGATTTCTCAGCTGGTCCATCCGTTCCACGAACACGTCTGCCCATCTCGTTGGAGGTCTTCCTCGGGGACGTTTGGCTTCGCGAGGAATCCACTCCGATGTTCTTAGTGTCCATCTGTCGTCTGTTCTTCTCATTATGTGACCGGCCCATCGGTGTTTGGCTTTCGCGACGTATTCCGCTGGGTCACGAAGACGGGACATTCTTCTCATATCCGTGCTGCGAAGTCCGACTAGATGTTGCTTGCGTCGGGTCATCTTCAGAAGACTGCGCTCGAGCGCTCTGTGGGTGGTCCGTAAAGCTTTCGACGTGGCTACAGTGTCGGCCCAAGTCTCAGCTGCGTAACAGAGCGCCGGGAGAACGGTTGAGTCGAACAGGTGGGCACGAAGCTCCGAGTCCGTCAGTTGGTCGGTGGCTTCCTTCAGGGGCCCGAAGGCGGCCCAGGCTGCTCTTCTTCTCCTGTTGAGTTCTTCCCTCAAGTCGTTCTCCATGTTCATCGAACGTCCGAGATACACGTAGGAAGACGTCTCCATAATCGGGGTGCCTTCCAATTCCATTTCTGCATCTTCGCAAAGGGCGTTCTTCATGAACTGAGTCTTCTTCCGATTTATTCGCAGTCCGATCTTCTTCCCTACTTCGTTTAGTTCCTTCAGCATCGTCTCTGCTTCGGTGATACTGCTCGAGAAGAGAACGATGTCGTCCGCAAAACGAAGGTTGGACAGGAATCTCCCATCAACTCGTATGCCTCTCTCGTCCCAGTCCAGTGACTTCATCACCCACTGCAAGGCCGCGGTGAACAGCTTCGGCGAGATTGTGTCGCCTTGTCGGACCCCCTTCCCGATTGGTATGGTCAGGGGGCGATGGAATAGCTGCATCGTCGTTGTACAGTCCTTGTAGCAGTCGGCTAACGTCCTCACGTAAGCTGGGTCCACTCCTTGATCGACTAGCGCAGACAGGATGGCGTTGGTTTCGACGCTGTCGAAGGCTTTCTCGTAGTCGACGAAGGTTAGGACGAGAGGCAGTCGGTACTCCCGGCAGACTTCTATGACCCTCGAAACGGTCTGGATGTGGTCCATGCAGCTGAATCCTTTGCGAAATCCAGCTTGTTCTTGGGGTTGGGCTTCATCCAGTGTCCTTGATATGCGAGCGAGGATAATCTTCGTGAAAAGCTTGTACAGCACACTCAGCAAGCATATTGGACGATAGTTCCGAAGATCCTCCCGTTCACCTTTCTTGAAGAGAAGGACGGTTCTTGACGTTCTCCACTGGTCGGGAATCTTCTCCTTCTGAAGGTAAGATGTCAAATGCGACGCTAGAATCTCGTGTAGACGGTGTCCTCCGGCTCGCAGAAGTTCGACGGAAAGATGATCTGGTCCTGGAGCCGTGGACGTCTTCATGGTCTGTATCGCGATACGCACTTCAGCAGGTAGAATTCGTGGTGGTACTTCTCCAGTGGGCATCTGCACGGGTGTTGATGAGCGGAAGAGGTTGGTGTAGAAGTTCTTCGCGATAGATTCCATCTTGTATCGGGAAGAAGTCGGAGTCCCGTCTTCGTTCAGTAGTGCAGCCAGCGGTACGTGATATTCGCAGAGGTCCCTTCGGTACTTCTTGAGACTTCGTCTTCTTTCTGCTGCTTCCAGTATCTTGGCTTGCCTGTACTTCCTGAGATCCTCTTGCAAAGCTGTTCTGCAACTGGTGTTGGCAATCAGTCGCTCGAGATGAGTTGCATTCGGATCCTGCCTCAATGATCTTCTTCTTTCGAGCAATTCCTTGGTGGTCTTCGAAATGCGGTCCAAGTTCTTCTCAGAAGTCACTGAGGCGCATTCTCCGCAAGCTCGCAATCCTTTCAGAAGCCGGTCGTAGTCGTACGTTGGGTCCTCCTCGATGGGCCAGTCACAACTTGATATGAGCTCTTCCAGCCTGTTACCGTCATAAACGACTTCCTTCCTTCTCGCGGCACTATGACAGACTTTCTTTTCCAGCCTTCGGCTGAGTCGTATCTTCGCTCGAAGGAGGCGGTGATCGGAGCCACTACAGAAGGATGGAACTACAGAGACATCGAGTAAGCTCCACCTTCGGTTGGTGAGAATGTGGTCGATCTCCGCGTGGGTCGTTCCGTTGGGCGATTCCCATGTCCACCGGCGATGTTCCTTCTTCATAAAGATGGAATTTCCATGGAAAAGTCGTGCGGCGGAGAGAAGCCCAACAAGACGGTTGCCGTTTTCGTTCCGGAGCCCATATCCAAACTTCCCGATCCTATATTCCCTTTCCAGTGGCATCCCGATTTTCGCGTTGAAGTCGCCCACAACAAACTTGTAAAAGGACTTCTCGTTGCGGACGACCTCCTCCACATCTTCGTAGAAAGCATCTAGTTCTGATTCGTCAGCTGCTGATGTTGGAGAATAGCAGTTGATGATGCTGATGGTCTTCTGATGTGGAGGTCGTAGTCGTAGGATGCCTAGTCGAGGTGATAGGATCTCGTGCGAATCGACAAGATGGACGATAGATGGGTGGACGACAAAGCCGACGCCTCCCACGTTTCGTGATGGAACCTTTTCACCACGAATGATGAGGGTCCCATCACTCATCTGTCGCACGTCCTTCTTCCTGGACTTCGTTTCCTGCAGAGCAATGATGTGGTAGTTGATGTGCTCTGCAGCGTCGAGAAGAGCGTGGAGGTCGGCGTTTGTGGAGACTGTCCTGGCGTTGTAAGTGCAGAGCATGAGGCAGTCTCCATGGCGTGTCGTCCGGGCAGACGTGTCGTTTTTGTCCAATCCGAAAGGCGCCCTGAGTACCCTGACATCGTTCTTGCTACCACCCGGCGCCGTAGGCGGGATCCGATGTACAGGGTTTTTTCTAAATCTTCTTGCTGTCTGAGTAATAAAATTTGTTCCCCTACAAGAGGTGGCTTACTAGGCCTACTCTTGATTTCCACGGGGTGATCGCTGACCCCGGGCTTGGAGCGGGGAGGGACCGCCTAGCGACCAGAAGAAGCCAGACGGCGGAGAATCTGGCGCGGCCAGTTCTTAGCTAGGCATCCGGCCGAAACCGGAAACGTCGAACTCCTTCACAGCTTGGGAGGCCCTACCAGAGTATACACTCGGCTGTGCATCGCAGTTCGACACCCAGTGTCACCCCCACGCCACGATGAGGCTACCGACCATTGTGGGGACCTATAGCAATAAGTAGCAGAAATCTGCTGTTGCGCCAGTAACATTGCCCTTTGAAGTTGAAGGTGGCAATTGCCACCACCAGGTCCCAAAGGGTTAAAATTTGTTTGCTTGTGCCTAAAATAAGGAGTAATTCATTGGTACCTTGCAGAAATGAAGGTTAAGGATATGCTTGAAAACTGTGCGGATTAGAAAAAAAAAGGAACAAATTTTCTAAACTGAACAACTTCTTTTCTCAACCTTTCAGTTTTCGAGAGATTCGCTCATTTGAGAAGGACCTACGCACATTGCAACAATATGTCCTTTGCGCTTGAAATGGACATCTCGGAATTAAAGCATGGTTTTGCAAAAACAAGCGAAAAGGCGAGGATCAAGGATCATGAATGATGGAAGATTTGTTGTCAATCTTTTGTGTGTGCGAGACATTAAATGCTATTTTACCAGACCAAGAAAGTGAATGTTTCATTCAAATAAACATAGCACTTGCCTATGGAGTTCGTAAGGTTCCATGGAATCAGAGAGTGGTGCAGCACTGAAATACTTGAGATAAGCTACAGTTAAATATGAGCAGATGATCAATCATAAGCAACAAGTCTGTACGCTGTTGAGCTTTGCAGAAGGGATAAGTTTGCAGATGATAGAAGCATACCTGATCCATATATTTCGGCACGTATGATGTACTTGGTTTCTATCAAACCCAAGTAATTCGACCAGCAGGTAAGAAAACAGAAGAAAATCGTTGCTATAAGACCAATCACAATGAATAGGCACACGTATTTCCAGAGCTCTGAAAGATTCACCGTAAGCCTGACTATGCAAAGAATCTGTATGGAGCAACTACTAATACAGTATGTTGGTGTTCGCTACTACATGCAACACAATTTTAGACCGTGCTCGTTGCAACATATACAGAAGAAATTAAAAGTTAACAGTAGTCACGTTAGAAGCTAAGTGAAGCTCGGAAAATGCTAAATACCACTTTTGCTAGTTGGAGTCCTAAAATGCGGATATAACGAAGCAAAAATTGAAATCAGGCTCTTTAGCTTCTGTGAAAGTTGAAGTATTACCTCGCATACAGTGCTGGCCAAAACTATAATTCCACCCTGAAAACTGCCGTAACTCATCTGCTTCTCAACGAATTGATCTGAAATTTGGTACAGTTGTGTGTTCGACAAGCTACCATCAGTAACTAAAAGGATCCCGTTTTTGTTTGATTACTCAGGAAAAAATCAAAAATTTTGAAAGAAGCAGGCTTTAAGGTTGGCCAAAACTATAATTCCACCCAAGTTCTGTCCACTAAGGTAATTCTCGGTTTCCAAAGTCTTTTGTGCATATACATAATCAAAATTCAAAACAATCGCTTTAGTCCAGCTGTGTCATATCTTTGAAAGAAACGCTTATCTGCTTTTTTTCACTCAAAAATACTTTCATGCGTATTTTGTTCCCGAGAATGTGTTTTTATGGGTGACTCCGCAGTTTTTTGACTGGTTTGGGAGCGATAGGGCTCCATCTATCTTATAGATGCTTAGCCAAGTGAGAACTAGAGAAAAAAATTTGAGTTTTCATATTTGAAGGGCACCCAACATAGACCTAAGCGCAGGAAATTTTTTGCCTTCAAACTCTTTCTGCAATGTTCTCATGAGCGTGAAGCAGAGTAATAACATTGTTGTACGTAAAGGCCTTCTAAATTGCAGAGTCGTTTGCACCAGCGGTTGCGCGACCGCTGGTGCAAACGACTCTGCAATTTAGGAGCCCTGTATGAGAGTCCGGATGCAGTGGTTTGCAAATTTCCGCAGGTCCCAGCATGCAGGCTAATTGAGGAATTCATCCTGCAAAAACTGATTTGCAAAAAACCTTGAACTTATTTTTGGTTCTCACCGTAATGCCAAGGCAACATACAATACAGGGTGTCTTCACTATCTAGCAGCTAAATGGCGGCAAAAAATCAGGAAAGGTACCACTTGGTAAATCTTATATATGAAGCTGAATGTGTGTGTGTATGTATGTACGTAATAGAAATTGAAAAAGAATAAATGCGGAATAGAAATTTTTATTTCTGAACCGATTTGGACCAAACTTGGCACACATATACTTCGGGGCAGGGAGCGTGTCATAGGCTACTTTTCGTTATCGATCGATATCGATTTTATCGATTTTTTTGCAAAATTTGAGCTACAGGGCTGGGAGTTTTCACAGGGGGGTAATCGAGCATGCTGATTACAAATATATTATTGACAGGCCCGGGCGGAGCCGGGTTTGCCAACTAATTATAGATAAAGGTGCGTGGCGTTAGCCACGAAAATTTTTTTTATGAGGCTAATTTGAATTTTCAAAAGATTTTCAAAAAGGTTTAAATTATTTACAAAAATAAACAAGTCGTTTGCACATTTTTATATCCCATATAGGTAAGTTTACAAAATTTCGCGATCCATCCTTGGGGGGGGGGCGCCCCCGCCCCTCGGTCCGCCACTGCTTGGTAAGTATTTTAGGATTGCCTAAATATTATCATTGAACCGCGAAGATTTATGCTTTGAAAACGAACAGAATGTGGCTTGGCGAACAGTCGTAAGCATAGTGCACAAATTTCTTTTTATGTAAATAATGCTTTACATCATTTTGAGCTTACAAAAATGACATAAACCAATTTTGAAGGCAAAAATTTGAGCGCAGGCTTGCTGTTAGGTCTATGTCGGGTGCGCTTCAAATATGAAAACTCAATTTTTTTTCTAGTTCTCATTTCGCTAAGCATCTATAACATAGATGGAGCCCTATCGCTCCCAAACCAGTCAAAAAACTGCAAAGTCACCCATAAAAACACATTCTCGGGAACAAAATACGCATGAAAGTATTTTTGAGTGGAAAAAAGCAGATAAGCGTTTCTTATAAGGGTATGAAACAGCTGGACTAAAGCGATTGTTTTGAATTTTGATTATATATATGCACAGAAGACTTTGGAAACCGAGAATTACTTTAGTGGACAGAACTTGGGTGGAATTATAGTTATGGCTAACCTTAAAGCCTGCTTCCTTCAAAATTTTTGATTTTTTCCTGTATAATCAAACAAAAACGGGATCCTTTTAGCTACTGATGGTAGCTTGTCGAACACACAACTGTACCAAATTTCAGATTAATTCGTTGAGAAGCAGATGAGTTACGGCAGTTTTCAGGGTGGAATTATAGTTTTGGCCAGCACTGTATAGGTGGACAAAAACATCTTGACTATGTACTTACAATTAGATCTAGAAAAAAGATTTTTTCGCACACGTTTAAACAATTTGTGGTCATTTCAAACAGTTTAAGGGATCTTAAAAGCAGAATGGCAAATTTGAGATATTCTTTTCGGTTACCCTGGATGCACTAAGTCCAAGAATGTGCTTTGCAGCTTTAAAAGATATCAATAACCCGCTTTTCCAGAGGTGAAAAGTGCTATTTGGGCGGACGGCGTGTGCCTGTCCTCGAGCGCGATTGGCTCGTGGGTACGGTAGGTAAGGTGTCTCTACTCACAAGCCAATCGCGCTCTAGAGAGCAGGATATGCGTTTCTCCCAAATAGCACTTTTCTCGTTTGGAAAAGCGGGTTATTAATATTTTTGAAGCTGCAAGGCACAGTCTTGGAGTTAGCTTGTCCAGGGGAACCGAGAGCGATAGATATCCCAAAGTTGTCATTCTGCCGAGCCGCTGCCTTTAAAGTGGCTCAATTCGAATTCAAATGAAAAGTGAGAGCTTAACACTAGCGAGACCTACTTTGCGCAGCTTTTCGTTGCTCGATCAGCTCCTGTATAAGTTTTTGGAAGGCCAACTTCTGATTATCAGGAACCTTTTGCTGAGTGAACTGCGACCATAGCAATTCGCCAAAAGCAGAATTTATCTGGAATTCACGACTCAGCAGGGACTCCTCAGAAGCAGATAAGATAACCATGGTCGCACCGATGAGCGATGTGAGTCTGGAACCATGGTGTCAGCTGAGTACGGCCAAAATTCTGGCAGAATCCCTAACACTGAGTTTTGGATTAGTGAAAGCGAAGTTAGTATTGAGCGGCAAACATCTGCTGGGGAAGATGAACAGCAGTCGAGCGACGGCACGAAATGTGTACTTTTTACTGCGAATAACAGCTGTCGAATCCTTGCCAGAGGATATCACATCATTAGCGGGGGTGCTGTCCGACTTGATGAATTTCCTTGATCTTTGAATCTGCTATCTGACTGTACCATGAGTAATTTGTTCCTTAAAATGACCTGAATCTTGCTGAAGAAGAAAAGGTGCATAGATATCTAACTTCGGCAATATGACAGCTTTGAACGGACTACAGCATAGGAAATGGGCCTCGTCCGAATCAACTAGGTGTGAAAGAAGATCGAAGAAATTTGTAAAACTCAGTTCATATGCACAAAAGTTCTCTTTTGCTTTGTCTCATGTGAAAATCTGCCTACCAGTAACAAATCACTACCAACAGTAGAAAATTCTCTGAATAATTCTCTTAACACATCCATATGGGCATGTCAGTGTATAGTATTCAGCTAATTGGGTGTTGGATGAATTTTCTACTGCATCTGCAATTCTTACTGCTGCCTGAAATCACTTTCACAAGGTTTTCAAAGGTAAGTCTAATATATCTAATATTTTAATAATATTTATAATGTATATCTAATATTTTAATTATTTTTTCTATCTTCTAATGCTGATTTGAATGTCATGGCACATTATTATCAAATGCAGCTCAAAGCTGATATGTAGAAATTGTTTGAGGATCTTATTCGTTGTCCGAGATGCGGCTTTCTTCAAAACGTCTTCTCAGTGGATAACTGTTAGAGCAGAAAAGTAGCATAACCATGTCTTGTGAAGTTGCACTGCTTCGATCTCGCGAATTAGTAACCACTAGATTCTCTTGACATCTCATTCCGTGAATTTTTGGTTATTGTTTCATGGCATACTAATGAATACTGCTTTTTCATGCATCAATGCTCAAGGAAGAAAATTATTTGTCATAGGTTCTTAGGGCCGCATGCACTAACATCCCCACTGGGGAGAGGAACGCAGCTTATAAGAAAGCTTCGTATTTGAAGCACCAGATATCTGGATTTCACGCTGTCTACCTATCCGTTAGTACTCCCACCATCATTCACTATGAACATCTTGAACGGGAGCAAGAAGCTGTATAGGCCGCATATTCCAGCTTTTTGTGTGATCCCCTTATGATCTCCGGCGACCGGCAGTTTTTTAGAGTCATTTTCCTTTCTTCAGAGTTATTGAGAGTGGCAAAGTTTCGCTGTTTATCTAACCAAACACTGCTAAGCATGTTTCTGATAAGAACAAATGATGTGTTGGAATCATGAAATTTGCGACGAACCACAAATCGAAAGTTGGGATTTATCGAAAAAATCGATATTTTGGAAACTCATTTGTTCTTATCAGCACATGCTTAGCATTATAGGGTTAGATAATCAGTACAACTTTGGAATGTCTCTATTAACTTTGAGAAAGAAAAATGAATTCAAAGAAAAGACGGTTGCCCGCCGGGGATCATCAAAGGATTATACAAAAAATGGAAAATGCAGCTTGTACAGCTCCTCGATTCTGTTCAATATGCATAGTGAAGAATGGTGGGAGTACTTGCTGATAGGTAGACAGAGTGAAATCCAGAATATCTGGAGCTTCAGGATATGAAGCTTCCTTCTAACAAAGAAATGGTCGGAAGTCGAAGTGGCCAATTTAAGCAATACAAGTAATTAATTGCAACATAAAACACTGACTATATATCTATCTTCCTTATCTGCAAAACAGTTTTGTGAGTGAAATTATAAGCCGTTAAAGGCGATTATTTTGCTAAGAAATCATGCGTCTAAAGGGCAAACTTGGCCGTACAGAGCCATTCTCAGCTCAGTGCTGGACCAAAACATGCATCTAGGTCAACTCATATGGCCCATTAGAGGTGAGCTAAAAGGGCAAGAATATGACTAATTTCGCAGTTTTTGTATACGATTTTCTCGAGTAAAGCAGCTCATAACTTCGCCTACAAAGGTGTTCTGCAGATATGGAAGATAGATTTGAAATCAGCGTTCTATGCTGCATCGAATGATATGCAGCTTGTTTGGATTGGCCACTTCGATTTCTGACCATTCTCTTGTAAGCTGTGACATGAAATTTTTCGTTTTCTCAGTTTCCAATCGGGGAAAAATACAGCAACTGCCAACTGCACATATGGGTGTCTGATATCGAAGGCATTGACGTGTGTGAGTGGGAGGTCCGTAGAAATTCGAACGGAGATCTGATTTTTTTCGATTTTTTGGGCATTTGGAAATCTTTAGATTTTGAATTCAAAATTCCCGTGGATCGAACTTGGCGCAATATTATGAACGCCATCTTGTAGAGCTTCCTCTGCTCTATCGAACGTTACCACTTACCCTTTGTTGGCTTGATTCTGTTTGCTTTATCAAAGCAAGCAAATAAAAAACGACATTATTTTCTTGACAACCTAATACTTTCAAACAGTTTGTGTAAAGGGGTTCATCATGATATACAAAACTGAACAGATTCACTGGGAGAAATCTCATCAGTTTCCTTAGTCTTATCGTAACTCATCAAGGTCTGGGCTATGTTTCCAAGCCAATGTGATCAAAACGAAACCGTGAGCGTAAAGAAGATAGCACAAGAAATCATTTTATTCTTCAGACTCATTGCTGTTCCCGATGTTAGAGAAAATGATAGTTGGAACTTTGCCAGTGTCCCTTTCGCTTGCTTTCCGAGCGACGGAGACTGCATTTTGTTTATAAGACGTGGTCAGCCCCGTCCTCAACCATGTTTACAAGCTCATGATGTTCCTGTGTGGAGCCTTTTCAATGAGATCAGAGCAACTTTTGATTTGCAAACGGACAGATCTCTTTTGAGCATCTTCACTCGGCTTACAATCTTCACCTTTACGCACGCAGTGAAGTGCCACTAAGTCCGGCGACTAACATAGAGTTAGCCACTTATTGAGACACTACAAGTGGATAGAAATGAAAGAGTCAATTTTCAAGACGGAAATGCCATAATTCTATTTCGAATTCTTGCAACTTTTGCATCTTAGCCAGAGCAAAACGGCGTAAGAAAAAAACCATGCGTGCGCCACTGTCTGCCGTTCACTCCACACACCGGCTCAAAACATCACTTTAATTTGCAGCCTAATATATTGTCATAACAGACTGCCAAAAACATCTAGTTGAGGAGCTTTTATTCAGGGCAAGGCGCCATGCAAGGGTAACGAAAAAGTGCAATGTATACACATTAAGCATTCAGTGGGGATGTCTTCACAAACCTTGAGGCGATGAACAATAGAGAATTTTTTATTTTGCTTCTTTCCTCCTATCATATATTTAGGTGAGAAGAATATTAAGCAAGTACATAATCTTTTCGTAAGAATACTCCCAAAAACATTGTACTAACTGTTTATTAGGTTGTCCGGAAATTAATGCAGGTTTTGATTTCCAACCGCAATAAGTCATACATTTCTCATTTTTGAATAGGTTGCAAGGTACTGTTGGATAGAGCAAAGCAAGCTCTACAAGATGGCTATTTTGCTTCAGCAACAGCTCTGATCCAACACGAGTTTCGAGCCAAAAACTATAAAGATTCAACTGCCCGAAAAATTGAGAAAAATCGTAACTCAGTTTGTAAAAATCCTACAAAAATTCTAACTTGCTCACGTAAACACAATCCACATAAGGCACCTATATACGCCGTTGCAGTATTTTTCTCTCTGTTAGAAATCAAGAAAACGAAAATTTTCGTGCATTTGCTAAAGCGGTGCTGTGCCCTTCCCACATATGTAGTTGTATACTACAAACCTCTAAAAGTACAAACCTAAATTCCCAGCTCTCTACAAGCTTTAGTTCGCAAGAAATTTGGATTTTAGCTTGGACCACATTACTAGGGAAGACTATATTCGATATTTCTCGAGAACTAAAGCTTGTAGAGAGCTGGAAATTTACGTTTGTACTTCTAAAGGATTGTAGTATACAACTACATATGTGGGAACGGCACAGCACCATTTTAGCAGATGCACGAAAATTTCCGTTTTCTTGATTTCTAACAGAGAAAAAAATACGGCAACGGCGTATATAGATGCCTTATGTGGATTGTGTTTACGTGAGCAAGTTAGAATTTTTGTAGGATTTTCACGAACTGAGTTACGATTTTTCTCAATTTTTCGGCCAGTTGAATTTCTTTAGTTGTTGGCTCGAAATTCGTGTTAGATCAGAGCTGTTGCTGAAGCAAGATAGCCATCTTGTAGAGTTTGCTTTGCTCTATCGAACAGTACCTTGCAACCTATTCAAAAATGAGAAATGTATGACTTATTGCGGTTGGAAATCAAAACCTGCACTAATTTCCGGACAACCTAATACATCACTGGGTGCCACGCGCGGAGTACACATCACATACTGTGTTATAAAGACTTACTAATAAAATATAACTTGCCAATGGTTAGAACATTGCAGTGGCGTACCCAGGATTTCGGCTCGGGGGGGGGGGGGCGCGACAAAAATTTTTTTCCAATGAAGGTGCGTGGCGTCAGCCACGCCCCCGAAAAAAATTTTTTTTATAAAGCTAATTTGAATTTTTAAAAATTTTTAAAAATTATTTTAATTATTTATAAGTAAAAACAAGTCCTCTACACATTTTTATAACCCATGTAAGTAACTTAAAAAAATTTCGCGACCCGTTCTCGGGGGGGGGGGGAGGGGGCGCGCCCCCCCCCCCTCCCGCCTCCCCCCTCGGTACGCCACTGGAACATTGGAGCAATCGCTTACTCAACATTGTCCTTGACAAACTTAGCAGCTGTGTAGAACAATTATTGAATAAACACAACTGGGGAGCGTTGCGAATATATTTTGTCTAAAAAATATGAATTTTCCCGGTTCAGCTTCTGCAAGTTATTCACTGCCTTGAGCAATATGAGAAGTGAACGGAATCATTTATACATTACTGTCATCAACTCAGAAATGATAACATGAAAAAACACAGGAAGCTCAGTCACTCAGGCACATTGAGATTCTTCAATCAAGAACATTCCTAAATTTGAGTGAATATGTAGCAACACGAACTTGGCGTTCGACATTGAAGAAGCAGAAGGAGTTGCCCAAAAAAGATTGCGGGTTTCTGTTTATCTCGGAGATGTGGAACTTCTTACAACCTTACATTATCGCTGAGAAATTCTCTACCGTCAGCGTGAGGAGATGAGCTTTTTTGAATTTTCCTGTATCAACACATTTCAGGAGATTACATCCAGCACTTATTACTGGTAATTACAAAGGAGCTTCGAATCATAACATACCGGCAATTCAGTTATTAGGTAAGAGCGAATAAGAGCAAACCGGGTTATGTATATCACATCGTCACTTAATCTGGCTAGAACGCCAGTCCTGAGTCGGCTATGCTACTTAAGAAATCTTTTTGCAGTGTCTCGGATAGTACTTTTATTGGATTATTCTTGAGCTCCTCTTCATTCACAGTCGACTTGCTCACATGCCAGATCTTCCACGCAAGTCGCACACCCTAAATCGGTCGTAGTCAACATTAGAAGTGATGAACGGGTTGTCATATTTTTTGAAAATTACAACAGTAGTCAAATATGAGAAATGCATCACAATTACTTCCCTAGCAAACACCTGTTAAACTTGCACTGCAGCATGAAAAAGAGAGTAAGGGTTTTTACAAATAGTGTTTTGCTTGGCAAATGCATGGCAGATGTTAGAAATTAATTACTCCAGCTTTTTGTCCAGCATACATGATGAACTCATAACGTTCTTTACTGAGGCAAAATAAAAAATTTTTCACTTCATTTTCATGTTTAATGAGTAGAAAGCATCTTGAATTTCAATCAGCAATGTTCGAGTAAGTGACAAGCTACATTACTGCATAAAATTTTCATCATATGGAAAACAGAAACATTTTGAAAAATATCATAGCCAGACTAAAGTTGAACCATTTTTGCAACAACATTAACATCATAATCTTTCTGTAAACTCTATCTATTTTTAATAACGCCTTAACATCATGTCAGAGCACTTTTTCAAAACAAAGTCTGCCATTATATTCTGCAAACTCAAGTTGTAAAGACATTTTGTAATTTTTTACATTAGTAGCTTTAAAATCTATCAAGAGAAAAAATCTTTAGAATACATGAGTGAGTTTTTTTAGAGGTGCGGACTTCTATAGCGGCAAGCATCAAATATTTATGGCATCAATTTGTGAGACATAGCGATTCTTCAAAGTTGCACGCTCGTTATATTTTTTCTACTTTCAGCTCTGAAGCATTAGTCGTTAGCTCCAGGTGGATTTGCTGTGCCAGGGAGGAATGTAATTGCGAAAGTCTCGTAATAAAGTATCCTATTACCGAGCGCATGAGTGATGACTCACCTTGGCGAGCATGACAAGGGAGATGATCATCACCAGTCGAGCTGTGGTCTCAATTATTTTTGAAGGTGGCTTACCAAATCTTCTTACAGATAGTCCCAGGCATACTGGAGCATCTGAAGTATTCGTAGAGATTGGTTGATATAACAATAATGATGCAGTTTGATAGGGCAATGAGTTCATGTTTGACTCTCGTTCTTACCAAAAGAAATTAAGAACATGATTGGTGATGTTGAAAAATAGGGAAATTTCTTATTTTATCTTGATATTAGTTTTCGGCTAATGTTACACTTTCTTCTACTTTCTCTGGAAAATTCCAGAAGATCCCAGATTGCGACAGACTTATGAAAAGGTCTGCCCACCAACATGATTGACATGCATAAATGGCCAACAAGTTTACGACAGCTTTGCAAACTTCTTTAATGTTTTTCTCTGCACTTACTTGTGCTTTTCCCCTTTTATAATTTTTTTAGTAAGTGCTTCGGCAATTTTTCTACGGAAGCAGTGGGGTGTCTCTAGCGCATCAAATACGAGGCGGTGAAAAAATATCAAATAAATTCAAAAACTGGCCAAAATTCTTTTTCTATGCGAATCGAGAAATAGATACAGAAAGCTTGAAAATAAGTATACGAATCCTGTTGAAGACATTTTCTTTGTTAAAATGACACCAGATCTTTCAAAAACCTCTGGGATTTTTTAAAATCAATAAAAAAGTGCAGAAACCGACAACTTAAAATATAAGTTCTATTTTCAGTTCAGGAATTTTCGGGCAAAAGGAGATTGAAGAAGACTAGGATGAGAACAATGAGAAACAGAAAACAAAAACCAAAAGAGCACTTACATACGGAGTTCGTCAGATTCCACGGTGTCAGCGAGTGGTGATGCACTAAAATTATGGTAGTAAATGAAACACATCTTTCAAACGAAGTTTAAATCATTCTCTTTGTTATATTAATGGAATCTAAGGATCATCAGAAAAGTGAATCACAACAAATGCTGCAGTTACTTCGCATAATATCAGTAAGTCGCATTTTGTCAAAAGTGATCTTCTTGATTATATCCTAGTGTTAATCCTAGTGTTATTTGTTGAAAATGTGCTCCATTGTTGCTTTTCTAAGCTCTTTCAGAGAAGAGGACTTCATGAGTAAGGCTGATACTCACAAACAAAAAAAAATTTTTTTGATTGCACGTAGTATCGAGTTTCATAGTTAGCGATGTCAACTTTCTATAAATCAAGAAATAAATTGGCGAATAAGGACCATTTCCTTTACTGTATGATATATGGAAAAACAAATATATTGTCAATTCAAAGTACTGATGCTCTGATCGAAGCTAAGATGAAAATTTTCAAGTTTGTGGCAATGTCGTTCAGGGCTCGGCATGAGGAGCTTTTGGTAAGTCCAAAAAGCAAAGTCCCTCTTAACTTCGGCAATTCTTTACGAAGTCCCCTTTGATCCTAAACCCTAAACGTAATAAAAACCCTCAAAAAACGAAACGTCGACTAAAGAAACTTCACAACTCTGGTGTCTTCGGCCCTAAAACGAAACCCTTTTTGCTTTTTGTCCCAAAAGCGACATCCAGCTTACTTCCAAGCCATCTGTGCCGAGCTCTGATGTCGTTTCCCGATCACAGTCTTTTTCAGAAGAGATCGTGAGTTACATGTGTAGGCGTAGAGGCCAAAATGTCGGATGTGCTTCAGATTTTTGCTGCTAGTTAGTGAGCAAAACCAGGTTCATGCGAAGCGGTACTTCTTTAGGACTACTGCGAAGATTTTTCACATAACCTAGCGAAAAGACGATGTATTGAACACAATTTTCGTGCCCACCACATAAAATCGCACGTAGCAGCAATTTGAATATCAAATTTAGGGGTACGAAGACAGAACCAAGTAGCCTTGCAAAGGATAAAGTACGAAACTATTTTAATATTTTTTTCCGATGTGAATAACGAGAGATTTAGTGCTAACCAGATAGGGTAATTGTGGACCTCAGATGCTTTACAATTCATCTTGAACTCTCACAAATTGTCTGTGAACTTAGGAAGGTTATAGTATTGAGCGAATAAACTCTAGAGTGGTAGTTCAAATAACCAACCTGAATTATAAATCTCCTCTCGAATGACATGTTTGTTCTCGACGATTTCCAAGTATTCAGCCCAACAAGTGAGAAAATAAACAATCACGGCGGCTACTATACCAATCAAGAGAAACAGGACCACGTATTTCCATAGTTCTGCAAAAACTATAAAATCACTAGGTGAATTTTCAATTGCTGATAATCCAGCTGTCAGCTTGAGTACCAGACTTACGATACAGATGCCAACATCGCTTGGCGAAGAAAAAAAAACTTCAAAACCAAGAATTAAATAAAATTACTACGGTGCACGGTTTTTCGTTGCTCTACGAGCTCTCCAACGAGTTGTTGAAAGGCCAGTTTTTGATTGTCGGGGATTTTTTGTTGAATTAGATTGGCCCATAGATCCTCGCCTGAGGGTGGTGGATTCAGCTGCAAAGCACAAATAAAATATTAGAACTTGAGAGAGGTGTGAAAAACTTACGGGCTCAAAAAATTCTTTTCTTAGCCTAGCTTTGTCCATAATATTTGTTGCCGACCCCTTTTTCAGGACCCATCAAATCAGCAAGTTGAATAAACGCAAACCATTTCAAGAAATTGAGCAAATTAACCTGTAAAAAATCTTACAAAATCTATTTTTTGGAGCTGAGTGTTAGGAATTGCTAGGAATAGCAGAGGCTCGCCTTGTTTCAATAAAATTAAATAAAGTCGTTACTCTCGAGACGACGGATAGCTGTTTGTGAGTTCTTCGTCGTCGAAGGCCTGGAGCCTATCGATTTGGCTGCGAAGCTGGCCGTCGGATTTCCTCATTCGAATTGCCTCAAATGCTCACCCTCACACTTCATTCGTAACGTCAACGAATATGGCTGGCTGGAAGATGTATTTCCGCATGTTCTTGGGAAAAACGCGAGAAGATGTGAAGCTGCTGCACATATGAATACAAAGCTACGTGTCCTTTGTTGGGACGTAGAAAAAAAAGAGCTACCCGTAGCAACTGCATGCTCATCAGTCATCAGCTAATAATTGCTCATCAAATCTATTAGTTCCCCTGCAATATCCGACCTCTTTTTACATTTGTTATATTGAGCTATATCACTGTATTAGGGTTGTCAAATGGATAGTCTGGGTAGCTTTTGCTGCTCTACGAATGATGCAGACAAATTTTTGTCCAATGGGTATTTCTGGAGATAGCACTTCAAAGAGAACTGAAGAGAAACCCAAAAAAGACGTAAAGAAGTTAAAGAATAATTCTTAGAAGAAGAATGATTCAGAATAAGAACAATATTTCTCTTATTGCGCGCAAATCTGAGGAAATGTCGCGTTTTTTTATCAAGGAATTTCGAAATAGCAGATACAATTTAAAAGTTCCACTTTCCTTAAACCTCGGCATCACTAATATTCTTCAGTACTGCTGTGCCAGACAGGTTTGGTAGGTGTTCTTTATTCCAATCAAGGCCTAACGTTTCGACGCCTTTCGTCTTCCTCAGAGGCCTGAAAATGGCTCAAAGCGTCATCTGTGAAAAGAGGCCATCAAGCACCATCCTCATTCCTGCTAGTTCTCGATCTTCGCTCAACATCCCTACCGCAAAAATTGTCAGCGCCAGAAAATGAACATACCGTTGAGAACACCGCTATGTCAGTTTCCGCACCGGAAGTGATGGTCTTGGCGGAAGGACTAAACTATACTATAAATGCACATAGCATGTGATCTATAGATTGCATATCGATAAGAATGGAAGGAAGTCGTTGGTGACTGACAAACATTCATTCTTATTGTTCATTGCTGGATTCTTTGAAGAGATCCAGAATGCTTCCAGCGCCTTCCTAGCCGAGGTTTCCTTCTCATAGGTTAAGATTTCGCACTTTATATCGAAATCGGCTCCACCATGCGCTTCGTTCCTATGCCTGCCCAACGGTGATAACAGGGTTTTACGCCTTTTATCTGCCAGATGTTCGTTTATGCGAGTACTAAGTGATCTTCCAGTTTCGCCAATATAGAGAGCATTGCAGCTAAGGCATTTCAATTGATAAACCACTCCCGCTTGTGCACAGTCACCTATTCTACCGTACGGACAGACTACGCATCTTTCTGTTATACAGTATCGATCGTAAAGTCTGTTTCGAACTAACTGCTTTTTGATATTGTCGTTTGGGATGTTTCATGAAACATCCCAAACGACAATATCAAAAAGCAGTTAGTTCGAAACAGACTTTACGATCGATACTGTATAACAGAAAGATGCGTAGTCTGTCCGTACGGTAGAATAGGTGACTGTGCACAAGCGGGAGTGGTTTATCAATTGAAATGCCTTAGCTGCAATGCTCTCTATATTGGCGAAACTGGAAGATCACTTAGTACTCGCATAAACGAACATCTGGCAGATAAAAGGCGTAAAACCCTGTTATCACCGTTGGGCAGGCATAGGAACGAAGCGCATGGTGGAGCCGATTTCGATATAAAGTGCGAAATCTTAACCTATGAGAAGGAAACCTCGGCTAGGAAGGCGCTGGAAGCATTCTGGATCTCTTCAAAGAATCCAGCAATGAACAATAAGAATGAATGTTTGTCAGTCACCAACGACTTCCTTCCATTCTTATCGATATGCAATCTATAGATCACATGCTATGTGCATTTATAGTATAGTTTAGTCCTTCCGCCAAGACCATCACTTCCGGTGCGGAAACTGACATAGCGGTGTTCTCAACGGTATGTTCATTTTCTGGCGCTGACAATTTTTGCGGTAGGGATGTTGAGCGAAGATCGAGAACTAGCAGGAATGAGGATGGTGCTTGATGGCCTCTTTTCACAGATGACGCTTTGAGCCATTTTCAGGCCTCTGAGGAAGACGAAAGGCGTCGAAACGTTAGGCCTTGATTGGAATAAAGAACACCTACCAAACCTGTCTGGCACAGCAGTACTGAAGAATAGCAGATACATTTTTTATTCGCTAAATAGAGAAAACCTGGTTGCGATCAGAAGCCAAATTACTTATCTTCATATTCATCACTGCAAAAAAACGAAGCTTAGAAAGACAAAGAACTGAAATTGTGGAAATTTGACCATATTGGGGCATAATTTTTTTTACTAATGCTAGACAATTAGAGTTTGATCTACTCAACTCACAAAATCACAGATGAAAAACAACGAGAAATGTTTTTATGGGGAATTCCATGTAAAAATGAACTTATTCTTTCCTACTATTTTGCGCAACTGAAACAAAACCCTCTACATGTGTGTCCTTTGAGACCATGAGCAGGACAATACCTATGAATGTGCTACCCATGTTGGACACGAAGGTACCATAAACACTTCCGATCAAATAAACTCAGGGAATTGCGGTAAAGATGTAAAAGATAGGTATAAATTATTGATACGTTCGTAAAAATGAAGGGTTTACTTTACTGCGTAGGTGGTTAGGTTCCAGCAAAACTCACCAGTTCTAACGATATCACTCAACCAAAGCGGTAATTCAATTTCCTTTCATGAGATATTCTGAGAAAAACCTAATTATGACAGAGTTTTCCACGAAATCGTTCTTCAATGTCTCAGGAAAGCCGTATCTCTGTTCATGAAGTGCCCGAAAAACAGAATTACCGGTGAAATCATTGGCTTTACTTCACCCAAATTTCCCTAGAATTGTTTATTCTCCTACGACTACACATAAAAAACTCATAGCACTGAGTTGGGGGGGGGGGGGGGGGGGAAGGTGTTCAGTCCACATCAATTCGTTGGCGGCTGCAGAGTCCGACGAATTTTTCGGTGTTTCTTTAAACCGCAGTTTTCTTTTTCTGTGTCTTCCGGTACGAGATGGTAAATGTACCCTTGAGGTCACAATCACGATCCGTAGCGGAATCTCAAGGGAATGAAGTCCTTCGTCAGTACTGGGGACAGAAGACGGATGACATGCCCCTTGACAACGATGGAATATGTCAAACCGAGGAAGGGGTTATTCGACCAAGCATCAATGACTCGACCGCTTGTAGCGTAGGCAGGATCGTTGAATAAAGCATGATTTATTATACCTTTGACAAGAAACCTTTAAGCACCTTCAGTGTTATAGTAAGTTTACATGACCTCTGCTACTTCTGCTAAACTTCTGTCTCTTTGATCAGAATGCTTTCGCAAAGTTAGGATTTTACGACTATGGAGGGATGGCGTTTCTCTGAGTTGGCAATTTTCTGGTATAAGACATGTTTTTTGTAATTATTCTCGTCTTGTTTTTGATATCGTTCTCGTCTAATGGCTGTAATTTGATCTTTCGTTTGAACAATAGGGCATGAGTGCTCAAGGAAAGCCGGGGACAAAACATAACGGCGGAAATGTGCTCAGTAAACGATTAAAGCGGTTGCTGACGACTGTAGTCCGTCCATGAAAACGAGCGAATCACAGTTACGCGGGCTGTATCACACTAAGGTTACGGTACCGTGAAGTTTGTTCCCTCAAAATGAGAAATCAAGCACATAGGGCATGAAAGAAAGAAAATACGGCGTTACATGTGAAATTTGATTCTCGCTACTTGTGAAAATGCAGCCCGCGGTTTCGTAATATCAAAGTGCATCTCATTTTCTGAATGTCTTTTCGTTTTTAATTTGATTCTTTCAAGGTCTTTTTAAGCAAGTACGAAAATATGCATACAGTCATAACTCACTCAATTGCTTTGGGATTGTTGAAGACTAGATCCACAGGCATAGTGTACAACTGGACTTCGACAAAGACTGATTTGATGCGGAATCCATGAAAAGCAGTATCTCGGCAAATCACTACGAATGGAAGCGCAAGAATGCTAAAGACCCAAGATTTAGTGATTAGCCCTCCACGTTAGATTAATCTCCCACTGATCTCTTGTCTCCTGTGGCATCGAGCTTTATACCAGATACCCACATGGAACAAATTGTAGTCTGACTGATTTTGCAGCGAGAAATTAGCTTTCTAGATGAGCTCATGAAATATTTCTCTTTTACTTCATAATGTCAAAAACTCACAGTTGAACAGATCAATGACGGTGGGCTGACGACCATTTTCCAGATCCGGTGTTTTAGACAGTTTTGTTGTTTCAAAGCTCCTTGTAAACTTCCTCAAAATCGAATTTGTTACTCTACATCGCACAGAGATCAAATACAACTGATCACGTTCTTTTCAGAGCCACCGTTCATGTCATGTTAGCAATGAACAATTGTTTATGCATATAACGGATTGCTGTTGTGCTATGTCAATGTGGAGAAATAAGGACGATTCACTTTGCCTAGTTGACTGTTAGCACAAGGTCCGTAAGGATGGTTGTGGTGTTATCTTGCGTGTCATCTAATTGTAAGATGTTCAGAGATGAATATTGAAGACCTTGCCAAAGATGAAGCCGCGAAAGCAAAACCCCTGAAAAAGAAAGGCTACGACGACGTCGAAATCAGCGATTTATCAATGTCATCCGAAAAGTAAGCCTTGTTTGCTCTTTTAGTCGATTGACATGAGAATAGACAAAGAATCTATTGCTTGAAATTTTTCAGATCAAAGAAGAAGGATGAGAAGGTGATATATTCTTTGAGCCTTTTTCCTGCAATCAAGTAATGCTTATATATTCCAGAAGTCAAAAGAAAAAGGTGGTAGTAAGGAGAAAAAAGAGGGCAGAAAAAAGGATGAGAAGGAAGGCGAGAAGAGAGATGAAGACAAAGAGAAGAAGGAAAAACCCAGGAGCAAGGAGAGAGAAAAAGAGCAAAAGTCTGGATCCCCAAGGAAAGAGTCAAAGGAAAGGAAATCAACAGAAAAAGACTCAGACCTGAAAAGTGGTGAGAAAACCAAAGATAAAGAGAAGTCCGGGGAGAGGACACCAGAGAAATCCGGAGAGGCGTTGGATAAGTCCGCGGAGCCGGTGCCGAAGAAGGGTGATATACCACCAGAGCAAAAACGGGTACGACATTGTTGATTTTGATACGATAACATCAAAATGTGTCTTCTACTATAACCCAAACCCAATTCCCCGAAAAGGGAGGAGAAATCATCAGAGAGGGGGTTTGGGATGTAGTCATTTTTGACCGTGATTGCTCGTTCATAAAAAACTCAAAATCCAAAGTTAGAAAGGTCACCGTCTTGGAATGAGTTATTCTTTCCGCAACTTGTCAAAAGGGCCGGGCATACTTCGCGCGATTTGGCAATATTCCAGCTGTCACTCACTGTAAGCAGATTTTGAATGTAAAGAAGATGGGGCATTTTATCAATCCATGCAAGTTATACACACTATGCATGTGCAGTCTGCTAGTGTTGGATCCGAAGACTTCTGGCGCATTGCCAAGTCGCTCGAGACTGAAATTTCGTGAAGTATGCCCGGCCCTGAAGGTGGTGTCAAGAGACTACAAATTCATTTAAAAACTGCTCCAAGTAATTCAAGCCGAGCTTTACAGACAAAGACTTTTGTATCACAAACTTTCAAATATCTTTATGGCTTTGCAATCAGCTCCCTGCCGACTCCAACAATGATTGAACCGTTTGATTAATAATACTGATTTCCCTTACCTGGAAGGTCTTCACAACTTTTCTTGAGAGTGCTGGACAACATGGAACATATACAAGGAACATTTATTCGTTTTATGGTTCGTAAACCTAAAGATTCTTCGTATTTTTGGAAGAAAAACTTGGAAACTTTGCGAAAATTTCTGGAAAAAGCTGGTAAAGACCTAGCGATCTAAAGTAACATTCTAGTGAAAAGAAGGAAATCATTTTCCTTAGATTAACGCACTGTTTCGTCTATCTCAAGACAGAGAGATTGCGACAGTCTAGATAGAAAAAATCTTTTTCTGCCTCTTTCTGTAATAATCTTATATATAAAGCTGAATGTCTGTTTGTCTGTCTGTCTGTCTGTATGTCTGTCTGTATGTACGTATGTTCCGAATAGAAAATTCCATTTCTGAACCGATCCGGACCAAACTTGGCACACATACACTACGGGCCCCGGCGGGTGTCATAGGCTACTTTTCGTCATCGATCGATATCGATTTTATCGATTTTTATCGATTTTTTTGCTGAGTTCACCTACGGGGCTGGGAGTTGGCACAGGGGGGTAATCGAGCATGGGGATTCCGATTACAATATTGGTTTTCAGGATTATCGATTACTTTTATCGATTTTATCGATTTTTTTGCAAAGTTTGAGCTAGGGGGCTGGGAGTTGGCACGGGGGGGGGGGGGTAATCGAGCATGCTGAGCACCCCCAAGGGGGGTGATCAGCATGCTCGATTACACTCCTGTGCCAAATTCCAGCCCCCTAGCTCAAATTTTCAAAAAATCGATGAAATCGAAAAAGTAATGGACGATCCTGAAAACTAATATTGTGTTCGTAATCTGCATGCTCGATTACCCCCCTGTGCAAACTCCCAGCCCCGCAGGTCAAACTTTACAAAAAAAAAATCGATAAAATCGATAAAAGTAATGGACGATCCTGAAAACTAATATTGTGTTCGTAATCAGCATGCTCGATTACCCCCCTGTGCAAACTCCCAGCCCCGCAGGTCAAACTTTACAAAAAAAATCGATAAAATCGATAAAAGTAATGGACGATCCTGAAAACTAATGTTGTATTCGGAATCCCCATGCTCACTTCCCCGCCTTTGCCAACTCCTAGCCCTGTAGGTGAACTCTGCAAAAAAATCGATAAAAATCGGTAAAATCGACATCGATCGATAACGAAAAGTGGACTGTGACACCCGCCGGGGCCCGAAGTGTATGTGTGCCAAGTTTGGTCCGGATACGGCGGAGCCGGGTAAGCCAGCTAGTGGCCATTATGGCACAGGTGGCATGCCATGGATTCAAAACGGCAACAAATCCCGTGAGGCCGGTAGACGTAAACCAAGAGTTAGCTTCATCTGCCCTTCCTAAAGTTCCAAAAACATCTCCAATTTGTCCCTGCGCAATAGTATGTTTCTGATACAAAGCGATAACGTAATTTTCTAGGAACCATCTCAGGAAGGAGTCGTCCCTTTATCAAAATTGGCTGCGGCCACTCCTAAGAAAGGTGAGTGATGAGCTTTGAAATAATGCTGCACCATAAGAAGATAACCTTACAGTGCCAACAAAGAAAAAGAAACGGAAGTGGTGCACATGTTTATAGCCTGAATTTCACTAGTACGTAGTACCTGAATAAGTCATTATGTGAATGTTCTTGCTTTGTCAACGATAAACTAGTTTGACTGAATCAATAAACGTTTTGAAGAGTCAAGTTGTAAACTCAAGAAAGTTGACAGCTCACGCTGGCTTAAAAGGTTTACTAGGCAGCGTTCAGAGTCGCCCGCACGCCAACGCTGTGCCAGTAGCAATCCATGCAAGAGCCCTCGTATGGATCGATTGACGTGCCAGCTAGCAGTTCGCCGCGACGGCCTTGAACAGAAGCGGCGAGGCACGGCATTGTACGTCACTGGCACGGCACTGGAACGCCACTGGCACGGGGTTTGCACTGATTTGTGCACGAGCGTCTCTGGACGTGGCCTTACTGACCCAGAAGAAATTTTTGCGCAGTGAAGATGAAAGCCTAGAAAATTTAAGGGACGGCTCAGTGTGCTTGCAAATACTTCTTGTCAAAATCGGAGTTGAGGCTTACTGCCTGCACAGTTGTTCCTTTTTTTTTTTCAAAGACGCCATTTATTCTACAAATGTAAGCTGTCAAGTATAGTTGATTCATTGGCCGTACGGACTCGACATCGCTGCGGAGCACGCAGCGCGAGGTAAAATGCTTGCTCCAGTACAAATTCGCCATTGTACAAGCCGTGCTTTCGCGACGAATCAGCCGCGCCGCATGTGGTCCGCAGCATTTGAGCAGTCCTTGCGGTCAACGAATTAACGATAACTTGTTTTGAGCGATATTCTGAAATCTTCATTTATCTTCCATTTTCCTTTCAAATGATATGTCATCAGAATGGTACAGGAAGAGAGTAATCACGAGAATTTACAAAGTTGTATATCATTTGTATCAGAAACATACTATTGCGCAGGACAAATTGGAGATGTTTTTGGAACTTTAGGAAGGGGCAGATGAAGCTAACTCTTGGTTTACGTCTACCGGCCTCACGGGATTTGTTGCCGTTTTGAATCCATGGCATGCCACCTGTGCCATAATGGCCACTAGCTGGCTTACCCGGCTCCGCCGTATCCGGACCAAACTTGGCACACATACACTTCGGGCCCCGGCGGGTGTCACAGTCCACTTTTCGTTATCGATCGATGTCGATTTTACCGATTTTTATCGATTTTTTTGCAGAGTTCACCTACAGGGCTAGGAGTTGGCAAAGGCGGGGAAGTGAGCATGGGGATTCCGAATACAACATTAGTTTTCAGGATCGTCCATTACTTTTATCGATTTTATCGATTTTTTTTGTAAAGTTTGACCTGCGGGGCTGGGAGTTTGCACAGGGGGGTAATCGAGCATGCTGATTACGAACACAATATTAGTTTTCAGGATCGTCCATTACTTTTATCGATTTTATCGATTTTTTTTTTTGTAAAGTTTGACCTGCGGGGCTGGGAGTTTGCACAGGGGGGTAATCGAGCATGCAGATTACGAACACAATATTAGTTTTCAGGATCGTCCATTACTTTTTCGATTTCATCGATTTTTTGAAAATTTGAGCTAGGGGGCTGGAATTTGGCACAGGAGTGTAATCGAGCATGCT
This sequence comes from Cylicocyclus nassatus, assembly GCA_958299035.1. Taxonomy (NCBI): domain Eukaryota; kingdom Metazoa; phylum Nematoda; class Chromadorea; order Rhabditida; family Strongylidae; genus Cylicocyclus; species Cylicocyclus nassatus. Next base: position 60,046,235 of record CATQJL010000316.1, on the reverse strand, counting down.
GATCACCCCCCTTGGGGGTGCTCAGCATGCTCGATTACCCCCCCCCCCCGTGCCAACTCCCAGCCCCCTAGCTCAAACTTTGCAAAAAAATCGATAAAATCGATAAAAGTAATCGATAATCCTGAAAACCAATATTGTAATCGGAATCCCCATGCTCGATTACCCCCCTGTGCCAACTCCCAGCCCCGTAGGTGAACTCAGCAAAAAAATCGATAAAAATCGATAAAATCGATATCGATCGATGACGAAAAGTAGCCTATGACACCCGCCGGGGCCCGTAGTGTATGTGTGCCAAGTTTGGTCCGGATCGGTTCAGAAATGGAATTTTCTATTCGGAACATACGTACATACAGACAGACATACAGACAGACAGACAGACAAACAGACATTCAGCTTTATATATAAGATTATTACAGAAAGAGGCAGAAAAAGATTTTTTCTATCTAGACTGTCGCAATCTCTCTGTCTTGAGATAGACGAAACAGTGCGTTAATCTAAGGAAAATGATTTCCTTCTTTTCACTAGAATGTTACTTTAGATCGCTAGGTCTTTACCAGCTTTTTCCAGAAATTTTCGCAAAGTTTCCAAGTTTTTCTTCCAAAAATACGAAGAATCTTTAGGTTTACGAACCATAAAACGAATAAATGTTCCTTGTATATGTTCCATGTTGTCCAGCACTCTCAAGAAAAGTTGTGAAGACCTTCCAGGTAAGGGAAATCAGTATTATTAATCAAACGGTTCAATCATTGTTGGAGTCGGCAGGGAGCTGATTGCAAAGCCATAAAGATATTTGAAAGTTTGTGATACAAAAGTCTTTGTCTGTAAAGCTCGGCTTGAATTACTTGGAGCAGTTTTTAAATGAATTTGTAGTCTCTTGACACCACCTTCAGGGCCGGGCATACTTCACGAAATTTCAGTCTCGAGCGACTTGGCAATGCGCCAGAAGTCTTCGGATCCAACACTAGCAGACTGCACATGCATAGTGTGTATAACTTGCATGGATTGATAAAATGCCCCATCTTCTTTACATTCAAAATCTGCTTACAGTGAGTGACAGCTGGAATATTGCCAAATCGCGCGAAGTATGCCCGGCCCTTTTGACAAGTTGCGGAAAGAATAACTCATTCCAAGACGGTGACCTTTCTAACTTTGGATTTTGAGTTTTTTATGAACGAGCAATCACGGTCAAAAATGACTACATCCCAAACCCCCTCTCTGATGATTTCTCCTCCCTTTTCGGGGAATTGGGTTTGGGTTATAGTAGAAGACACATTTTGATGTTATCGTATCAAAATCAACAATGTCGTACCCGTTTTTGCTCTGGTGGTATATCACCCTTCTTCGGCACCGGCTCCGCGGACTTATCCAACGCCTCTCCGGATTTCTCTGGTGTCCTCTCCCCGGACTTCTCTTTATCTTTGGTTTTCTCACCACTTTTCAGGTCTGAGTCTTTTTCTGTTGATTTCCTTTCCTTTGACTCTTTCCTTGGGGATCCAGACTTTTGCTCTTTTTCTCTCTCCTTGCTCCTGGGTTTTTCCTTCTTCTCTTTGTCTTCATCTCTCTTCTCGCCTTCCTTCTCATCCTTTTTTCTGCCCTCTTTTTTCTCCTTACTACCACCTTTTTCTTTTGACTTCTGGAATATATAAGCATTACTTGATTGCAGGAAAAAGGCTCAAAGAATATATCACCTTCTCATCCTTCTTCTTTGATCTGAAAAATTTCAAGCAATAGATTCCTTGTCTATTCTCATGTCAATCGACTAAAAGAGCAAACAAGGCTTACTTTTCGGATGACATTGATAAATCGCTGATTTCGACGTCGTCGTAGCCTTTCTTTTTCAGGGGTTTTGCTTTCGCGGCTTCATCTTTGGCAAGGTCTTCAATATTCATCTCTGAACATCTTACAATTAGATGACACGCAAGATAACACCACAACCATCCTTACGGACCTTGTGCTAACAGTCAACTAGGCAAAGTGAATCGTCCTTATTTCTCCACATTGACATAGCACAACAGCAATCCCGTTATATGCATAAACAATTGTTCATTGCTAACATGACATGAACGGTGGCTCTGAAAAGAACGTGATCAGTTGTATTTGATCTCTGTGCGATGTAGAGTAACAAATTCGATTTTGAGGAAGTTTACAAGGAGCTTTGAAACAACAAAACTGTCTAAAACACCGGATCTGGAAAATGGTCGTCAGCCCACCGTCATTGATCTGTTCAACTGTGAGTTTTTGACATTATGAAGTAAAAGAGAAATATTTCATGAGCTCATCTAGAAAGCTAATTTCTCGCTGCAAAATCAGTCAGACTACAATTTGTTCCATGTGGGTATCTGGTATAAAGCTCGATGCCACAGGAGACAAGAGATCAGTGGGAGATTAATCTAACGTGGAGGGCTAATCACTAAATCTTGGGTCTTTAGCATTCTTGCGCTTCCATTCGTAGTGATTTGCCGAGATACTGCTTTTCATGGATTCCGCATCAAATCAGTCTTTGTCGAAGTCCAGTTGTACACTATGCCTGTGGATCTAGTCTTCAACAATCCCAAAGCAATTGAGTGAGTTATGACTGTATGCATATTTTCGTACTTGCTTAAAAAGACCTTGAAAGAATCAAATTAAAAACGAAAAGACATTCAGAAAATGAGATGCACTTTGATATTACGAAACCGCGGGCTGCATTTTCACAAGTAGCGAGAATCAAATTTCACATGTAACGCCGTATTTTCTTTCTTTCATGCCCTATGTGCTTGATTTCTCATTTTGAGGGAACAAACTTCACGGTACCGTAACCTTAGTGTGATACAGCCCGCGTAACTGTGATTCGCTCGTTTTCATGGACGGACTACAGTCGTCAGCAACCGCTTTAATCGTTTACTGAGCACATTTCCGCCGTTATGTTTTGTCCCCGGCTTTCCTTGAGCACTCATGCCCTATTGTTCAAACGAAAGATCAAATTACAGCCATTAGACGAGAACGATATCAAAAACAAGACGAGAATAATTACAAAAACATGTCTTATACCAGAAAATTGCCAACTCAGAGAAACGCCATCCCTCCATAGTCGTAAAATCCTAACTTTGCGAAAGCATTCTGATCAAAGAGACAGAAGTTTAGCAGAAGTAGCAGAGGTCATGTAAACTTACTATAACACTGAAGGTGCTTAAAGGTTTCTTGTCAAAGGTATAATAAATCATGCTTTATTCAACGATCCTGCCTACGCTACAAGCGGTCGAGTCATTGATGCTTGGT
>CATQJL010000316.1:59940434-60042477 GCA_958299035.1 Cylicocyclus nassatus | reverse complement strand
AAGCAAGCAGTGGTATCAACGCAGAGTACTCCTCATGAAATTTGCACAAAATGTAAAGATCGCGTACTTTGTTGAAATTAGATCCTGAGTGGTTGCATGACTAATTGCAAACGTTGTGTTCACCCCGCCCGCGTTTTATACAACCACTCACGGTGGAATTTCAACAAAGTACGCGATCTTTACATTTTGTGCAAATTTCATGAGGATGTGTTTTCGTAGGCTTGCAACTCGGCGAATTTCACAGACTGGAGCCTGAGTAATGCACCGTTCGATAGCTCAGTTCCTAGTCACTTTGACTGAGAAAAACAAGCAAGCAAGGTTTCTGAGAGATACGCGAGAAGTGCGGGCAAAGTTACGCAGTTTCGTGGTGCAGTTACAGTTACCTCACCGTATCTCTCCAAAAAGACCCTATAATCCTCAAAGACCACGAATTTCGTAAAGAGCGTGCTCGAAAACCTCTATAAACGAAGTTTCCTTACAATTCAAGGGCATCAACATTTTGACCAAAATCCGTCGGCGAGCTTCCAGAGCGTAAAACGAGAAAAAATGAAATAACCCGAAAATCTCGGAAAATTTGCCCATAGTGGTTATGCGACCTGCTGATTACGATAATCACATCTGCTTAGCAAGAGAGCATCATATTCTATGGCTATGGCGTGTAGAATTTGGGACGACAAGATTTTTCCACAATTCACCAGCCCATCTTTTTCCTTTGCAAAGAAAATTGCGGCTACTGTTTAGCGCATCATAATCTACAGAAAAAGTACTATCAAATGGTTCCTGCTGGAATCTACTCGGGACAATGCTCGCTGCTTTACACCTTCGAGAAGAAACGTCCGCAGAAAGATTCAAGAATACTGAAATCGAGATATCAAGGACACGCTGTAAACCAAAAGATTCGCCTTGATGAGCTGAGCACAGCACCGTTTTCGGATTCAGAATATACTTATTCCGAAGGAAGTTATGGCGAGTAGAATTTAAAGGCACGTGATATTTGCAGAATTCACCATCTCTTTTCGCGCTTTATAAAGCATGTCTCCGTCTACTTTTCACCGCTGGATTATCTACAGAGACAACTCTTTCCGATTCGCCTTACCGGAATCTTTTAAGTGTGAAAGAGGCTGGCCCACAGCGTTGCAAAGAGGCGTCTGCAGAAAAAAGTGAAGTTTTGCTGGAAGCAGAATATCATAGTCATGGGGTGTGTCACTTTGCTCACATAAGCAACATGACATGCTGATTACAAAAATTATAATTGTTTTGCTAATCATAGTGTTACTGTATAGTTATGTTTGTTTGACGGTAAGTGGTTCATGTATATTTACTAAGTTCACGTACTCCTTTCTCTTTTTTCCACTACAAAAAAGGATGTGGTTTTCTGCTGGAAACACTCAGCAGAAACTCTTCCATCAAACGCTCTTTTTCTTAAACCTTTGCCTACATTATGCGCCGAAATACACACTCTAAAAGACACCACCACAGGATGCAACGGATTCCTACCATGCACTTACCGTGACCGAGCCGATTACAGCAGTTCAATATATGAAAAGATTCGTCTCGGCGAGCTGAATCCAAATCTGCCTTCAAATTTGAAATCCATTGAGAACGAAGGGAGTCATGACGAAAAGACGCAAAGTCGGCGACATCGGCGAATTTGGCGAATTTGGCGAGTTCGGCGAATTCGCCGAAATTTTTCACATTCCACTGTCACAACTGTACATTTGTATATGAATATAGCTGTGACATTTCTACAGACCCTTGAAAACGACAGAGATTATTTCCTAGCCGACCTATTATATGTGATGTCCATCAACACTAGAGATAGAGCGAGAAGGGAAGCCTCATCGATTAAATTGCTGATTGTGTAGAACCTTTCTATCTGTTTGCAATTACATTCTCAGAATTTTGAGGAGCTCTGCTTACACAAAAGAGCATGCTTTGTTCGACATTCCATGGATCTTGCCATTTTCAAAATATTTTTTCTACTTTTTAGGGCACACCAAGATTGTTATAATACTTATTCGACCGAAATTTCAGCTTGTTCGCCTTCGTCAGGGCCTGGGAGTGAGAAACATGTGGAATCTTGCCTTTACAAGCGGCTCAATCTTGGTGGATAAATGAACAATTTGTTGGACAAACTTTACGACGTGCAGAAACCAAACAGCTCACCTTGTTGAACGTTAAGCAGAGACCACTACTCACCTGCTGGGCTAGGTTGGGTTCATACTGATGCGGAAGTTATGGAACAGTTCCAGCACAGTTCTCGCACTGTAACTGTTCCAGAACTGGAACTCCGAAACTGCGCTGCATGCGCCGCAGCGTTTTGAGCGGCGGTAGTAACTGGTCTGAAGTTCTCAACGGTTTTTATAATCCGCTCATTTCGTTCCTCATCTTCCACTCTGCTTCCCCTTTGATGAGAAGATCTTCGACCCTGAAGCAAGTTGAAATGGGCTCCGTTCTGCTACTATTTATTTGAGAAGATGTGCCTTCGGGTGCTTATTCGTTCTTTTTGTTAGTTTTTGTACAGACCTTCTTTATGTGTTTTAGGAAGACGTTACATAGTTTCCACAGCCATCTGTCTTAAGACAGGGCAAACGAACTACTTTCAAAATGCGGGAAAACCATGACCTTTTTCTCAGTAATGCTACTTTTCTCCTGCCCCTTTCCTTTTTCCATACCATTGCTTAGCAGTTCTTATCCTACTCCGCTTTTTGGTGGAAAAAGCTCCGAAATGGATGCGAGGTTGAGGAGTGAACATTGTTCCGCTCCATGTACTACAGGATGATATGCGCTGCGGCTCCGCGATGCAGAGCGCTCCTCGGAATAAGTGCCGGGAACACTGCATGCCGCTTTTGACTGTCGCGCCTTTTGTAGGGCCGCAGGACCACCTCCGGCCTGGAGCGCAACCAAATGGGTATATAAGGCTGCGCTTGAGAGCGGGCCTCGCCTCTTCGACATTGATCTTCATTATTGATTGCTTTTACATTGTGCTTGGCTACGTTCTGGGCAGATCCCGCAGTTGAGGATCTTGTGTTGAGCGGTTGAGCCTTTTGGATCTTGTGGATTGAACGCGCGTCGGCGAGAGGAAACCTGGAAGTTGTAGATGAACAGTGTTGCGGGAGTGGAGCTGGTGAGTGCACCGACCCGTCGGACTGGGCTTCCAGCGGCCGACTCTGTGGAGGAACCCAGAACCTCTCGTTTGGAATAAGCCTCCTGTATATCGGCAGCACAGGATGCGCGGCTCGTCTTGTGTCAGTAGGTAGGTCATCCTCTTTAGGGACCTTATAATTTCTTGTACATATGTTTTATATTTGTTGTTTTATTTGTTGTTTTATATAAACTTAATCTAAATATATTCGTGTGTTTTGTATGGGTTGGAGAGTTGGATGACCGCGTCAAGTGGACGCGTCGATGAAGCCTCTCGGTTACGTCCTAAGGTGTAGGATTGTAATGTATGGCGGTCGAGCACGCGGCTACTGGTGCTGGGTCCACCGAGCCGCAACAATATGTCTTAGTGCGCTCTTCCATTCTTTCTTCTTTCTGTTCAGGCCTATGATCTGCTCCCAGATTCGTGTGGAGGCGAGTTGCAGATTTCCCTGATTTTGAGGGTGAGCTTAACGAGAGAGTACAAAATACAATGCTATAACGTGGAGATTCAACAAGTTTGTCCTGAAAAAGTCCGCAGCTCGCCTCCACAAAAATCTGGGAGCCGAAGATACTTCACGTGTTCCAGGAAGCCGCTGCATAGTTCTCAATTTGTATTGAAAGGCGCAAAGTCAGCTTTCTAGAACACCTGAAGTACGTTGGAACAAAAATAACGAATAGAGAATGGACGAAAACCATAAAGTCCTGTCCTATTCTCCTTGTTAAAGGAGCAAACGGGTTTATTCACCAACCACGCTTCAAGATGTTCTTCTCATTAATAGGGGAAGCGGTGTAGAAGAATGAGGCTGAGACGAGCGAAGTTTGAGAGAAAAACCGCTGGAAATCTTATATATAAAGCTGAATGTCTGTTTGTCTGTATGTCTGTCTGTACGTATGTTCCAAATAAAAAATTCCATTTCTGAACCGATCCGGGCCAAACTTGGCACACATACACTTCGGGGCCGGGCGGGTGTCATAGGGTACTCTTCGTCATCGATCGATTTGATTTTATCGATTTTTATCAATTTTTTGCAGAGTTTGAGCTTCAGAGCTGTGAGTTGGCACAGGAGGGTAATCATAAATGTGCTGCTGCTCAGCGCTGCTTCTTTCACTTTGTCATAAACGACATCTCGCGGGCTAGTCTCAATTGCCTCTGCTAAGACATAGCTTCCTTCCCAATTAGCTAAGTGGGAATACAGAATTTCTGCTTTCTGAAGTCGCACCCCTTCCATTTCTCCATTAGGGTAGGCTTGACTGCATGTCCTCTCCAGTACAAAGCAGAAATCACTTACTGTTTAATTTCTTTTCTTTCTCTTCTTCCTCGGTGTAGCCAGGGCTTTTACACGAAAAGTGTTGCCTCCTTCAGCTAACCTTTCGCTCATCGCCTGGACTACGCCGTCGAAGGGACCTTCTTTTACACTTTGCGGTAGTGTCTCAAATAGATTCAAGGCTTGCCTTCTCAGAAAACTTTCGAGAAGTTGTATTAGTATTTCATCATCCCAGTGCTTCCTTGGGTGCTTCAACAGAAATGATTTCAAAAACTTGTTGGAGCTCTCATTTACTTTACCATAAAAAGGTTTTACGTCTGGTACTGTAGACGCCAACATGAAATCTTTCATGGTGAACTCGGAGTTGAAATTTTGTAACGCATCTTGCAATCGGACATTGTGCAAATCTGTGTTCAACTGTCGTCGATTGCTTCTGCTCAACTTTAATCTGTGCTTATGCGAGGAGGTCCTCAGTGAACTATCTTGCGCATTCTGCACTGTCGGCACTTGGCGATCTGATAGAAGTATGTTGCCTTCCTGATTTGAGTTCGCAAATCTTTGGTATTTGCGTACTATATGATCAGAGTTGTCTTCTGATGTGTCTGTTTCCCGATCTGCATCATTGTCAGATGGGTTCGTGCTGGCTCTGACAGCCGCAACCTCTGGTCAAGTTTCTGAGCTTTACTGCCTTGAGGCACCTAACCTCATTTGAAACTCTTTTGACCTCTTCCTCCAAGTCTTTTCACTGCAGTTTAGCGCTATACACAAGGCTGCAATCAACTTATAGTAAGTGAAGTATTTATAAAGGCAACGCTCCAGCTTTTCTGGTGACATCTCCCAGCCTTCGCAAGGATCCCCAATGTCTCATAGTCTATCTGCGTTCCTCCTATGTCACCTCTTATGCATATAGAACTTTTGAGAATTATTCTTGATTTCTGTTCTACAATTTTGATCTGCTCTTCTAGCTTTGTCAAGAATGCTTTTCTGCTTTTGTCACCTGTGCGAAAAACTGTGTTCAGATCTTTTTCGCACTCGATGCTTACGAGGTTCAAGCTATCATGTACTTCCTTGTACATCTCTGCCATGGACGAGATTCGGTCTTCTGCCCGTTCTTAATCACCTCGTTATCTGTACTTGGCTGGGCTCTATGTTCCTCTTCTTCCTTCATCATGCCACTCGAATCTTTGGAACGAACACTGCAACTGAGCGACGTAAAACTCGAATGCACACGTCAATGCACCGAGTAGTTCTGCCACACTTCCAAAGTATGGTTCTGCGATGCTACGCACTCGCGGTAGCTCTTCAACTCGTACAAGCGGCCTAAAGCGCGCTCTATACCGTCAACGCTAATCGACCAATAGATCGATAGATTACGCGGGGATAAACTGCCGCCTCAGAAATCAATATGGGGACCAGTGGTGCCCCAGTCTATCGGGTCAGAACGCGATAGTTATGCGGAATACATTTGCCGCTCCAAATCGATTTGGCGGTCGTTGACGCTTCGAACTTATTCGATTTTGGAGGTCGTTGACACTCCAAACTTCAGCTTCTTCTGGAAGGTCTTCGACGCTTCCACAGTTGTCGGTGCTAAGTCAGCGGTTCGGGTCCCAAGTGGCGGTTGGACGGTAAGGACCGCAGGTTCCACTGACTTAGCGGGACAACTGGTAAAAATATAAATGGTTTATCTAAAAATATGACAAACCACAAGAAGAAGCTGATATGCAAATACAGAGAATAAGAGTAGCTAAATGATGAGATATAGAAGAGTAATACAGAACAGTGAGTATTGATGAGGACCTGTCGAGGCACTGTTGAGGAACAAACTACACATCTTAGAACCGACACACGAGATGGTGATTGGTGATTCGTACATCCTATAGGTTTGGTTCAAGGCTAATAGTGTGACAAAAAACTTAGACGGGACGCCTGGGTGCTACAATTCCAAATGGCCGGGATCACCAAGTGTCGTTTCCTTGTTAGGCAAAAGCCGCCGAAGGGTGTATCGCGCATGGCAGTGGTCCTAAGAAAGCATTGCGGTCGCGGAAACCTTCTATACCATACGAATTGCCTTCATCGTGGGGATTGAGCACATATTTCTGTAGCAGCACTTTAGTTAATTTCTGCCAAGGTTTCAGGCAGGTTCATGATTTTTATCCGCTGCCATGTACATACCTAACTCTGCGAAAAGGTCTCAAAACGCAAGGAGAGTGTTTTAATCGTGGTCAGAAGGTCGAATCCTAGAAATCTCTCTGGTTTCAGCCAAAATTGAGATTCTGCCCCTCTGCAATATACCTACCATAACTCAGTGAAAACGCCCCAAAATGCCGAAGGAGCATGATATTCGTTATCAGCATGTCAATTAGCCCCCTAAGCAAACTTTCAGCGAAATCCATGATTTTAGCTCCTTACGTGTACCCACCGTAAACCCAGAAAATGCCGCTATCGTGCGAAATGACTACGATAATCGTCATCAGCGGCTCGAATAACCCCCATATACGAGTTTGAGCAAGATCCTTCGCAAAAACATTTTGGGGTCCGGATAGCCGAATAGCGCCGTCAATTTTTAGAGTTATCCTTACTTTTATCTGTTTTATTGATTTTTTGAGAAGTTTAAGCTATGGGGCTGGGGTTGGTTAGGGAGGTACAGTCTGCCCCAATCCTAACCAGGCCGGATTGGCACGAACGCAGCGTCCGGGCATTATGCCAAGCATCAATCAATAGCCAAATTCAGTCTCGATGGAGCTCTTCTCGCGTTTTCGTGCTCACCTACAGTCTGCCCCAGTCCGGACCAGGCCGATACGTTTTAGCGGAGATTCCGCTAAAACGTATCGGCCTGGTCCGGACTGGGGCAGACTGTAGGTGAGCATCTGATTAATAACAAATAGGGAATTGAATGTAGAAGCGGGCACAGAGAAAGGTTGTACAGGGATAGGAATGGAACCTTTTCGTTTCTGATAGAACCGCGCGGAGCCGGGTAAGATAGCTAGTGGTCAATAATCTGGAACATCACAGTTTTGGGACAATCAATAATCTCTACTTCCACCGCTCAAAACCGCATGCGAGCGGCTGCAGCGCATGCAGCACAGTTCCGGCACAATTCCAGCACAAAGCGAAACTATGACTGTTCCAGAACTTCCGGAACAGTGTGAATCTAGGCTAAGGATAAAAGAGTCCTGGGTTATGCGGATCTAGTTCAGAACTGGTATAACTCCATGGCCTAGTTCATTTGTTATAGATATGCAATCCCTTTTACTGTTTCATCCTCAGAGTTCCAGCCGAGATTTAGTTTCCCGTGCCGACAATTTAGTTACTCGTGACAAAATAGACCCACTGATGTCAAACTCCAGGCTCACTTGAAGGCAGTGTCCGGGCAAAAACTCGATTTTGGGATTTTGTGCTTACCCGGGCCTATTCGCTATGCTAAATCCGAAAATCCACATTGGAGAGCGCGAAAACGACGAAAACGGACTCTAACACTGGAGGGAGATCAGCAAGTGGGCGGGGTCTTCCTCACTGTGAATTCACGCTTCCAGCTTCCAGAGAAATTTTCTTGAATCCGTTAGCCGCCCTGACATCGCTACCGATCGTGCAAACGAATGACTTGAAACCGGAATCAAAAAGGTCGCCCCGAAGCTGGGAGCGTGAATTCACCGTGGGGAAGACCCCGCCCACTTGCTGATTTCCCTCCAGTATTAGCCCTTTTTCGACGTTTTCACTCTCTCCAATCTGGATTTTCGGATTCAGCATAGCGAATATGTCCGGGTAAGCACAAAATCGCAAAATCGAGTATTTGCCCGGAAACTGCCTTTAACCCTCTGTGCCAGTTCGCAGCCCCGTAGCTCGAACTCTGCAAAATCGATAAAGATCGATAAAATCGATGATTGTCAACAAAATGTAGCTTACGACAATCGCCCCGCGCCCAAGTGTATGTGTGCAAAGTTTGGTCCGGATCGGTTCAATGGAGTTTTCTATTCGGAATGTACGTGCACACAAGACGTACAGACAGACAAACAGGTACAGCTTCATGTATAGTTTACTCTAAAACAAATGCAGTCTCCAGGCCTGTATGATGGGTAGATTATGCAACCTGGGCTGTACAGGTTTGTTAATGTGCTCTATCAAGGAACAAGCACTGTTCACGGTTTGGTTGAAGGATTCCTATAATGCGCAGCGAGTCTTGCAAACCTGATCTTTATGCATGTCCTGTTTCGGGCTACTTAGTGCGTTTGATATAAAGGACAAGCAGAACGTCACCTCGTCAGAGTTGTCAGTGCTAGTAAAAGTAGTGTTACGGCTAATTGCACCTTCGTGAAGCGTATAATCATTCGCTTAGTCTACCAAGAGCTTCTTTGAACGATGCGGATTTGAAAGCATTGTCAGGCGAGACTGTCCTTGCCGTGCGCAACAAGTTTTGGAATACGCTAGACTTCGTCCGGATGGGATGAGCTAAGAAGCAAAATAGAAAATGTTTTTATTGCTAGGTTTTCTGAACCAGCTAGACCTGCATTCTCCCTTGGCTAAGCATATCCAAACCTTGAGGAATGGGAACTAATCTCCATCCAAGTTGGAAGGAACAAACTTGTAGCAGGATAAATGTTATAACAATCTTGATGTGGCTATACAAGTCAAAAAGAGCCTGCATTGTTCTTAAAACGATATTGAACTTGAAGAAGTAAAGCTTTGAATAGTCTGAAATCAAAACCCCGAAAGCCCAACATGGCAACCTTGACCGTTGAATGATTGGTTTTTCTTTGTGAGAATTTTAAACTTTTCGTCTAAGTCGCGGTCAAATTGGAGCTTCGAGTCATCCGCTTCTCATTGTTACATATTTTGGCCTACACTTACTGATCCGTAGAAAAAGTTCCGTCATCCGTTATATTTCTAATTTACTACGCGCTTTGTACAAAAGTTCCTGCATTCTATGAACTTGGAATGAAAGTGAGTCATCTACCGCACATCAAGTATCATTAATGTGGCTTTCAAAGTAGAGGGATTTTAAAAAAAGTTAAAGGTCATTTCTGCAGACATGTGTTTTACACATTTGCAGTGAGTCATGCTGTGGCATCTTTTTATTAGAATTTGTTTGCATATGCCTAAGATAAGGAGTAATTCATTGGTACCTTGCAGAAATGAAGGTTAAGGATATGCTTGAAAACTGTGCGGATTAGAAAAAAAGGAACAAATTTTCTAAATTGAACAACTTCTTTTCTCAACCTTTCAGTTTTCGAGAGATTCGCTCATTTGAGAAGGACCTACGCACATGGCAACAGTATGTCCTTTGTGCTTGAAATGGACATCTCGGAATTGAAGCATGGTTTTGCAAAAACAAGCGAAAAGGCGAGGATCAAGGATCATGAATGATGGAAGATTTGTTGTCAATCTTTTGTGTGTGCGAGACATTAAATGCTATTTTACCAGACCAAAAAAGTGAATGTTTCGTTCAAATAAACATAGCACTTGCCTATAGAGTTCGTAAGGTTCCATGGAATCAGAGAGTGGTGCAGCACTGAAATAGTTGAGATAAGCTACAGTTGAATATGAGCAGATGATCAATCGTAAGCAACAAGTCTGTACGCTGTTGAGCTTCGCAGAAGGGATAAGTTTGCAGATGATATGGAGAAGCATACCTGATCCATATATTTCGGCACGTATGATGTACTTGGTTTCTATCAAACCCAAGTAATTCGACCAGCAGGTAAGAAAACAGAAGAAAATCGTTGCTATAAGACCAATCACAATGAATAGGCACACGTATTTCCAGAGCTCTGAAAGATTCACCGTAAGCCTGACTATGCAAAGAATCTGTGTGGAGCAACTACCAATACAGTATGTTGGTGTTCGCTACTACATGCAACGCAATTTTAGACCGTGCTCGTTGCAACATACACAGAAGAAATTAAAAGTTAAAAATCAGTAGTCACGTTAGAAGCTAAGTGAAGCTTGGAAAATGCTAAATACCACTTTTGCTAGTTGGAGTCCTAAAATGCGGATATAACGAAGCAAAAATTGAAATCAGGCTCTATAGCTTCTGTGAAGGTTGAAGTATTACCTCGCATACAGTGCTGGCCAAAACTATAATTCCACCCTGAAAACTGCCGTGACTCATCTGATTCTCAACGAATTGATCTGAAATTTGGTACAGTTGTGTGTTCGACAAGCTACCATCAGTAACTAAAAGGATCCCGTTCTTGTTTGATTACTCAGGAAAAATCAAAAATTTTGAAAGAAGCAGGCTTTAAGGTTGGCCAAGACTATAATTCCACCCAAGTTCTGTCCACTAGAGTAATTCTCGGTTTCCAAGTCTTTTGTGCATATACATAATCAAAATTTAAAACAATCGCTTTATTCCAGCTGTGTCATACCTTTATAAGAAACGCTTATCTGCTTTTTTTCACTCAAAACTACTTTCATGCGTACTTTGTTCCCGAGAATGTGTTTTCATGGGTGATTTCGCACTTTTTTGACTGGTTTGGGAGCGATAGGGCTCCATCTATCTTATAGATGCTTAGCCAAGTGAGAACTAGAGAAAAAAAATTTGAGTTTTCATATTTGAAGAGCACCCAACATAGACCAAAGCGCAGGCCTGCGCTCAAATTTTTTGCCTTCAAACTCTTTCTGCAATGTTCTCATGAGCATGAAGCAGAGTAATAACATTGTTGTACGTATGAGAGTCCGGATGCAGTGGTTTGCAAATTTCCGCAGGTCCCAGCATGCAGGCTAATTGAGGAATTCATCCTGCAAAAACTGATTTGCAAAAAGCCTTGAACTTATTTTTGGTTCTGACCGTAATGCTCATGTGAGTCACAAGGCAACATACAATACAGGGTGTCTTCACTATCTAGCAGCTAAATGGCGGCAAAAAATTAGGAAAGGTAACACTTGGTAACAGTGGCGGTCGCAGGATTTCGGACCGCGGGGGAGGGGGCGACAAAAATTTTTTTTGTCTTATATATAAAGCTGAATGTGTGTATGTATGTATGTATGTACTTATGTGCGGAATAGAAATTTTTATTTCTGAACCGATTTGAACCAAACTTGGCACACATATACTTCGGGGCAGGGAGCGTGTCATAGGCTACTTTTCGTTATCGATCGATATCGATTTCATCGATTTTTTGCAAAATTTGAGCTAAGGGCTGGGAGTTGGCACAGGGGGGTAATCGAGCATGCTGATTACAAAAATATTATTGACAGGCCCGGGCGGAGCCGGGTTTGCCAACTAGCTATAGATAAAGATGCGTGGCGTTAGCCACGAAAAAATTTTTTTTATGGGGCTAATTTGAATTTTTAGAAGATTTTAAAAAATATTTTAATTATTTACAAAAATAAACAAGTCGTTTGCACATTTTTATAACCCATATAGGGAAGTTTACAAAATTTCGCGACCCATTCTCGGGGGGGGGGGGGCGCCCCCGCCCCTCGGTCCGCCACTGCTTGGTAAGTATTTTAGGATTGCCTAAATATTACCCTTGAACCGCGAAGATTTATGCTTTGAAAACGAACAGAATGTGGCTTGGCGAACAGTCGTAAGTATAGTGTACAAACTTCTTTTTATGTAAATAATGCTTTACATCATTTTGAGCTTACAAAAATGACATAAACTAATTTTGAAGACAAAAATTTGAGCGCAAGCTTGCTGTTAGGTCTATGTCGGGTGCGCTTCAAATATGAAAACTCAATTTTTTTCTAGTTCTCATTTCGCTAAGCATCTATAACATAGATGGAGCCCTATCGCTCCCAAACCAGTCAAAAAACTGCAAAATCACCCATAAAAACACATTCTCGGGAACAAACGCATGAAAGTATTTTTGAGTGGAAAAAAGCAGATAAGCGTTTCTTATAAAGGTATGACACAGCTGGACTAAAGCGATTGTTTTAAATTTTGATTATGTATATGCACAAAAGACTTTGGAAACCGAGAATTACTTTAGTGGACAGAACTTGGGTATAGTTTTGGCTAACCTTGGCTAACCTGCTTCTTTCAAAATTTTTGATTCTTTCCTGTATAATCAAACAAAAACGGGATCCTTTTAGTTGCCGATGGTAGCTTGTCGAACACACAACTGTACCAAATTTCAGATTAATTCGTTGAGAAGCAGATGAGTTACGGCAGTTTTCAGGGTGGAATTATAGTTTTGGCCAGCACTGTATAGGTGGACAAAAACATCTTGACTATGTACTTACAATTAGATCTAGAAAAAAGAATTTTTCGCACACGTTCAAACAGTTTGTGGTTATTTCAAACAGTTTAAGGGATCTTAAAAGCAGAATGGCAAATTTGGGATTTTCTTCTCGGTTACCCTGGATGCGCTAAGTCCAAGAATGTGCTTTGCAGCTTTAAAAGATATCAATAACCCGCTTCTCCATCCGTGAAAAGTGCTATTTGGGCGGAAGGCGTGTGCCTGTCCTCGAGCGCGATTGGCTCGTGGACACGGTAGGTAAGTTGTCCCCACTCACAAGCCAATCGCGCTCTAGAGAGCAGGGTATGCATTTCTCCCAAATAGCACTTTTCTCGTCTGGAAAAGCGGGTTATTGATATTTTTTGAAGCTGCAAGGCACAGTCTTGGAGTTAGCTTGTCCAGGGGAACCGAGAGCGATAAATGTTCCAAAGTTGTCATTCTGCCGAGCCACTGCCTTTAAAGTGGCTCAATTCGAATTCAAATGAAAAGTGAGAGCTTAACACTAGCAAGACCTACTTTGCGCAGCTTTTCGTTGCTCGACCAGCTCCTGTATAAGTTTTTGAAAGGCCAACTTCTGATTATCAGGAACCTTTTGCTGAGTGAACTGCGACCATAGCAATTCGCCAAAAGCAGAATTTATCTGGAATTCACGACTCAGCAGGGACTCCTCAGAAGCAGATAAGATAACCATGGTCGCACCGATGAGCGATGTGAGTCTGGAACCATGGTGTCAGCTGAGTACGGCCAAAATTCTGGCAGAATCCCTAACACTGAGTTTTGGATTAGTGAAAGCGAAGTTAGTATTGAGCGGCAAACATCTGCTGGGGAAGATGAACAGCAGTCGAGCGACGGCACGAAATGTGTACTTTTTACTGCGAATAACAGCTGTCGAATCCTTGCCAGAGGATATCACATCATTAGCGGGGGTGCTGTCCGACTTGATGAATTTCCTTGATCTTTAAAGCTGCTATCTGATTGTACCATGAGTATTTTGTTCCTTAAAATGACATGAAACTTGCTGAAGAAGAAAAGGTGCATAGATATCTAACTTCGGCAATATGACAGCTTTGAACGGACTACACCATAGGAAATGGGCCTCGTCCGAATCAACTAGGTGTGAAAGAAGATCGAAGAAATTTGCAAAACTCAGTTCATACGCACAAAAGTTCTCCTTTGCTTTGTTTCATGTGAAAATTTGCCTACCAGTAAAAAATCACTATCAACATAAAAAATTCTCTGACTAATATTTCTCTTAACACATCCATATGGGCATGTCAGTGTATACTATTCAGCTAATTGGGTGTTGGATGAATTTTCTATTGCATCTGCGATTCTTACTGCTTGCCTAGAATCATTCACAAGGTTTTCAAAGGTAAGATGTATAGTCTAATATTTTATTTATTTTTTCTACCTCCTAATGCTAATTTAAATGTCATGGCACATTATTATCAAATGCAGTACAAAGCTGACATGAAGAAATTGTTACCTTCCCTCTGGTATGGGATTAAGCCATTCTTTACCTTAGATCTTAGGCTTAAAAACAAAAATGCGCAAACATGTCTCACTTCATCTTCTTACTTTCAGGTCACATCTTTCCTTAGGACTAAGGTAAATGGCGAATACAACCTATTGCATTTTGGTACTGAAAACAAGGGCTATGCATGTAATTCATCTTGTAGTATGCCATAACCTTCTTATTCATGACAACTACATCAAATCAAAAACAACTGGATTGGTAATCAAGACATACAAATCCGGAGAAGCTGATTGCCAATCAAAAAATGTAGTTTACTGTATAATGTACTCAAGCTGTGGCTTCCAATATGTAGGTATAACTACAAGAAAATTTGGTATCAGGCTTAAAGAACATTTACGCGGAATCAAAAGAAAAGAAGAAAATAAACTTTTATATAAACATTTTGAAAAGTGTAACAATGACAGTAATATAAAGGCTAGCTATAATATCAAATTACTTTCTAGAGAATGAAGACACTGATATTCTGAGAAGTAAAGAATTATTTTGGACAAAATTACGCATGACAGCCATGCCATTTGGATTTAATGATAATATCAAGGGCTATGGCAACTTAACTATGGTAAGTAACCCACTTAACCATAAGAGTAATCATCCTTTTTCAATCTGAACATAACCAGAGTCAGAAATAACCGTGGTAATACAAGAAAAATGAAAAACAGACTAAAGAAGGGAGCTCATTCTATAGTAGAAGAACTACAACAATTGATTGCTAGTAATCCTTCATGTTATAACCCTTACAAAGTACTGAAAAATAAAAATAAGTATTACATTAGTTCTCTTATTAAACCTCGTTACACTCAATACTGCACCTCTGAACATTCCTACTCATTACAAGCAAGCACTCTGCTGCATATTGTGTCATTATCACTTTAATAGAGCCAATTCTATTAACCAAAAACCTATTTTCATTAATATCAGATTCCCATATTATAGTACAGTTCTTGATAGATTAGCATCAATAAGCTTATCAACAATAACGATATAACACATTTGATTAAACAACATAGCCAAAAACCTTATCAACATATTAGAGTCATTTATCAATACAATAAGCACGTTTCCACAAATATATTTAATTATAACAAAATTTCTTAATAGTCTCAGAAACCTCGATATTAGTAACATGCCATATGACTGCAATTCATACAAACAATTTGTAAACGCCAATTTCAACCATGTAGTAACAGGAAATATTAATATTTTTGAAAGAGAGCCTATTTATGAGATACTAAGCAAAGGAACAAAATTCCGTCACTCCCCTAACCTTGTCCAAAACAGATTTACAATTTATAGATTAATTTACTCAAGACAATCACACATTCCTTATCTGATACTATATCCACCAAAATATTAGAAACACTAACCCAGTCCTTTGCCAGAATCAAACATAGATTGTTATACCCTAAAAATAAACTTAGCCCCTCCTCTCCTTAATATCAGACAACTACAAGAATTCTTTATCTTTTGCCCATTAGATAAAGCCAGTTCTAATTATGGTATTATTTGTAAAAAGCTATATCTTTCCATTTTAACTAAAGAAATAAATCTTCAAAGTGACTTACAAGATACACTATATACGATTATTTGGGTAAATTAATGTTCAAGATATCATTACAGAAGACATACAGAAGACATAACAGCCTGGCCATTGGTCTTCACCTAAAACCAAATGTTGACGGAATTATTCCTCATATATTGCATCCCTAAACTTCATAAAAATCCAATAAAATTCAGATTTATATTTGGGCAAGTAACAGCAGTATTAGGCCTTTATCAGAAGAACTTATGCGCATTTTATGTTTTATCAAAACACATTTCAAAGACTATATAAATATAGTATACACTAACAAAAATTGCTTACCAACGTACTGGTCCATCAATAACATTAATATCTCATACATTCTTAGTAACATAGTAGACACTAATCTACAACTCTATTCCGCAGACTTCACAAACATATTTATTAATATTCCACATGATGTTATCTTGAAAAACATAAACGCAGTTCTCAGAATGTTTTAAGAATAGTAATAGTAGGTACATTGTTAGCAAAACCAAAAGTTTACATTACTCTAGTACGCCTCTGAATGGAACGAATTTTAGAAATTATGAAATAGAAGATATAATGTATCTCACTCAATTCCTCTTAGAAAGCAGCTATTGTAAAGTTGGACTGCACATTTTCAAACAAAGCGGGTGTCCCACAAGGTAGCAGTGTTAGTCCAATATTAGCTGTTTTGAGTTTGTCATATATGGAATATTCTTGTGCTTCTAACCAGAAAAAAACTCATAGACTTTTCATACCTTTTAGGTACATGGATGATTTACTGATCATACACAACATGGATCAATCATAAGTACAAACAATATTACAAAATACTTATAAAAATATATTCGAACTGAAAAGCACCAACCGTAGCAATTTCGAATGTGATTTTCTGGACTTAAAAGTATGTATAGGTTGAAGACAAAATTATCACCACTCAATATAACAAAACGGACTGCTTCAACTTCAAAGTTAACAAATTTACTCATTCAAGATCACATATCAGTCGAATGCCAAAATTGCAATCATTTACAGTGAGATTTTGAGAATTTATAAGACTTGTACGAAATTTGAAAACTTCGTTGAAAGACTAGAATTACTTATAGATCAACTTTTAGCATTACAGTACACTCCCAACATCATTTCTAACGCCATGATCAAATGTTTGAGTAAAAATAAATGCATATCATATAAGTATTTGCAACTACAATCGTTCAAAAGCACTAAAATCTTTGTTATTAGAATGCTCACAAAATTGCAACATATCTGATTTTTTGATATATATGCTCTACCCCTCATGTATAAATACCCCCCCCCCCTAGACCTATCCTTCTCATTACACCACTATTCCCTACTGACGAGCCTCGGGAGCAGGGCCCGGCATAGATGGTTTCGGGTCAAATTGGACTTCGTTTTTGGGGTTAGAAGCAAAGGGGATAATGTTTCGGATATCGTTTTCATAAGGTCCTGGGCGGAGCGCCGAAAAAAAGACAGGCATGTCAGGTTTTACGCTTGGTGTTCTTTCGCAAACGCGCGAATTTCAAACGCAAGACTCAAACAAACAAATGGCTTGTTTACAGCGCACAAACAATCATATGGCACCGAATTTGGGCTATGTGTACACTTTATTACTCCAAACCATATTACGTAAAAAGGTTCAAGAACTTATGTGTCCTTAATACCAGTTCCCGAATTTGTTGGTTTCTAGACCAACAACCAAACCAACTGGGTTGGTTCGGAGCATAAATATCGGCGAGTTCACATAACTTTTGGACCTTTTTGATTTGGACGATTACTACGCCCCAAAATCTATCATGTAGTGAAGAGAGCGGGTCAAACCATTGTTTCTCCTCTTTTTTGAGCCAAAAGTAGTGTAATTTTAAGCCTTGATAGATATCGCGCTCCAATTACACGCGGCGTCCTTTGAACTACGTGGCGAAAAAATGCATTGCCAGATTGTTGAGGACACGGATCTGGTTTACCTAAGGGGTTTTAGTCATTCTGAGCGCTAAAGATAAACAACGACAGAGCCTATAATAAACTCAGAATGTTTTTTTTTGCTTTTTGTCATACCAGATACCTCAAAATGCGCCTTTTTCGCTTTTTTTATTGTTATACTAGCTGGCTTACCCGGCTCCGCCGTATCCGGACCAAACTTGGCACACATACGCTTCGGGCCCCGGCGGGTGTCACAGTCCACTTTTCGTTATCGATCGATGTCGATTTTACCGATTTTTATCGATTTTTTTGCAGAGTTCACCTACAGGGCTAGGAGTTGGCACAGGGGGGGAAGTGAGCATGGGAATTCCGAATACAATATTAGTTTTCAGAATTATCGATTACTTTTATTGATTTTATCGATTTTTTGTAAATTTTGACCTGCGGGGCTGGGATTTTGCACAGGGGGGTAATCGAGCATGCTGATTACGAACACAATATTAGTTTTCAGGATCGTCCATTACTTTTATCGATTTTATCGATTTTTTTCGTAAAGTTTGACCTGCGGGGCTGGGAGTTTGCACAGGGGGTAATCGAGCATGCAGATTACGAATACAATATTAGTTTTCGAGATCGTCCATTACTTTTATCGATTTTATCGATTTTTTGAAAATTTGAGCTAGGGGGCTGGAATTTGGCACAGGGGTGTAATCGAGCATGCTGATCACCCCCCTTGGGGATGATCAGCATGCTCGATTACCCCCCTGTGCCAACTCCCAGCCCCCTAGCTCAAACTTTGCAAAAAAATCGATAAAATCGATAAAAGTAATCGATAATCCCGAAAACCAATATTGTATTCGGAATCCCCATGCTCGATTACCCCCCTGTGCCAACTACCAGCCCCGTAGCTCAAACTTTGCAAAAAAATCGATAAAATCGATAAAAGTAATCGATAATCCCGAAAACCAATATTGTATTCGGAATCCCCATGCTCGATTACCCCCTGTGCCAACTACCAGCCCCGTAGCTCAAACTTTGCAAAAAATCGATAAAATCGATAAAAGTAATCGATAATCCTGAAAACCAATATTGTATTCGGAATCCCCATGCTCGATTACCCCCCTGTGCCAACTCCCAGCCCCGTAGGTGAACTCAGCAAAAAATTGGATAAAAATCGATAAAATCGATATCGATCGATGACGAAAAGTAGCCTATGACACGCGCCGGGGCCCGAAGTGTATGTGTGCCAAGTTTGATCCGGATCGGTTCAGAAATGGAATTTTCTATTCGGAACATACGTACAGACAGACAGACATACAGACAGACAGACAGACAGACATACAAACAGACATTCAGCTTTATATATAAGATTGATTAAACAAGGGTTTTCCTGTTGATTTTTACGTCAAAAGGGACTTCGTAATCTCGTGAAGTCACGGGGGGACTTCGTTTTCAAAAACGCTCCAAACCAACGCTTGCCGGGCCCTGCTCGGGAGTGGTTAGCACTATAGTAACCTATAGAGGTAGAGGCGAAACAGGCGTAAAGAACCCATCTTATCAATACTTACTATTTCTACTGCATCTGCAATTCTTACTGCTGCCTAGAATCATTTTCACAAGGTTTTCAAAGGTAAGATGTATAATCTAATATTTCATTTATTTTTTCTATCTCCTAATGCTGATTCAAATGTCATGGCACATTATTATCAAATGCAGCTCAAAGCCGATATGTAGAAATTGTTTGAGGTTCTTGTTCGTTGTCCGAGATGCGGCTTTCTTCAAAACGTCTTGTCAGTGGATAACTGTTAGAGCAGAAAAGTAGCATAACCATGTTTTGTGAAGCTGCACTGCTTCGATTTCGCGAATTAATAACCACTAGATTCTCTCGACATCTCATTCCGTGAATTTTTGGTTATTGTTCTCATGGCATACTAATGAATACCGCTTTTTCATGCATCAATGCTCGAAGACATGCACTAACATCCCCATTGGGGAAGGGATCGCAGCTTATAAGAAAGCTTCGTATTTTGAAGCACCAGATATCTGGATTTCACGCTGTCTACCTATCCGTTAGTACTACCACCATCCTTCACTATGAACATCTTGAACGGGAGCAAGAAGCTGCATAGGCCGCATATTCCAGCTTTTTGTGTGATCCCCTTATGATCTCCGGTGACCGGCAGTTTTTTAGAGTCATTTTTCTTTCTTCAGAGTTAATGAGAGTGGCAAAGTTTCGCTGTTTATCTAACCAAACAGTGCTAAGCATGTTTCTGATAAGAAAAAATGATGTGTTGGAATCATGAAATTTGCGACGAACCACAAATCGAAAGTTGGGATTCATCGAAAAAATCGATATTTTGTAAACTCATTTGTTCTCATCAGCACATGCTTAGCATTATAGGGTTAGATAATCAGTACAACTTTGGAATGTCTCTATTAACTTTGAAGAAAGAAAAATGAATTCAAAGAAAAGACGGTTGCCCTCCGGGGATCATCAAAGGATTATACAAAAAATGGAAAATGCAGCTTGTACATCGATTCTGTTTAATATGCATAGTGAAGAGGAGTACTTGCTGATAGGTAGACAGAGTGAAATCTAGAATATCTGGAGCTTCAGGATATGAAGCTTCCTTCTAATAAAGAAATGGTCGGAAGTCGAAGTGGCCAATTCAAGCAAGCTACAAGTAATTAATTGCAGCATAAAACACTGACTATATATCTATCTTCCTTATCTGTAAAACAGTTTTGTGAGTAAAATTATAAGCCGTTAAAGGCGATTATTTTGCTAAGAAATCATGCGTCTAAAGGGCAAACTTGGCCGTACAGAGCCATTTTCAGCTCAGTGCTGGACCAAAACATGCATCTAGGTCAACTCATATGGCCCATGAGAGATGAGCTAAAAGGGCTAGAATATGACTAATTTTGCAGTTTTTGTATACGATTTTCTCGAGTAAAGCAGCTCATAACTTCGCCTACAAAGGTGTTCTGCAGATATGGAAGATAGATTTGAAATCAGCGTTCTATGCTGCATAATGATATGCAGCTTGTTTGGATTGGCCACTTTGATTTCTGACCATCTCTTGTAAGCTGTGACATGAAAATTTTCGTTTTCTCAGTTTCCAATCGGGGAAAAATACAGCAACTGCCAACTGCACATATGGGTGTCTGATATCGAAGGCATTGACGTGTGCGAGTGGGAGGTCCGTAGAAATTATTTGAACGGAGATCTGATTTTTTTTTCGATTTTTTGGGCATTTGGAAATCTTTAGATTTTGAGTTCCAAATTCCCGTGGGTCGAACTTGGCGCAATATTATAAACGCCATCTTGTAGAGCTTGCTCTGCTCTATCGAACGGTACCCCTTACCTTTTGTTGGGTTGATTCTGTCTGCTTTATTAAAGCAAGCAAATAAAAAACGACATTATTTTCTTGACAACCTAATACTTTTAAACAGTAGGTGTAAAGGGGTTCATCATGATATACAAAACTGAACAGATTCACTGGGAGAAATCTCATCAGTTTCTTTAGTCTTATCGTAACTCATCAAGGTCTGGGCTATGTTTCCAACCCAATGTGATCAAAACGAAACCGTGAGCTCAAAGAAGATAGCACAAGAAATCATTTTATCCTTCAGACTCATTGCTGTTCCCGATGTTAAAGAAAATGGTAGTTGGAACTTTGCCAGTGTCCCTTTCGCTTGCTTTCTGAGCGACGGAGACTGCATTTTGTTTACAAGACGTGGTCAGCCCCGTCCTCAACCATGTATTTACAAGCTCATGATGTTCCTGTGTGAAGCCTTTCCAGTGAGATCACAACTTTTGATTTGCGAACGGACAGATCTCTTTTGAGCACCTTCACTCGGCTTACAGTCTTCACCTTTACGCACGCAGTGAAGTGCCACTAAGCCCGCCAACTAACATAGAGCTAGCCACTTATTGAGAGATAGAAATGAAAGAGTCAATTTTCAAGACGGAAATGCCATAATTCTATTTCGAATTCCTTTTGAATTCCCAACTTTTGCATCTTAGCCAGAGCAAAACGGCGTAAGAAAAAACCATGCGTGCGCCACTGTCTGCCGTTCACTCCACACACCGGCTTAAAACATCACTTTAATTTGCAGCCTAATATATTGTCATAACCAAGACTGCCAAACACATTTAGTTGAGGAGCTTTTATTCACGGCAAGGCGCCATGCAAGGGTAACGAAAAAGTGCAATGTATACATTAAGAATTCAGTGGGGATGTCTTCCCAAACCTTGAAGCAATAAACAATAGAGACTTGCTATTTTGCTTCTTTTTCCTATCAATTTAGGTGAGAGGAATATTAAGCAAGTACATAATCATTTCGTAAGAGTACTCCCAAAAACATTGTACTAACTGTTTACATCAGGGTGAGTCGTGGGTGCCACGCGCGAAGTACACACCACATACAGTGTTACAAAGACTTATAATAATAAAATATAACTTGCCAATGATTAGAACATTGGAACAATCGCTTACTCAACATTGGCTTTCACAAACTTAGCAAGTGTGTAGAGCAATTATTGGATAAACACAATTCGGGAGTGTTACAAATATTTTTTCAAGAATATGGATTTTCCCTTGTTCAGCTGCTGCAAGTTAATTACTGCCTTGAGCAACATAGTGAATGGAACCATTTATACATGACTGTCATCAACTCAGAAACGATAACATGAAAAAAAACACAAGAAGCTCAGTCACTCAGGCACATTGAGATTCATCGAAGCCTCATGAACATTTCTAAATTTGAGTGTTTAATTAGCCACATGACACTGACGTCGCTGGAGGAGGGACATGCAGATATCAGAAAAAGTCTTTTTCCGGAAATTTCGTCTTTTTTCAACATTTTCCTCAAATTCATGGTCAACGCCAGGCTAATGAGGTTTAGGCTAATCTAGTTCATTTCATCAACATAATCCTGGCCAGAATACTCTGTGACATTGTTAGCAGCAAACATAAAAAAAATCTCGAATCATAACATACCAGCAATTCAGTTATTAGGTAAGAGAGAATAAGAGCAAACCGGGTTATGTATATCACATCGTCACTTAATCTGGCTAGAACGCCAGTCCTGAGTCGGCTATGCTACTTAAGAAATCTTTTTGCAGTGTCTCGGATAGTACTTTTATTGGATTATTCTTGAGCTCCTCTTCATTCACAGTCGACTTGCTCACATGCCAGATCTTCCACGCAAGTCGCACACCCTAAATTGGTCGCAGTCAACATTAGAAGTGATGAACGGGTTGTCATATTTTTTGAAAATTACAACAGTAGTCAAACATGAGAAATGAGTCACAATTACTTCCCTAGCAAACACCTGTTAAACTTGCACTACAGCATGAAAAAGAGAGTAAGGGTTTTTACAGATAGTGTTTTGCTTGGAAAATGCATGGCAGATGTTAGAAATTAATTACTCCAGCTTTCTGTCCAACATACATGATGAACTTAACGTTCTTTACTGAGGCAAACTAAAAATTTATTCACTTCATTCTCCTGTTTCATGACAAGCGTTTTGAACTTCAATCAGCAATGTTTGAGTAAGTGACAAGCTACATTACTGCATAAAATTTTCATCATATGAAAAACAGAAAATTATTAGGTTGTCCCGAAAGTTTTGTCGGTTTTTTTTATCGCTCACCAAACCTCACAGAACACCATTCCATAAACGGTTTAGGTGTCATTCTATTCACATTTTTATCCTCTTTCTTATAGCTGTATTTGTTCCCTGATCTACCCCGTCTTTGCGATGTTATCGCCATGGCTTTTTGAGCACCTCAGCAGTAACGCCAAAACTTTCCTGAATTTTCAAAATTTTTATCTTGATATTTTCGACGAGCGCTGGTGACTGTTATGTAAAGCAAACCTTTGGCTACATTGTGGCAATTTTAGATTACGTGGGCCACGTTTATCAAGTCCGTAATAATTATTTATTTGAGAAAAACCGCGGCTTTTTGAACACGTTTTACCACGTAAAATTACCGAAAATTCCAAAAAGCTAATTTTTGAAGCAAATCAAACTTGGTTATGTTGCATAAATGGTGTTTAATAACAATCAAGTTTGAATTCGCAAAAATTTCAAAAGCGTTCATGTTTTAGCTGCAATTGCGCGTTTCATGACTTAGCCAAAAATGGAGACCTCAGAAGAAATAATTTTTTGACGCCAAAATCAGCAAATTAGGAGAATCTAAAAATACCTTCTTGTAGCCCGAGAGTTTCTCTATTTGACCCATACTTGATCTTTTTCGAAACTTTGTAACGAAATTTTTGAAAATTAGATCAACTTTGAGCAGGTAAAATTGACAGGTGGAGAATTTCGGCAATTACCAAAGAAAGTGTATAACATTATGGTATGAAAGTGCATCTTTAAGAAAGAGAAGAAAAAGCTGCATCAAATGCATGTTGAAACTCACTCAGGTCTTTATTGTGCGTGGTTTTACAGTGGTCTGAAATAACCGACAAAACTTTCGGGACAACCTAATATTTTGAAAAATATCATAGCCAGACTGAAGCTGAACCATTTTTGCAACAACATTAGCATCATAATCTTTCTGTAAACTCTAACTATTTTTAATAACACCTTAACATCATGTCAGAGCACTTTTTCAAAAATAAGTCTGCCATTAATTCGAGTTGTAAAGATTTAATCTAATTTTGTAATTTTTTTACATAAGTAGCGGATCTATCAAGAGAAAAAAATCTTTAGAATAGATGAGTGAGTTTTTTAGAGGTTCGGACTTCTGTAGCGGCAAACATCAAATATTTATGGCATCAATTTGTGAGACATAGCGATTCTTCAAAGTTGCACGCTCGCTATATTTTTTGTACTTTCAGCTCTGAAGCATTAGTCATTAGCTCCAGGTGGATTTGCTGTGCGAGAGAGGAATGTATTGCGAAAGTCGTAATAAAGTATCTTATTACCGAGCGCATGAGTGATGACTCACCTTGGCGAGCATGACAAGGGAGATGATCATCACCAGTCGAGCTGTGGTCTCAATTATTTTTGAAGGTGGCTTACCAAATCTTCTTACAGATAGTCCCAGGCATACAGGAGCATCTGAATTCAAGGAGATGGGTTAATATAGTGGCAACCGCGGTTTATTAGGACAATGAATTCATGCTTAATTTTCGGCCTCTTATCAAGAAAAATCAAGAACTTTTATTCTGATGCCAAAAAATCGGAATTTCTTATCATATCTTATGGTATGTGAGTTCTACCTTCATTTTCGCGTCTTCGGGCAAAAAGATATCGAAGAAGACTAGGAAAGAGCAATACGACAAGCGAAACGGAACATAAACACCAAAAAAGCACTTACATACGGAGTTCGTGAGATTCCACGGTGTCAGCGAGTGGTGATGCACTGAAATTATTATATTATAGTAAATGACTTCTTCTGGATGAAGTTGAATTTATTCTCTCTGTTCAAAACCATAAAATTCAAGGATCAATAGGAGAGCGAATCACTCAAAAGCTGCAGTTGCTCTGCACTATATTAGTGACTTACTTTTCAAGAGTGATCTTCTTGAAGAATTCTAATTTGATTGTTAAAATTTCGCTCCAGTGTTATTATTTTCGCACAACAAATGCTCTATAAAAGAGAGGACTTCATGAAGAAAGCCGATACTCACAATCAGCAAAAAAAATTTTGATTGCATTCAAGATGTATAGTTGCAATGTTGACAGTTCTCTACCTTTTAATCAAATAAAATGACGAATGTGAACAATTTCTTTTGAAATATGATCTATGGAGGAACGAATATGTTTATTGAAGTTGCTGATGCTCTGATTGAAACTGTGTTGAAAATTTTCAATTTTCTGGCGATGGCTCTTTCCCATCACGGGTTTTTTAGAAGATATGTACCGGAGATACCCTAAAATCTTACAGATACGTCCGCTCTTTGACAAAAAAAATCTATGAAAATGCACTCTCGCAGAGCCAAGAATCTTGCAGATAAGTCCTTCCATCAGATAAGGGCGCCTATAGTTAAGTCCGGACTTACCTGACAAGATTTCAGAGTAGTTATAATGGAAAACGGACTTATCTTTAGCGCGGACTTATCTGAAGGGCCTACCTGCGTCAAAAAGCGAACTTATTTGAAGGGATTATCTGTAGACGGATTTATCTGAGGGAGAACTTATCTGTGATATTTTAGGGTATATAGTAAGAGGCCAAAATGTCGGATTTGGTTTATATTTTCTGCTGGTTATTGAGCATCCTAATCAGGATCAAAATTATGTTTATACAAAGCAGGCTTTCTTGTGGACTACTGCGAAGATTACTATACATAATCCAGCGAAGACGATAAAATTAATGCGAGTTTCGTGCACATCATGTGGAAAGGCACATAGCAATTAAATCTCAAATTCTGGAGCTAGCCAAATAAGAGTAATTGTGAAAATCAGACGCTACGCAATTTCTTCTGGCTTACAGAAATTGTCTGTGGATTTGAGAAAGTTTTAAAATGAGCGAATATACTCCAGGATGGTAGTTCAAACATTTTGAAGATGCCCGACAATTCAAACATTTTGAAGATGTCTGACAAATCTTAAATGACTAACCCGAAGTGTAAATCTCCTCTCGAATAACATGCTTGTTTTCAACGATTTCCAAGTATTCAGCCCAACAAGTGAGAAAATAAACAATCACTGCGGCTACTATACCAATTAAGAGGAACAGGACCACGTATTTCCACAGTTCTGCAAAAACTATAAAATCACTAGGTGACTTTTCAATTGCTGATAATTCAGCTGTCAGCTTGAGTACCAGACTTACGAACAGATGCCAACATCGCTTGGCGAAGAAAAAAACTTCAAAACCAAGAATTAAATAAAATTACTACGGTGCACGGTTTTTCGTTGCTCTACGAGCTCTCCAACGAGTTGTTGAAAGGCCAGTTTTTGATTGTCGGGGATTTTTTGTTGAATTAGATTGGCCCATAGATCCTCGCCTGACGGTGGTGGATTCAGCTGAGAAGCAAAAATAAAATATTAGAACTTGAGAGAAAGATGTGAATAGCTTACGGGCTCAAAAAATTCTTTCCTCAACCTAGCTTTGTCCATAATATTTGTTGCCGAGCCCTCTTTCAGGAGCCATCAGCAAGTTGAATAAATGCATACCATTTTGTGAAATTGAGCAAATCAACCTAAAAAAACGAAGATCTTAAAAAAGAATTTTTTAAGAGCTGAGCCTTGAGAATGACTACACAGACTTGCCTTGTTTCAATAAAATTAAATAAAGTCGTTACCCTCGAGACGACGGATAGCTGTTTGTGAGTTCTTCGTCGTCGAAGGCCTGGAGCCTATCGATTTGGCTGCGAAGCTGGCCGTCGGATTTCCTCATTCGAATTGCCTCAAATGCTCACCCTCACACTTCATTCGTAACGTCAACGAATATGGCTGGAAGATGTATTTTCGCATGTTCTTGGGAAAAACGCGAGAAGATGTGAAGCTGCTGCACATATGAATACAAAGCTACTTGTTCTTTGTTGGGACGTAGATAAAAAAAGAGCTACCCGCAGCAACTGCATGCTCATCAGTCATCAGCTAATAATTGCTCATTAAATCTATCAGTTCCCCTGCAATATCCGACCTCTTTTTACAGTTTTTGTTATATTGAGCTATATCACTCTATTAGGGTTGGCAAATGGATAGTCTGGGTCGCTTTTGCTGCTCTACGAATGATGCAGACAAATTTTTGTCCAATGGGTATTTCTGGAGATAGCACTTCAGAGAGAACTGAAATGTAAATATTGTTTGAATAAAACTCATTTCCCTTTTAAAAAAGACGTAAAGAAGTGAAAGAATAATTCTAAGAAGAAGAATAATTCAGAATAAGAGCAATATTTCTCTTATTGCGCGCAAATCTGAGAAAATTTCGCGTTTTTTTATCAAGGAGTTTCGAAATTGTAGACACATTTTTTATTCGCTAAATAGAGAAAACTTGGTTGCGATCAAAAACCAAATTACTTATCTTCATAATCATCACTGCAAAAAAGCGAAGCTTAGAAAGACAAAGAACTGAAATTGTGGAAATTTGACCATATTGGGGCATAATCTTTTTTACTAATGCTAGACAGTTGGAGTTTGATCTACTCAACTCACAAAATCACATGAAAAACAACGAGAAATGTTTTTATGGAGAAATCCATGTAAAAATGAACTTATTCTTTCCTATTATTCTGCTCAACTGAGACAAAACCCTCTACATGTGTGTCGTTTGAGACCATGAGCAGGACAATACCTATGAATGTGCTACCCATGTTGGACATGAAGGTACCATAAACACTTCCGATCAATTATCAGGGAATTGCGGTAAAGATGTAAAAGATGGGTATAAATTATTGATACGTTCGTAAATGAAGAGCTTACTTTATTGCGTAGGTTCCAGTAAAACTCATCATTTCTAACGATATCATTCAACCAAATCGGTAATTCAATTTCCTTTCATGAGATATTCTGAGAAAACCTAATTATGACAGAGTTTTCTAAGAAATCATTCTTCAATGTCTCAGAAAAGCCGTAATCTCTCTATTCATGATATGCCCGAAAAACAGAATTACCGGTGAAAATCATTGACTTTACTTCTCCCAAATTTCCCTATTGTTTATTCATCGTTCCTACGACTACACATAAAAACTCATAGCACTGAGTTGGGAGGGGGGGGGGGGGGGGGAAGAGGTGTTCAGTCCACATCAGTTCGTTAGCGGCTGCAGAGTCCAACGAATTCTTCAGTGTTTCTTCAAACTGCAGTTTTCTTTTTCTGTGTCTTCCGGTACGAGATGGTAAATGAGCGTACCCTTGAGATCACGATCACGATCCGTAGCAGAATATTAAGGGAATGAAGTCCTTCGTCAGTGGATTGGGGACAGAAGACGGATGACATGCCCTTTGACAACGATGGAATATGTCAAACCGAGGAAGGGTTATTCGACCGAGCATCAATGACTCGACCGCTTGTAGCGTAGGCAAGATCGAGTTGAATAA
This sequence comes from Cylicocyclus nassatus, assembly GCA_958299035.1. Lineage (NCBI taxonomy): Eukaryota > Metazoa > Nematoda > Chromadorea > Rhabditida > Strongylidae > Cylicocyclus > Cylicocyclus nassatus. Next base: position 60,013,866 of record CATQJL010000316.1, on the reverse strand, counting down.
AGCATGATTTAGCTTTGACAAGAAACTTTCAAGCACCTTCAGTGTTATAGTAAGTTTACATGGCCTCTGCTACTTCTGCTAAATTTTTGTCTCTTTCCCGATCAGAATGCATTCGCAAAGTTACGATTTTACGACTATGGTGGGATGGCGTTTCTCTGAGTTGGCAATTATCTGGTACAAGACATGTTTTTGTAATTATTCTCGTCTTGTTTTTGATATCATTCTCGTCTAATGGCTGTAATTTGATCTTTCGCTTGTGCAGTAGGGGCATGAGTGCTCAAGGAAGGCCTTGACAAAACATAACGGCGGAAATGCGCTCAGTAAACGATTGACGAAAAGTTGCTGACTGTAGTTCGTCCATGAAAAAGGGCGAATCACAGTTACGCGGACTGTACACTAGGGTTACGGTACCCTGAACGCGTCCGAAAAATGAGAAATCAAGCACATGAGCTATGACATGAAAGAAAGGAAATACGGAGTTACATGTGAAATCGATTCTCGCTACTTTGTGGAAATGCAACTCGCGGTTTCGTAATATCGAGGTGTGCCCCCCCCCCCCGCAAATATTCCAAGCTAGAAATTTGTGGATATCTTTTCGTTCTTAATTTGAATCTTTTAAGGTTTATGCAAGCAAGTAAATCCGAAAAGGTGCGTGCAATTATAAGTCACTCTATTGCTTTGAGATTATCACAGACTAGCTGGCTTACCCGGCTCCGCCGTATCCGGACCAAACTTGGCACACATACACTTCGGGCCCCGGCGGGTGTCAAGTCCACTTTTCGTTATCGATCGATGTCGATTTTACGATTTTTATCGATTTTTTTGCAGAGTTCACCTACAGGGCTAGGAGTTGGCACAGGGGGGGAAGTGAGCATGGGGATTCCGAATACAATATTAGTTTTCAGAATCATCGATTACTTTTATTAATTTTATCGATTTTTTTGTAAATTTTGAATTGCGAGGCTGGGATTTTGCACAGGGGGGTAATCGAGCATGCTGATTACGAACACAATATTAGTTTTCAGGATCGTCCATTACTTTTATCGATTTTATCGATTTTTTTGTAAAGTTTGACCTGCGGGGCTGGGAGTTTGCACAGGGGGTAATCGAGCATGCAGATTACGAATACAATATTAGTTTTCAAGATCGTCCATTACTTTTATCGATTTTATCGATTTTTTGAAAATTTGAGCTAGGGGGCTGGAATTTGGCACAGGGGTGTAATCGAGCATGCTGATCACCCCCCTTGGGAATGATCAGCATGCTCGATTACCCCCCTGTGCCAACTCCCAGCCCCCTAGCTCAAACTTTGCAAAGAAATCGATAAAATCGATAAAAGTAATCGATAATCCCGAAAACCAATATTGTATTCGGAATCCCCATGCTCGATTACCCCCCTGTGCCAACTCCCAGCCCCGTAGCTCAAACTTTGCAAAAAAAATCGATAAAATCGATAAAAGTAATCGGTAATCCTGAAAACCAATATTGTATTCGGAATCCCCATGCTCGATTACCCCCCTGTGCCAACTCCCAGCCCCGTAGGTGAACTCAGCAAAAAAATCGATAAAAATCGATAAAATCGATATCGATCGATGACGAAAAGTAGCCTATGACACCCGCCGGGGCCCGAAGTGTATGTGTGCCAAGTTTGGTCCGGATCGGTTCAGAAATGGAATTTTCTATTCGGAACATACGTACAGACAGACATACAGACAGACAGACAGACATACATACAAACAGACATTCAGCTTTATATATAAGACTAGCGACCCTACGGGTCGCTAGTAAGTGGGTGGGGGCAGATACATTGATATCTGCCATTAACTAACCAAAAATCCCAAGAAAGAGAATTTCCCAGCGACCTTTCGGTGTTGTGAGTAGTAGAAACAAAACACTATGCTCTTACGAAAAGAAGCTACTACCAGTGACTATTCGCAAAGCATTTCTGCTGTTCCTCTTGCAGATACCTTCGCCCAGATACCACAGCTTTTAAACAAGGAAGCCACCTCCAAGCATCTGTTTAGGACAGCTGATTCATCCCAAAACTCAGATTGATTTCCAGGAAAAGTGCCATGTTGAAGGAAGCGTCAAGTTATGTCTTCTAGCAGCCAAAAACTCAGATATGTAGATAAAAACGAAGCAGTATTTTCTTCGATGATGTCTTGCCAGTGAACGGACTCATTTCTTAGAACAGACTGGCCCAATGCCTTCTTTCGAAGGACAATCTTACCGAAACTGTCCTGTCGCATAAAACCCTAGGTCTTTCCTTCCCTCGAAACCAAGCTCCTTATGCTACCGCTTTTAGGGGCAGAGGTATGGTTAAGAAGAAGCTGCCGTAATTTTTTCAGCAAGTTTTTATATAATTAAATATTGACACCTAAAAGTTTTTAGCGCAAATATCTTGCTGCCTGAGCCCTGAGAGCCTTTTTTTTTCTCGAGACCAAGCTCCCTGTTTTTTTTTTGCTTCTAGGGAAAAAGTGTGGTTTTAGCGAAGTTCAAAAGGCCAAAAGTTTCAGAGAAGATAATTTCTTGTCGCAAGAAGCTCATGGGTCTGTCTTTCTTCAGAGGCAAAAGTCCGGTTTTTACAGCGTAGAATGGCCATATGTGAATTTCAAACAATTTTCTGTAGAATAAACATTGACACCCAGAAATTTTCAGCGAAAGTATCTTGCTGGCTGAGCTTATGAGTCTTTTCCCCTCGAGACCAAGCTATCTGTGCTGATTTGCTTTTAGGGGTAGAAGTATGGGTTTTGCAGTGTAGAATGACCACGAATTTCAAAATTTCAAACAAGTTTCTGTATAATAAAACATCGATACCCAGAAACTTCTGGCGAGAATATCTTGCTGCCTGAGGCCATAATTCTTTCATCCCACGAGACCAAGCTCCTTGTGCTTTTTTGCTTTTAGGGCCAGAAGTGTGGTTTTTGAGTTTTGTGGTTTTTGCGAAGTCTAGGGTCAAACATCTTAGCGAAAATGTCCTGTCGGATGAAACTCATGGGCTGTCCTTCCTTAGAGAATAAATTTTCTGTGCTTTTCTGCTTTTAGGGGCAGAATGCTGGTTTTTGCGAAATCTAGGGTCAAACATCTTAGCGAAAATGTCCTGTCGGATGAAACTCATGGGCTGTCCTTCCTTAGAGAATAAATTTTCTGTGCTTTTCTGCTTTTAGGGGCAGAATGCTGGTTTTTGCGAAATCTAGGGTCAAACATCTTAGCGAAAATGTCCTGTCGGATGAAACACATGGGCTGTCCTTCCCTAAAGAATAAATTTTCTGTGCTGTTTCGCTTTTAGAGGCAGAAGTATGGTTTTTGCAAAGTAGAAGGGCCAGAAGTAAATTTCAAGCAAGTTTTTGTATAATCATTGACACCCAGAAACTTCTGGCGAAGATATCTTGCTGCCTGAAGGCATGATTCTTTCTACCCTCGAGACCAAGCACCCTGTGCTTTTCTGCTTTCAGGGCAGAGGTACTGGTTTTTACAAAGTAGAGGGGGCCGAAAGCTCCACGCACTCCGAAAAAATTTTTGGGGTGCTTCTCTAAATTTTTGCGGGTCCCCAACCCCTAAAATCTGAAAAAAGGGGGCGTGGCTGATGCCACGCCCCCGAAAAAACTTTTTTTATAAAGCTAATTTGAATTTTTAAAAAAATTCAAAAATTATTTCAATTATTTACATAAATAAATAAGTCGTTTGCACATTTTTATAACCCATATAGGTAAGTTTCAAAAACTTCGCGACCCATTCTCAAGGGGGGCGCGCCCCCCCCCCCGCCCCCCTCGGTCCGCCACTGCTTGCCGCCTCAGTTTATAAGCATTTTCTTCCCTCGAAGCCAGGCTCTATGTGCTTTTCTGATTTTGGGGGCAGAAGTAGGATTCAAAAAGGTAAAGGCGGGCCAAAGTGAATTTATAACAACTTTAGGTATATTTACCGCCTTCGTCATTTCCGAGTGTGATTATAGAATTCTCAGCATGCTCACTTACCCCCGGATTAGTGCCGTCTGAGCCTCGTAGCTTTAGCTTTGAAAAAAAAGATGAAATCAATAAAAGTAATGGAAATTCTCAAAAACTATCTTTGCAGTGAGCGTGCTCACATACAACTATGTGCAATGTCAGCCGTGTAGCTCTAATTTTACAAAGAATAGAAAAATCGACAAAAATAATAGGTTCTCTAAGAACACTTATTACAATCGTAATCGGCATGCTCGCTTTCTCCCATGTGCCAAATCCCAGTTCCTGGCTTAAACTTTGCAAAAAATCGATAAAGCCAGTGAAGGTAAGTGACAAGTTGTAAAATAAGAATATGCTCGTGAGCAGCATGCTCAATTACCTGCCTGTACCAATCCCCAACGCCATAGTTCAAACATTGCAAAAAATCAATCAAACCAATAGAAGTAAGGGGTATTTTCTGAAATGTTATGATATTCGTAATCAGCATGTTCCCTTACCCCCGTGTGCCAACTCCCAGTCACGTAGTTCAAAATCTGCAGAAAAATCGATAGAATGATAAAAGTAATGGGTATTTATGAAAATGGTTATCATATTCGTAATCAGCATGCTCGATTACCCCCGTGTGCCAATTCCCAGCCCCATAGCTTGAACTTTGCCAAAAAATCGATAAAATGATAAAAATAACTGATAATTCTAGAAACCAGTATTGTATTCGTAATCAGCATGCTCGATTACCCCCGTGTGCCAACTCCCAGCCCCGTAGCTTGAACTTTGCCAAAAAATCGATAAAATGATAAAAATAACTGGTAATTCTAAAAACTAATACTGTATTCGTAATCAACATGTTCGCTTACTCTCCCGTGCCAACTCCCAACCCCGCAGTCCAAAATTTGCAAAAATCGATAAAATGATAAAAGTAGTGGGCATTTTTGAAAATGGTTATCATATTCGTAATCAGCATGCTCGACTAACCCCGTGTGCCAACTCCCAGCCCCGTAGCTTGAACTTTGCCAAAAAATCGATAAAATGATAAAAATAACAGATAATTCTAAAAACTAATACTGTATTCGTAATCAGCATGCTCGATTACCCCCGTGTGCCAACTCCTAGCCCCGTAGCTTGGACTTTGCCAAAAAATCGATAAAATGATAAAAATAACAGATAATTCTAAAAACTAATACTGTATTCGTAATCAGCATGCTCGATTACCCCCGTGTGCCAACTCCTAGCCCCGTAGCTTGAACTTTGCCAAAAAATCGATAAAATGATAAAAATAACAGATAATTCTAAAAACTAATACTGTATTCGTAATCAGCATGCTCGATTACCCCCGTGTGCCAACTCCTAGCCCCGTAGCTTGGACTTTGCCAAAAAATCGATAAAATGATAAAAATAACTGATAATTCTAAAAACTAATACTGTATTCGTAATCAGCATGCTCGATTACCCCCGTGTGCCAACTTCCAGCCCCGTAGCTTGAACTTTGCCAAAAAATCGATAAAATGATAAAAGCAATGGACATTTTTGAAAATGGTTATCATATTCGTAATCAGCATGATCGATTACCCCCGTGTGCCAACTCCCAGCCCCGTAGCTTGAACTTTGCCAAAAAATCGATAAAATGATAAAAATAACAGATAATTCTAAAAACCAGTATTTTATTCGTAGTCAGCATGTTCGCTTACCCTCCCGTGCCAACTCCCAACCCCGTAGTCCAAAATTTGCAAACAAATCGATAAAATGATAAAAAATGGGCATTTTTGAAAATAGTTATCATATTCGTAATCAGCATGCTCGATTACCCCCGTGTGCCAACTCCCAGCCCCGTAGCTTGAACTTTGCCAGAAAATCGATAAAATGATAAAAGTAATGGGCATTTTTGATAATGGTTATAATCGTAATCAGCATGTTCGATTACCCCCCTGTGCCAACTCCCAGCCCCGTAGTTCAAAATTTGCAAATAATCGATAGATTTGGTAGAAGTAATAACAAGCTTCCATGCTGGAAAATGACAAACACGAAAACACCATCGAGGACCTACAGACAGCATCAACAAGCATGCTTATCCACCAGCGTACAGACAAGCCACCAGTGTACAGACAAAATCCCATTCGGTTTTATATATATGGAAGGATCAGATGCCCAGGTGTACAACTGGAGACCTCTGACAAAGACTGATTTGAGTGCGCCTAAGAAAACCCGGTTTTTCGGCATATCATCATGAGTACAAGTGCAAGAATGCTGAAGACCCATGAAATAGTAACTGGAACCTCTATTTTAGGATCTCCATACTGTCTCCTTTGACATCCACCTTTATACGGATACTTGAATGGAAAAAGCTTGTAGTTTGATTGATTTTGCGAGGGATCAGCTTTCTGCCTAAGTTCACGAGTTATTTCCTTTTTACCTCATAGTGCTAAAAACTCAAATTTGAGCACTGCCGTGATAGTGGGCTGACAACCGGATTTCAAATTTGATGTCTATTAAACAATTTTGATGTTTCCAAACTCCCTCTGAACTTTTTGAAAGCGAACTTTTAGCGATTCTGCACCGCACAGAAATCAAATGAAGCTGTTCACGTTGTTTTCAGAGCCACCGTTCATGTCATACAAGCAATGAACAATTGTTTATGCATATAACGCATTGCTAGTGAGCTATGCCTATCTGTAGAAACAAGGACGATTCACTTTGCCTAGTTGATTGTTAGCACAAGGTCCGTAAGGATGGTTGTGGTGTTACCATAGTGTCATCTAATTGTAAGATGTTCAGAGATGAATATCGAAGACCTTGCCAAAGATGAAGCCGCGAAAGCAAAACCCCTGAAAAAGAAAGGCTACGACGACGTCGAAATCAGTGATTTATCAATGTCATCCGAAAAGTGAGCCTTGTTTGCTCTTTTAGTCGTTTGACATGAGAATAGACAAAGAATCCATTACTTGAAATTTTTCAGGTCAAAGAAGAAAGACGAGAAGGTGATATTTTTTAAGCCTCTTTCCTGCAATCAAGTAACGCTTATATATTCCAGAAGTCAAAAGAAAAAGGTGGAAGTAAGGAGAAAAAAGAGGGCAGAAAAAAGGATGAGAGGGAAGGCGAGAAGAGAGATGAGGACAAAGAGAAAAAGGAAAGACCCAGGAGCAAGGAGAAGGAAAAAGAGCAAAAGTCTGGATCCCCAAGGAAAGAGTCAAAGGAAAGGAAATCAACAGAAAAAGACTCAGACCTGAAAAGTGGTGAGAAAACCAAAGATAAAGAGAAGTCTGGGGAGAAGACACCAGAGAAATCCGGAGAGGCGTTGGATAAATCCGCGGAGCCGGTGCCGAAGAAGGGTGATATACCGCCAGAGCAAAAACGGGTATTGTTGATTGTTGATTGTTGATTTTGATACGATAACATCAAAATGTGTCTTCTACTATAACCCAAACCCAATTCCCCGAAAAGGGAGGAAAAATCATCACAGAGGGTTTGGGATGTAGTCATTTTTGACCGTGATTGCTCGTTCATAAAAAACTCAAAATCCAAAGTTAGAAAGGTTACCGTCTTGGAATGAGTTATTCTTTCCGCAACTTGTCAAAAGGGCCGGGCATACTTCGCGCGATTTGGCAATATTCCAACTGTCCATAACTCACTATAAGCACATTTTGAATGTGAAGAAGATAGGCCATTTTATCAACCCACGTAAGTTATACTCACTATGCATGAGCAGTCTGCTAGTGTTGGATCCGAAGACTTCTGGCGCATTGCTAAATCGCTCGCGACTGAAATCGCGTGAAGTATGCCCGGCCCTAAAGGTGGTGTCAAGAGACTCCAAATTCATTTAGGAACTGACTCCAAGCAATTCAAGCCGCGCTTTACAGACAGAGTTTTTTGTATCACAAACTTTTAAATCTTTATGGCTTTGCAAGCAGCTCCCTGCCGACTCCAACAATGATTGAACCGTTTGATTGTAATAATGCTGATTTCCCTTACCTGGAAGGTTTTCACAACTTTTCTTGAAAGTGCTGGAGGACACGGAACATTTATTCGTTTTATGTTCGTAAACCAAAAGATTCTTCGTATTTTTGGAAGAAAAACTTGAAAACTTTGCGAAAATTTCTGGAAAAAGCTGGTAAAGACCTAGCGATCTAAAGTAATATTCTAGTGAAAAGAAGGAAATCATTTTCTTAAGATTAAGGCACTGTTTCGTCTATCTCAAGACAGAGAGATTGCGACAGTCTAGATAGAAAAAATCTTTTTCTGCCTCTTTTTTGTAATAATGGCCATTATGGCACAGGTGGCATGCCATGGATTCAAAACGGCAACAAATCCCGTGAGGCCGGTAGACGTAAAACCAAGAGTTAGTCTCATCTGCCCTTCCTAAACTTCCAAAAACATCTCTAACAATTTGTCCTGCGCAATAATATGTTTCTCCGATACAAGGTGAAAACGTAATTTTCTAGGAACCATCTCAGGAAGGAGTCGTCCCTTTATCAAAATTGGCTGCGGCCACTCCTAAGAAGGGTGAGTGATGAGCTTTGAATAATGCTGCACCATAAGAAGATAACCTTACAGTGCCAACAAAGAAAAAGAAACGGAAGTGGTGCACATGTTTATAGCCTGAATTTCACTAGTACGTAGTACCTGAATAAGTCATTATGTGAATGTTCTTGCTTTGTCAACGATAAACTAGTTTGACTGAATCAATAAACGTTTTGAAGAGACAAGTTGTAAACTCAAGAAAGTTCACAGCTCAGGCTGGCTTAAAAGGTTTACTAGGCAGCCAGAGTTGCCCGCGTGCCAACGCTGTCCCAGTAGCGATCCATGCAAGAGCCCTCGTATGGATCGAGCAATTTTCCAGCTAGCATTTCCGCAGGACGGCCGTGAATAGAAGTGGCGCACTGGCCATTGGGCAGGTATGTCGCTGGCACGGCACTGGAACGCCACTGGCACGGCACTTGACTGCATTGTGCACGGACGTCTTTGAACGTTCTTACTGAGCCGGGAAAATTTTTTTGCGCAGTGAAGATAAAAGCCTGGAAAATTTAAGAGACGGCTCAGTATGCTTGCAATTACTTTCTGTCAAACTAGGAGTCAAAACAACGTCCGGGCAGATTTGAACATTTTCGGGCACTATCATAACCGAGTACCACGGCCTCGATCTAGAACTATCGCACAAACCCGACCTTTAAACACCCCATGCAAAAGGAGAAAATCGGAGCCGAAAAGAGTGATCCCTGAGGACCACGCCCACTCCCTTGCACGGCCCGCCTCCTTGAAAGAACTTCCTCCAATCCTTAACCTGTTTTCAGTGGCAAACACAATCGAACACATAGTGCTTACCTGTTAATACTTGCTTTCGACAAGGATGGCACTGGAAGCACTCGTCCACAGTTCTCACAAAATTGTCACACAAATGGAGATTTTGAGGAATTTGCACATTTTGAGTGCCATATTTGAAATCAGCGCCATGAAAAACCTGGATAAGGCAAAAAAAATCATAGTCGAGATTCTGCTTGGACGCTGCCTTTGAGGCTTACTGTCTGCATAGTTCCTCCTATTTTTCGGAGACGCTCTTTTTTTTACAAATGTAAACTGTTAAGTAGCTTGTTTTAAGCGGTAGTCCGGAATCTTCATTTACCTTCCATTTTATGCCTTTCAAACGATATATCATCAGAATGGTACAGGAAGAGAATAATCACGAGAATTCACAAAGTTGTATATCATTTGTAGCGCTTCTCGTGGTTTGTCCTGTGGAACAAAGTGTCCACTTCCTCGAACTGTCAAGAAGTCAATACCTGAAAATGTTTTTGAATAGGTGTTTGACGTTAGAACAATAGCATGAAGAAAACAACAAGACAAACCCCCTTCATACTTTAGCTGGAATCCAGCTACGGTGGGATTCTCGCCTATGTAATGCCATGGTTCGTTGACACGTTCCTTGCCCTGAACAATGAAAGATTAGCTTTTGTTTGGGTTACAGAATTAGTCACGCGAAGACGAAGGAATTACGGGGCTAAGATGCAAGCGCAAGCAGGGTGACGTCAGATATGTACTGGTCATTGTTGCAGTAACTCGGTAAATTTTAGATTGTTTGTCTTACAAGGGAAAGATAATTGGCGACCGTGGCCTTTTGGAATCTTATATATAAAGCTGAATGTCTGTTTGTATGTATGTCTGTCTGTCTGTCTGTCTGTATGTCTGTCTGTGTGTACGTATGTTCCGAATAGAAAATTCCATTTCTGAACCGATCCGGACCAAACTTGGCACACATACACTTCGGGCCCCGGCGGGTGTCATAGGCTACTTTTCGTATCGATCGATATCGATTTTATCGATTTTTTGCAAGGTTCGAGCTACGGGGCTGGGAGTTTGCACAGGGGGGTAATCGGGCATGTTGATTACGAATACAATATTAGTTTTTGAGATTATCCATCAGTTCTATCGATTTTATCGATTTTTTGCAAAGTTTGAAGTACGGGGCTGGCAGTTGGCAGAGTGTTAACTGAGCATGCTGATAACTAACCCTATACATTCCTATATATCAACATGCTTGCCTTGAAACAATGATCACGTTATCGCTTCGCTGAAGGCTTTGCGAGCTCATAGCGCTGACATTTTGCCAAAGAAAGCGAACTGCTGTATAATAACAGACTTTCGCTGCAAGCCGCAGCGTTCTAAGCTATTGTGAATTGCCATAGGATAATAGATTTGACTTTGATATAGTGTATCTGCGATGCCCATACTCGCTGACAATGTTTGCACGTAAACAATGCCGGAAGCGCAAAATCAGGATGTGCGCTCCATGGCCATTTCGCACGCGCAAATGTTGTCAGCAGATGTCGTCACCACGGAAACATTATATTCACGGTCAGTTCCAATATCCTATATGTCAACTAAAACCAACATCACGCCTACGATTGAGTTCATTTTAGAAATGCCAAGTTCGTCCGCACCGCCGAAATTTGAGTCACGTCTGCCGCCACTTTGGCATTTCACGGGAGGACCATGTTTCTTACTACGTAGCCACTAAAGTGTGCACATCTGACACAAATTTTTTTCTGCAAATCTGCGATGTCTCTACCTACGTTTCAGATAGAAATAAATTCTATACTGCTTTGCATTTTTCTTTTGTAGAACAGAAAGTTAAATTAATAATAAAAAAATTTAAGACCTGCGCATGCTCATTGTAATCATGGAATTTTGAATATTTTACATGTAAACTAACAATGATTGTGTGATTCAACTTTGTAAGGAACTGTCGATTCATGACATGATTGCACACGGTGTCGACATCTCCATTATATATAAGAATCTGAAAAATTCTTTTGTCACATAATTGCGGTTTGAATCATTGTAGTAGCAACATAGCAGACCTTTACACCAGCTGCACTAATCCTCTCAATTTGTGCCAACATATCAGTGTAGATTACTTCATAACTATTTTCAACGTCATTGCTAAAAGCGGCGGTCAACTGTGGTGTTTTCTTGCCTCAGCCTCACCTGCATTCAGTCCATCTAGGGAGCGATGTTGGAATATGTAAAGCTTTGCGAACATCAGCTCTGTTCAGGTAATCTTCTGTATTACCAATTTGATCGCACAATGGCACCTGCATTGACAATAAAACGATATCGCTGAAAATTAGAAAATGTGTGCGACCAACACTACTGTCACTCTGCGAATTTCTTGGAGGAAGTCCTGCTTTCCTTCTCATAAAGCGGTCGATGTGCATTTTTCTGCCGCTGGCACTTGAAGTATAGCAGGTACTGTAGATATTGTAGGCATCCAGTTTATCAGCAGCACTCAGTACCTAAAATTATTACGGCGCCATTAGTGGTCAAATGCAGCAAGTATTACGTCGATACAAATGTCTTGCCCCAGAACTTCTGAAAATGTGTATTGTATTGTTCCCCAACTCCGACCAAATTGTTTGGATAGAAAATTAGAGGAATCAAAATTTGAAATTTTAAAAAATTCGGCACAAAAACTGCTAAAATCAAAATCCTCTATAAAGATATCGCTGCGATACAAGTTAATCAAGGAGAGCACTTAAAAAGTGGTTTTTGGATTGCGGATTGCTAAACGAGTAGTGAAATCTAATTTTAGTTTTGACTGGTTTTGTGGTCTGTTTTTTCTAGCTAAAAAAGTTTGTATTGGTCATTTGTCTTTACAAATAGTTGTAGCGAATTATTTTCTTTGGGCTTTTTAGTTTTAACGTCTTCGGTATGTATAACAAAGCATTATATTTATCATGTGTGCAAGATTTGCATGATATAGTTTTAGAAGTTTTTTTTACAACTTTTAAATGAATTTCTACTATTTTTGGTGCAAGACTATGCATCAACTTGATAGTAAGTAGAATGTATACTAATGTGTAAAACGTGTGCAACGTTCATGGCATGAGTGAAAAAAGCCTTAATGAGGCTAAACATGCAAACCTTATACGGAAAACGTATGCGTTACTCATTCAACAACTTATTTAAAAAAGCTGCTCACCTCAAGTACAAGTGGTTTGCATACCGGATTGCTGTAAGCTGAGACGATGTCACAGCTCTCAATATTATTTTTGCAGCAAGTGGACGAAAAGTTTCGGTATAATCTGCAGCCAAATTTGACGCTAAGAAAAAGGGATGTAAGAGAGAAATCTTACTCGTCTCTCACCAGACCGTGATAATAGTATAAGGGAACCATTGTGTCGTAATTGTGGAGAAAATCCAGGGCTCCATTACCAATGGCCATTCCCTAAACACAAGATTCAAGATTCAACAGGCCATGCCACAAACGACAAATCCCTCGAATTCGCTCGAAATTACCTTGAAATTAGGAAAATTCGTTGGGTCACTGAGCATTTTGATTGCGAGCGTCGGAAGGTAAACGCCAGCATATGACTCTCCCGTGATAAATGTTGTTCTTCCCCGATATTCAGGAAATTTCTCCAGGAAGTTTACCTAAACTCTTTTTATTTGATAATCAGTTCTATTTTAGAATTCACAGAAAAGCCTACAAAAGCATTATAATTGTGCTGCGCAACATCATCGTCGTTCGTAGACACATTACCATTCGTGTTGAACGAAAATCCTACTCCGGAAGGTGATTCAACGAAGAGCACATTTGCAAACTGGAAGAAAACACCATGGTGCAAAACATGAATGTAGCCGTATTTACCAAATTCCATGAATATTCGTTAGCGTAAACATTTGCTCCATAATCGCTGACTTTGAATGGACCCAGCTCTTCGAAGAGGCCTGAAAAATTGGTCTCAATATGATTTTATTTTTGACTTCCAATTTCTTCTTTTTACCCATAGGTAACGGAGGCGACAGAGGAGCGAGGAGGGGGGAGGGTCCAAAACTTTTATAGTGGTCTACATGACTTATAATATTGTGCGAATGGTTTCTGCTCTCACATAATCAAAATTTCCGTAATGAAAACTAGCTTCTCAAGAAAATTTTGGGCTCAGGCCGCGCACGTCCCCTCACTAAAATTTTCGAGATTCTAAGCCCTCAAAAGTTTCTGAAACCATGCAAAATTCCTAGTGACTCGTTATTTAAAAAAAAATTTTGTCGCTCCAGCACCTCCAAATTCTTTGTCCGCTGCTGAAATGCATTGATTGTAAGCAAATACTAACCTGACAACGAAGAACATCCTGGGCCTCCATTCAACCATAAAATGAGAGGGTCCTCTGTAGGTTTATTCTGTGACTCGACGAGCCTAAATAGATATAGATAAAATAAACACCTCTTCCGAACACATTTTTGGATAGAAAATTACCAATCACACGACGAAGCTGTTTCACTTCAAATCATTTTACTCCAATGTCGACCTTCACTAGTACTTACCAATAACGGAAATCATCAGTGGATGATGCCTGCAGGTAGCCTGAGTAACTTTTGAATGCTGAGGTGAAGTTTAGCGCAGGTAGATTCGGTACTAGATCTCCCGACGGTGCGAGAATGGCCAAGTCTGTAGCGAACGTGAGGATTATCTAAAAAGACAAGTAGACTGCAGCTTCAAGACCAGGGTACATCTATTAGGAATGTGGCAATGATCGTGAAACGAATTTTCTCCACAATATGTGCGGTTTTAACGATTTAGAAAAAACCTTTTCGAAAGCAAGTTTTTTCCTGCCAAATGACGGGTACGATTTTTAGATGAAAGATGCAGCATTTGACACTGGTGACGTAGGCCCAGTAGAGGAATGAATAGCGTCGCCCCTGCGGACTAGTGGTCCCTTCGCACATGCTGTTGTTCACCGTTCGGGGACCACCAGCCGCGAAGGGGAAGAGGTATTTGTTCATCCATGTCGTACTCAATACTTAATGACAGTGTAGTCACTTATTTTTAAACTGTCCAACATGGATGAATTGAGTATCTCTAGGAGAGAGCGTGAATGATCTTCACACGTATACATTACTTCCAAACAAAGTTGGTGTACTGTAGATCCGCGTCAGTGCAGTCAAGCTTCTCAAAATTCACTTGTCTGTAGCCTTATTTTGCAGATAGCAGATGGCGATTGGAATGATAAAGAAACAAACCCAAGCAAACTCCAACATAGTGATTTGATCGGCAGTCACTGAAATACAGCGGCCGAATAAGTGATAACGCCAGAACGCTTAGACCACTCGCAGATAAGACTTATTCATGCAAACTAGGTACAATTTGACAATGCTATCGAGTTCCTTTACATCGTTGATGCATTTTGATTTAAATATCGAAAGCTACCTAAACTTCAAATTCAGCACGTTCTGAACCGTGAACGCCCAGTGCATTTCGCAAGCCTGCAAAGTTTCTTTGAAAGTAAAATGTGTTGCGGTTCGAAATCTCCGGGACTAACAAGGAATGCATGTTCAGTCCAAGTGGCCTTTTTAGATGGGACTTATACCATGTTAAAGAGCATGAATTGCTGATTCCAAATCTACCTTTCTTATCTGCAGAGCCTTAATGGACGAGGAGTTATGAGCGTTTATTGAGGCAAAAAATTCAATGTGCAAGTGAGACAAAAATAGCCAGAAAATCTTTTTCTAGCTTTTTAATGGAGTAGCGATAATTTTCAGAGCACTTTATTTAGAGAATACTCTCAAAGAAATACATATATATATATATCACACTTGTTTGCGTTATTTGAGGGCTAGTGAGACATTAGCAACTCATTTTATCCAAAATGCAAGTTCAGTTTTTCGCTCTAAAAAACGCTTATAACTTCTCGTGCATGAATGCACTGCAGATAAGGAAGGCAAATTTGGAGTCAGCGTTTCATACCCTTCAATATGGTATACATCCCATTTAGAAAGGCCACTTCGACTAAACAAGCTTCCCTTGTAAGTCACATCCGAGGTAAGAATCTCGGCAGCTAAGTCGCCGGCCACAACTGGTAATTGAAGAATAATCGCAAATCGCCAGCGATAAAAAGGTCGCTTGCGGTGTTCAAGTTCGTTATTCAACTATCACGTGGGACCGCTTGATACACATGGTATGACAAGGTACGAATGTAAAACGGCTTCAGTTTCCTTTTGCGCTGGATTTAGAAATAACCTTCATCTGATCTGTCAGCTTCACAGAGCTGCTGCAGGTGTACTGCAAATAACATTATGCGTGATTTTATTTGTTTGAAAAATGTTGGCTGATCCGTGATAGGCCTTGGTCCCAGAGAGGCAGGCAACTCAAAAATTGCATAGTCGTCGATGTGTCAAAAATTTGATGCTGGCTAAAAGTTATGCTTACCTCATAAATAAGGTTGAACAATGAGGTGAGGCAGATTTCCCTAACTGCAAAAAATAAACCAACTTGAGAATTAGGAAAAGTGTGAAAAGGACAAAAACATCCCCTGCTTTCCAAAAAGATGTCCAATTTGGAAATTGCATCATCCCACTTGATTCTAACTTGCACGTACAAGTGTTTAGCGAAGCTGCACATCCAGAGATTTTGCACAGATCTGTTCTCAGAGTAAATTGGATTTGCTGACAGCCTGCCATTCCTCGTGAATGTTTTCAATATCTGAACCATAGATAATCAAGAAAATATGATGAGGTCAGTAGTTGAAACAAGGAGAACCATTACTAATATTATCAAATGATTAATTTTTTGGTTTAAAAGTTCACATAGATCACGATCGCGGTGCTTGCTTAACCCTGGCAAACTGTGCCTCATGCGTATACTGTGCGTTCATGGTGTCGTGTTAAAGGCACGGTCCACCCTAGGAAGGTCTTAAGCTTTTGGCAGCATATGATAGTGTAGGGTCCCCTATCAAGCCAATGCCCAAGTCGCGGCGCGAAATGTCAGTTCGGAAGCGAGATCGCTCCGGAATGGCGAAGATGCACGAGGACACCCAGACTGCACCACCTGCCCATCCGTGCCCGCCCATACGTGCGCGCCCAGCCAATCAACGTTCCGGAAAGCCGGCATGCGGGTTCTCCGGAACGGGGATTGCAGGGGTTTTTGCGGATTCTTGACTTCAGATTCGGAGTCAGGGACATTAGAACGCCCCGGAACGATCAGCATGGAAGTCGAGAATCTGGGTGGACGGTGCCTTTAATAGCTTAAGACACGGTCATTAGCTTTCACCAACCTAACGGCAATATATTGGCTAGCAACGAATCCACATACAACTTCACTATTAAAAGAACAATATATGCTAGTCCTGCAAGTTCGAGGGAAATTTTCGATCACATTGCACTTTCATGTATCCGGAAATATTATGTTAGAACTCTGACACTGATAAGCTGCAGTGAGACTGAACTCTAATGAAAAAAAGGCGATAGATTGATTCACAGAGCATTTATCTGCGATATGCACGAGATCATAAGCTCTAAAGCACAGAATCAATTTACAGGCACAGGCACATTTACAAGATGTAAATTATATGATACAGGCATTATTTTATACATATGTAGGCAGTTATTTGAGCAGCAACATGTGCTAAACCGGCAGATATGGCAAGAAGTTATTAACTACGATTTACAAGATATAGTGAGCAAATATCTTGAATAACATTCAACAACACTGTATGAACTCAAGCACCGCCTAACTCGTCATCGAATTGTGCAGCGTGAGGGTGGTTTGCGTGATTGCTATAGCCAGCTGAAGTATGTCCTCATAAGGAGTCCCTGACAGTTTTGCAAGATGAGCTGCCACCTGTGATACTTGAACTTACTATCAGAATTAGAAACCTATCATTCGCGTAGTGTAAAATCATTTAAAGCAATATCGGTGCCTATGCGCTTACGATGCTGGTTTGAATGATTGGATATGGTATTAGTAGTAGTCGCTCAGAATTGACTTATGACAGCCCCAAATGTTTGGATTTTCACTGAACTCGTCAAGTTCAATGTAAGGGGTGGTCCACATGAAGTGTTACGCTGTGGAAAATACATTTTTGGTCTATTTCATGCCACATTTTAATGAGAATGGTAAATTTCTTCATATTCTTCTGTCCCTTGTGGTCTTCCTTAATTTCGATTCTCAGTTAGAGTTGATTCAGCACAAAAAATCATTAGATGTAATCGCTAAGGGAACCGCTAACGTATGTTTTAAAATTTTGAAAAAAAAGAGTCAGAAGGAGATTCTGAAGAACGTAAAGTTTTCTAGGGGCCGAAACAAACACTATGGACCCTGTCTGGAATTTTTTAGCAGGACTAGGACCAATCTATAGCAAAAAGATGAAAGTGCAATTGTGTAAAATCCGCCTTTCGGAGTCAAAATCATGCTTGGCCTTGAATTCGCCTAAAAACTCAAGATTTTCTTTTCTGTTACTGAAAAACTTGCTCTATGAAAACCATGTCACTCGATTTGCTAAAAAAATCAGGGACCAAAAGCCATGCGTAGAACATGAAAAATTCTCGAAAGCGAAGAAATATTAGGTCGGTCTGAAAGTTCGTGCCGTTTATCAGACCTACGCTTAAACCACTTAGAATGGAGATAGAAAAAAGCTGTAAGAGTATCCAACGCAGAAATTCTTCCTCTTTCTAACGGTCATGTTCCTGTTCAGATTTCCTTAATGTCCGCTCAACAATTTGCAGAAATGCTTTGATAATATTATAGTTGGATAGAACAAACAAAATGCAATACAATAAACTATTTTGGCTTCATCAACTAACTTTCAGTATTTCTTAAGATTTCCAAAAGCCCTTAATTTTGCGAAGTCGTGAAATCACATTCGCTTCAAACACTGACAAATCTTTGGAATTTTAGGCTTCCGGGAACAGCTTATTACTTAACGCTGATTTTAGTAAGCAACTGAGCGTTTAGCGGTTCAGAAAATTGAATTCTGAATTTTCTGGATACAGCCTGGAACGAGTATGGAAACAAGAATTATAATGCTTTTAGCTTCAGATATTATACAAATTAGGAAGAGAAGAAGTATATCAGGAAGAGCAGAAAAAGCTGCATCGAATGACACCTTGGTTGCTAGTCGTTTATGCTAGTCGTCTGTGAGGATTGAGATGTCCAAATACGGAGTTTGATAGCATCAGAAAATTTCCAAAAATTTTGAGAAGCCGGCTAGAGATGCCAAAAAAACTGTATTGTATTGCAACTGTTATCAAAATTAGCCAAAAGTTGAAAATGGAAATTTTGAAAAATAGTCAAACTGAATGGGTGAAAATCATGGGTTGGAGATCTTTGCTGGTTGTTGAGGAAGAAATTCTGCATCGGATAGCTTACAGCTTTTCTCTACCCTTATTCTAAGTGGTTTAGCATGGGTCTGAAATACGGCACGAACTTTCGGACCGACCTAATATTTTGCAAACGCCAGAGAAGGATAACTTAGAAGTCTTCCATAAAATCTTACAATTTCTTGTCTATCAGATGAAGATAGCAGCCTGCGATTTTATTGAGTTGTTGCAAATTGAGGAAATTTTTTTCGCGTAACACTTCATGTGGAACACCCTGTAGCATGGGTTTGCGTCAACTGTTTCAGTTCTCCAGTTTGTTTTTCTCCATGAAGCTGCTGTCTTTGTAGATTTCAACCCGTTTTCACGAAAAATACAGCAAACCTCCTTCGTCTGGTCGATCGACAAGACACACTGAGCTGCTGCTGTAATTGTTCCACCACCGAGCAACATCCAATCGGCTTTGACACGCTCTATATCAGCTCTGCAATCGTTCATCTATTATGATAATGAAACTGGCTGACAGATTTATACTTATTGTCATCGGAACCTGCCATCGTCTCAGGACCTCAGAACCTCTCAGCAAATCCCACTCCGTTTACACTGCAGTTCTCATATAGCGCAGAAAGATAGCGGCCGTTTCAGAATTTCAAGTATAGGCTGCTGCATGACGAAAGCGCATATCTTCGGGCGCGAACGCGGCTTTATTAGCCGCAGAGCGCATGAGGTGCGGGATCTACAACGGTGAAAATATACGCGCGTCGCGTTCGCGCACGCTCAACTAATATCGCCATTGCGTCTTCGTCCTGCAGCAGCCTTTAGACTTATTGCACAAATGAAGGCTGATGCTGAGCATAGGATCGAATGAGTATGGTACGATCAGTACTATAAAAGTGATAGTCTATTCTTCTTGAGGTCGATTTTCTGCTTCTGCGTTCGGTAAATACTTATTTCAGACAAAAGATTTTTATGACCAGATCTGGAAACGTCTAAATACTGTTCAAACTAATACATGCAATTCTATCCTAGAAACCAGTCAAGAGGTTTTTGATTTGAAATGGATCCCCCCTCCCGCCCCTCCAAGCTCTCCTCAGGGAGTGCACTGATCATGGGCTACTATATGTTCATAAATTATTTGCTCTATTTTGAGTTTTAGCCATGAAACTAATACCCGGTTCAAAAGCATAACGATTTCTTGGTTGAGAAAGATGGACAAACCTGGAGAAAGAAGGAGTGAGACCGTTTTCTAGCATCGCTGATTTCAGCACGACTTGGTAGACCTCGAAATAGATATATTACAAAACTTTTGATGTCGATGTCAAGAGTGATTTGTAAGAGATAAAGAAAATCATCGAGAAGTCCAGATTCCCCAGTCTCTTGCACTGCTTGGGATACTACGGTTAATCATACATAAACAAGAAATTAAGTTTACTGCGAAGCACAAGGTTATTTGGGGCTAATAAGCACTTTTCAATGTCAAAAAGCTGTGAGCTTTTGATGATGTGATGATTTATGTCTTTTGCCAAGCGCTAGGGTACCAGAGTTAACGATAAGTATTGTAAATGATACCTTGTAAATTCTCATGAGCAAATTCCACTCAAATGTAATTTTCCAACTGCCAAAAAATTCAAGATTTCTCTTCTATTTAGTAATGGAACATTATTAAGTAGAAGGAAAATAGGCAATAGGCTGTGTTGTGCAAAGGTAACTTTTAGATATTCTTTTTTTTTTTCGACTCCTGCACCAAATGGCAACGAATGCCGATCCATCCTATAGCCAGTTTTGTCAAGCATAACAGCTGAGCTGATAACGAGCATAGAAGTTAGATAAAAAGGTCGCAATGCTCACACGTAGTCGAAAACAACCCGGTGCACAACGTTGACAATTTGCTTTTCTCCGAATGTTTTCAGCACCAACTGTTTCCCTAAGGAAATGAGACATTCGATGAGCAACAAAGAATAAATCATTAGCTCACAAACCAAGATAACATAAATTTTATGTACAAAGATATACTGAGTCAAACCAAATTCTATGCATCATTCTCAAAAATTGCTGCTTTTCTCATTGATATTTTTCCTGTCGTCAATCTAATCAAAGAAAAAATCACGCGATTTGCGATGGTACCTTAGCTTTAACTGGGCAGGAGTTATAGACATGAAAATGAAAGGAAAAGAATGCTCCAGCTTGGATGACTTTTGACCACAAAATGTTATAAAAAAACAAGATTAGAAAAGTTATGATTATAAAAACATTATATTTGGCATGATGTCTTTGTTTCAAACCATGATTTTCCACAGAAGCGTTCGATCTGTATAAACTTGCTTTATAGTAAGAGTGGGCAAGAAATGTGCTACTGATGTCAGATATATGCCCAGATGAGCGATACAAATAGCATACTGTAATCCTGTACATAATTTAATATGCCGCTCATATAATCGTCCTTATTGAGTCAATCTGTTCTCCACTAGATTGAAAATGTGTTGATAAGGAGGAATCAGAACCTACTGAGCTCCCAGTGTTTTTCCCAAACTCTCAAATACATTACAGCGTAAACATGTAATTGAAGCGATTTTAACCTATGCAACGCGTGTTGCCTCCACATGTTATCGTTCATCATTCGTAATTTTCTCAGATTTTAGCAAAGTTGCTTAAAATCGTCGTAATCTTCTTCTTCCACCCTGTGATGAGATTAATGGCATGCAAAACGATAAAAGGGAAGTAGCGAAATCAAAAACAGTAAGACAGATCAATGCCTGGTATTGTGTTTATTGTCAATTATATCAAAAGCTGATAATGGCACTTCGGATACAATCAGCTCAAACTCTGAGTGCAGCTGGGCATTGAGCTCCTTTGAGTGATTACTTGACTAACCCCTGTTTTCGTTCCTTTTGAGAGTTTATCGATTCATTCAGCATGTTTTGTTCCGGATTTGAGAAAGAATCTCGTGCAAAAATGGGAATTGCTCGGTAGGCATGTATTACATTAGGCTGAGAAAAAAGCGAAAGTATCTTGTACAGAAATTTATCTACTCTCTCAGAGCGAGCAGACCAACATAAGACATTAGTTCAACCACCAAAAAATGGTAGCAAATGCTATCATGCAAATATTGAGTCGAATCTCAAGGACAGAGGGAATCATCACATTTCAGCGAACATTCAAAGATAAGATTATTTTTAACTATCTATTTCTGTGGTTGCAAGTCAAACAAGCCTTGATTTTCCAAATGACGATATCACTAACTGAAGCACATCAAATTGGCCCACTCAAGCTTACAAATTGTACAAACACTGCGCTCTGCTAGACTACACTGCAATTGACAATTAGAAAATCTTCGAAGAACCAAAAAATTATGTAGCCCACGCATTCTCCCAGCTTTGTTTTTTTTTTTGAAGAATGAACTGTGCCCCTTGCTACTTCAGTTTTTGTTTGTTCTTTAGGATCTGTACCTGTTCATGATGCAGAAAAACAACGTCGAGAAACATTAAGACGTGCTCCCACAATACTTTGAAGTCCACATCCGACCATCTTTGAACTAAATATGATACTACTGTTTTGTAGAAATGCAGAATAGGCCAAAACAAACCCAAAGATTTCAAAAAAGTTTCCGGATACACGAGAGGAGAGCGCGGTAATCGGTACTCCAAAGTCTTCAAAATTCTCAGTTCGGATTTCAAAGCTGCGCGCTGAGTATAAGCGAATCCCAAAGAACGCAAACAGGAGCAAACTTGCTTCGACGACAGGCTCTGTAATAATTTTGAGTCAATTAAGATAAGCGCGGATTTGTGCAACCTAACGTCGTGATAGCTGAGAGCTTTGGATGCGATTTGTATGGAAGAAAGCATACGGAGTGTCGTCTGTCTGGAATCCATCAATGTTATCAGTGGAAGGGGAAGAGAGAAAATGGTTCATGAATTATTCAGATCAAGTGCCCTGTTTTTCCAATCAGTATGTAAGCCTTTTTCAGGTGTGCTGTGAAGAATTCCATGCATAAGTCCATGTTCGGCTTTAGAAGGAACAGGTGGCTTACACCCCAAACATAGGTCAAGATCATTGTAGAAGCTTCTCAAAATTCAGAACGAATCAGTAGAATATTTCTGATTAGAACTTTTTGTGAACTAAAAAAAATCCAAAGCTACCAAAAGTTTTTCCCTCCATTTAAAAGAAATTCTAGGTCAGTTGTTTGTCCCCGCTTCTTATGGAATCTTTGAGACTCGCCTCTGGAAGGTTGTAGCAATTACTTGTAGCAATCACAAAATTTTATCGAACAGTTTCCATCAAATTCATGAAAGCGATACTGTAGTGCTGATGATTGTAAAAAAATCAACAGACCGTGAGAGATTGGCTTCCACCCTCTCCCATTCACGAAATCTTCGTTTATCGCTCATCTTCATACCATCCAGAAATTCGATGACTTGTTCGGTGTGCACTCGCATGAATCTCAAAAAAATGCGTTATTGTGGTAAATTATATGCAGGCTGTCTCAATATTGAAGTGGGTAGGAGAATGCGGACTACTGGTCCTGCAACGACATGCAACAACACTGCGAAAGGACCAGTTGGCCGCAAATTGCGTCTCAAACTGGCGGCCTTTGTTCCTTAACCCTTGATTTGTCCACTCCATAATTGATGCTGTTCTTGCCAAGCGCCTGACCCCGAACGCTGCTTTTCAGGTCATAGTTAGAGTATCTCGCGGCTTCACAGCGCGAACTGCAAGACTTACAGTTTCCCAAGTATTTCATCTTCTCAATGACTTCCCAAGTATTTCATCTTCTCAATGACTTCCCAAGTATTTCATCTTCTCAATGATTTCCCAAGTATTTTATCTTCTATGAATCTGTTACAGAAATGCATAACGTCAAGGCGGAACATCAACGTCAAGAAGATATCGTTGCTAAGTTGCCATGCCATCTGACTCCCGTTCCGTTTTCCACTTATGCAAAAAGTGGCAAAGCGCCTTTTTGGAGAGCTCTCTCGAACGTCGTTTTTGACCAAGTTTCAAACACATCAGCATGTTATCCACAAAGTTGACCAAAAAGGCGGAAAAAATCTAGATAAAATAATTAAGGAAATTAAAGGCATTAGGTTATATGATGTGACCACAGTTTTGATTGATGTACCCTATTTTCAGGTGTATAAGCCACACCCTTTTTGCTCTAAACGCGAGCAGACCCAGGCGTGCCGCCGCGCCTATCTCTCGCGAAGCGGTCGCCTTATCGCATACTGCTCTCACTTAACGCGCTCCATGATGACAGTCAATCTTTTAACGTGTTCGCCTTTAGAGTGAAAAGGGTGCGGCTTATGCACCTGAAAATAGGGTAATCGTATTTGTTCTTTTCAGTCCCAGACGGGGGATTGAAAAGAACAAGTTTAGTACAAAAGAACAAGTTTAGTTACCTTAGTTTGAGGTGGTGTGGTACGGTAAACGGTGCGTGTATCTGGTGCTGCAGAACAGCGAAATTTCACTGAACCATCAAAGAGTACAATACCTAAGTATTGCTTCGGAAACGAGAAGATTGCTTGAAAAGCTGCGATAGAGCAGCCTTTATTGTCGTATTCACAGCAAACAGAGAAGCAAGAATGTGACCGTAACCAATCACAGCGCCGCTGCGGCGCATGGCAAGCTTCTTTTTGCAGCGAGGACAAGCATAAGTCGATGGAGGCATGTTCGCTTTTTTTGTTCGCTTCTTTCTGAAGCAACATAGGCCACGCTACGCAGGCTATAAATTTAATAGAAGGTCTATCTGGCATTTTGCTGAAAATTTCCATACCGTATTCCCGTACCTTGCAGCAGCTTCCCCATACTGCCTTGAATCCTACAATTACACTATGGAACGTTGATGATTCATTTCCAAGCATTGCATCCAAGCGGATACCAAATGAAGCAATCCCAAGAAGAAATTTAGGAAGTCGATTAGCGACGATCCGGAACTTTAAAGAACCGCAATCGGGAGGAGTTATGTGATAGCGTGAAGGAGTGACACATTGATATCGCGCATGTGCAAGAAATGGGAGGAATGCGGGCCAAGGACATCGGCGAAGGTTCTGTCATCACTACGCGAACATTAGCCAAAACGGAAATCTTGTCCTATCATCTTCCATACTTCAGCATTTACATCGTGCAGCGATCATTACAGCGTACGTTGGGCGAACACCGGGGAGGCAATAGCTCGACGTCATTCGTTAGAGAAGTGTCCACGGGTGTGGACTCTGAATGCCCCTCGTCTCCAGACATCTGAACACGTTGGTGAAGTTGTCAAACCTCTATTGCAAAGCACTGCTCTTTGTAATCTCTCGCTATCAAAAACTGCCGTGTGTGTCAATATATATGTGGCAGTCTATAGAAAACAAAGAACCACGCTTTGCATCAGAGGATTGACAAGTTCACCAACGTGTTGGAATGTCTGCAAATGCTCCACTCAACATACACCGGGGAGGCGACTACAGCAAGCGGTGCGGCAGTGAGATAGAAGACGCGACCTCCCGAATAATGATTTGCGACTGCACGTTAGAAAGGCTTAGTATCTGGAATGCGGGAAGCATGCCGAAATCAGCATGGATTGACAACCATGAGTGAAGTCGCCATTATCAAGTACGTGGACTCCCGCGTAACGCTGATACGTGCTATGAATGCGGCCTTGGCTGAAATGGCGAAGCAAAAGAAATATTCTGCAATCGCCAAAACCAGCGTAACTCAGATCAAAAGTTCAACAGTGGTAAGACCAGCTGCCCTGCATGGAGCAGTGGACCAGCAACCAGTTGTAAGAAGCACGAGCAGATCTTGGGCTCAAGGAGATACAAATGGAAACTCGAAGGAATTGATATGGAAACTCGGCATCACTGGATTTCGAAGGAACTGATTTACGAACACCGATGTGCAGTACAATTTGGAGTTGCGATCGGAGACAAAGCATGGGGGAAGTTTACGATGGTACGGCCACGTCTAACGAAGTGAAGAGTTTATAAAAAAAATGCACCACTCAGCTTAGATCCCAGAAAAGAAGACCTCGCTGCCGGCAGAAGCAATGTTGCTTGCGCACGACTCGAAACGATCAGCACGTGGCAAATTTCACACCACTGAAAGCAGCAGATCGAGTCAAATGGTGATCAGGATTCAACAGCGAGTGGCGGCAAATTAAATTTCCTAATTCTTTACTACTGCTCCCACTCCGGAGTGTCCGGAGTTGCAATGCAGTAGAAACGATATGTCCCCTGTAGGCTCCACCCTGCGGACAGCTGGCGCGAGCTTATAGTGGTGTGTGACGTTGCAAAAGTCCATGCGGAACCCTCCTCTCCCTCACTTCCGACGACTCAACGTATTCTACGCGTATGAATGAGGTGCGTCCCCATCTCCATGGCTCTTATCACATGTCACATTGTTTAAGGACCGTCCGCGCTCTTCATGTTTCGATTCTCCGACAGTGGCATGCAACGAAACTTCTATCCTGCACGGGTTTGATTATACGCCACCGTTACGGACTGGCCTCGACCATGGTTAAAGGCAGTGTCCGGACAAAAACTTGATTTTGAGATTTTGTGCTTACCCGGGCCTATTCGCTATGCTGAATCCGAAAATCCACATTTTAAAGCGCGAAAACGACGAAAAAGGGCGCTAACACTGGAGGGAAATCAGGAAGTGGGCGGGGTCTTCCCCACTGTGAATTCACGCTTCCAGCTTCCAGAGCATTTTTCTCGAATCCGTTAGCCGCTCTAACATCACTACCGATCAAGTGCAAACGAATGACTTGAAACCGGAATCAAAACGATCGCCCCCGAAGTTGGGAGCGCGAATTCACCGTGGGGAAGACCCCGCCCACTTGCTGATTTCCCTCCAGTGTTAGAGCCCTTTTTCGTCGTTTTCGCGCTCTCCAATGTGGATTTTCGGATTCAGCATAGCGAATAGGCCCGGGTAAGCACAAAATCTCAAAATCGAGTTTTTGCCCGGACACTGCCTTTAAAGGCAGTTTCCGGGCAAAAACTCGATCTTGGAATTTTGTGCTTACCCGGGCCTATTCGCTATTCTGAATCCGAAAATGCACATTGGAGAGCCCGAAAACGGCGAAAAAGGGCTCTAACGTTGGAGGGAATTAGCAGGTGGGCGGGGTTCTCCACAGAACAGATTTCGCAGTCGTTACACCTTTTGCCACAGTATTCCTGCCGCTTTCAAAAGGGTAGACCCCGCGCACTTGCTGTTTCGCTCCTGCACTAGAACCCGTTCTCGCCCTTTTCGCGCTCTCCAGTGTGGATTTTCGGGTTCAGAAAGCAAATAGGCCCGGGTAAGCACAAAATCTCAAAATCGATTTTTTGCCAGGACATTGTCTAACTGCACATTCACTGCACGGAATCGCCCGCGTCGCAGTAGGCTGAACGCCGCGAGCGTGTTTGATGCGCGCCCGCAAACTATGACCTGTCCGTGCGGTCAGCGATTCGCCAGTAGATTCTAATAGCCCCTCGACGTCGCGGTCGCCTGCGCTTGCTTTAGTCCTGGGCGGAGCTCATGTAAGAGGCTTAGCGTCACGTAGTCATGACTCATTCATTCAGGACGTGGCCAGTCTGTTCGAGGCCTCGAGGAGTCTCCCCATCGACAGGCTACTGGGCGGTCGGATCTGTTCTCGCTCACCGTCTCCCGCTGATGCGGGCTGCCTCTGTATTCTCCCACCGGCTCGCCCCAGGACTATTATCTTGACCTATCCCGTTATCCCGCTTATCATGCTCTCCATCTAAAGTGCGGTTCTTAAGTATACGAACACCCCAAATCTTGAAAGTTTCTGGATTTTTTGAAGAAACTCAAAAAACCGTTGTAACCACGCGATAGAGCACAGCCGAAAACGGTATACGATCTACAAGAATGGAGATCGATGTCAATCTTAGGAGTGCTTTTGCGCCTACAGTAAGTGTCAATAACGTACGGCCTTTCGCATAGGGGCTCGCATGCGCAATGCAAAAGCCCTGCGTGCGATCTCCAATCGATGAGGCCCATTTGAATGCCCGAGTCATACGCGCGCGAACGTGGTGCGAGCTCATTGCGTTTACGGAAAAGGGAGCATGTGATTGACACGAACTGTAATGCGAGTTTCAAGCGGTTCATAATTATACGAAAACTTCAAACAAATGTCCATTTTTTATTCAAGGTTGCAATCATTTGAGTCCAAATTTTTTGTAGAGTTACAGTAACAAAGTCTGACATATGTGCTACACACTGACTCTAATTAGCTTGTACCAAGGCTATGAGAAAAAATAAGCTCTTTCGATAGATATTTTGTCTGACGGTTGGAAAATCTATGCGTTTTCGTGCCGTTTTTCAACGAAGTTCCAACCTTGTCCAAGAGTTAGCACGATTTCGAGCCTCAAAACTCAGCTTCTCTCTCGCGTCAACATTTGATATGAAGCACCTGCATTCTTTGCATGATGATGTATCTGTGCCAACGTTTTTGCTTTTTTTGTAGAACTGATCTTGAAGCTATGGTGCAAAAAAACCAAATAAAGTTGTGATTGCAATAGTGAAAACAGTGGTTTTGGTAAAATGACGTTTGCGTGGCCAAAACAAACGCTCAACGCTGCTGATTTTTTCTGGCCAAATATAAAGTATTGTAAAATTCTACATACTATGTGCTTACTTCATTGTACGTCAGAAGCTGAGTTTTGAGGCTCCAAATCGTGCTAACTCTGTGGTAAGGTTGGAACTTGGTTGAAAAACAGCACGAAAACGCAAAGATTTTCCATGCGTCAAACAAAATATCTATCTTAAGAGCTTATTTCATCTCATAGCTTTGGTAGAAGCTAATTAGAGCGCGTAAACCACAGAAGAACGAATGTTTTTGGAGCGCAATCACTCCAAAAGCATTTAACCCCTTTAAAAAAAACTAATGGTCCTCTTTTTGAACTGCACTGGGTTTAGTATATAGCAGATATGTCAGACTTTGTTACTGTAACTCTACAAAAACTTTGGACTCAAATGATTGCAATCTTGAATGAAAAATGGACCTTTGTTTGAGGTGTTCGTATAATTATGAAGCGCTAAAAATTCGCATTAGCCGCAAAAACACTCCTACAGTTGACATCGAATTCCCTTTCTTATGGATCATATACCGTTTTCGGCTGTGTTCTATCGCGTGGTACCAACGGCTTTTTGAGTTTCTCCCAGTCCAAAAACTTTCAAAATTTTGGATGTTCGTATAATTATGAACCGCACTTTATCATGACTTATAATAAGCGGCTTAATTTGAAGCTGTGTGGAGTTTGTCCGTTACGAAATTACAGTGAGGAATGATTTACGATACTTAACATCATGTGAGATTAAGACAGCGAGTATGGTTCATTTCTGACTAAGGCTCTCACGCTGCAATCATCCGAACAATGATTTAAGAGACAATCTCAGAGAGTGAGTTTATTACGATTTATGACGCCAGTGCGAACCTCTGCGGAGCAGAGGTGAAGCACTGGTATATAAATAAAACTCAATCTCTGTAAATTAGTTCGTATGTAAAGATGTGGCTTATAGACTCTTCTGTTTGTTAACCGAAGAGGCTGAAATTTGCTCCCCTATAAATGAGGCCAGGCGCAGAAGATAGGCTAATTTTTGCGACGACTCGCTGGGTCCATCTACCGATTTATTGATTTGTTTAGGTAAATCTAGGAAATGAAGGGTTTATCAAATCTTTTGTCTAAGTGAGAGTGAAGATTAGCGGCATGTCTCATTCTGAGTTCTTGGCATGCCAAGCGTAGTAAGAAGTTACCTCAACTGGGTTCTCTTATACTTTCAAAAATGAAGTATGCGCTTACCTTGAGGTGTGTAGCAAGCCTTCCGCAACATTATTAGCGCCAATTCTCAATGTCTTCTATCTCCGCATGTACAATTCTTATCAACTGCACGTCAGGTGCACCAGCTCTCCGCTTCCCGCCTCGCCTGGCCTCTGCGCCTCTTTCGCGAACATGCTCTCTGACTTTCCCACCGCGAGCGTGAGAAAGACGGAGCCTCAACAATGATTAAAGAGAAAGTTCGCAGAAGAAGTGCAGGCCCTGCGCAAGAGCGGAGGTGCTGGTGCAAGCACTACAATTGATAAGCCCTCTAAGTCAAAGACATTGGATTTGCTGTTGCGAATCTAAGCGGCCTCAAAACAATAGCATTAGTGACATTCATCCACCAATTATGTTCGATCATATGATTGAAAAAACGTTCTTCCTCGTAATACGTGGAAATATTGAAGGATTTCTGAACAGTAGCAGCGATATAAAAAACAAATTGTAGGCTACCTCACTTTTGTCACAGTCCACTTCGCGGAGCAGAAAATGGAGGCATTGTTGAATTTTCTGTGATGAAGCATTGAAAATAGATAGACATCAACCGATTAGAGGATGGATTAATGAAAATGTTCTTATTGTGAGTTATATGCTGATTACTTTCATTCCCAATGCTTACAAGTACATTCGTGGTAGGAGCAAACCTTCTAAGTAAAATAATCACCCTTTTCAGAAAATCGCAACAGAAATGTCAAATTAGCAAGAATAGGTGGAACTATTCTATTTTCGCAATATGATGTGTACCCTTATTCCATTCATACCGCTAAGCTTTTATCGTGTGATTTTATCTATAGATTTGAGCTACTTTCATAAAATACTGTCAAAACTCCAAATTTAAATTAACATCAAATTCGCAAGCAAAACTTTTGTGTTGATCATAGAGATCATAGCAAGTAAAGCTATTTGAACACTGGTGAATTACTGAATTTATAGAAGTAACCAGGGCGTAGCCGGGTATGCCTGCTAATATATCATAGGGATGAATCTGATTGTTGATTCTGTGTTTGCTAGCGGTCAGACAGCCGCTTCCACGGCGCTACGCTCACTGGTAGCAGCGAGTGGTTCCGCCATCAGGAGAACGGTGAGTTTCTTTTCACTTGAACCTGATGGTCCCCATCAGGTCCAAGTAAAAAGTAGTAAGGTCTTGCGAATTTCTTACCACCAGCAAATTTCGAACACGTTTTTCCTTTTTCACTTACAATTAGTTGCCGCGGCGAAAGTAAAAGAACGCCATCAGTAGTTTAGATGAATTATGAAGTGAAGTTGAGCCCAGTAAAGGCAGAGAGGTGGATTCCCCTACGGGGCAGTCGAGGTGCGGACCTTTTGTATTATTTAGTTAAGGATTTTCAGATGAAAACGGCTCTGGCGTTCGCCCAAGAGAGAAGTGAAGCGCAGTTTAGCGCAGCTGGGTAGAAGTGGAGTGGTCAATTGTCGGCACGTAGTTCCAGCAGTTTTATGCTGGGTAGCCCCAAGTTGTAGCTCGAGCTTGAAGGCACCGTCCAGCTTAAGTTAAGAGTGTTGAGCTTTTGGCAGCATATAACAGTAAGGCCTCCTATTAAGCCGATGCCCAAGTCGCGGCGCAATATACCGCTTCGGAAGCGAGAAAATAGGAATAGCGAAGATGCATGAGGACCCCCACCCATGCCCGCCAATTTGTGCGCGCTCATCCAGTCACCGTTTTGGAAAGCCGGTCTGTGGGTTCTCTGAAATGGGGATTGTCGGGGTTTTCGCGGATTCTCGACAACATATTTGGAATCAGGAACATGAGAAGGCCTGGAACGATGTAAACCTGGAAGTCGAAAATCTGGCTGGACGGTGCCTTTAGTTTTGTGTTTGGCACGCGGGTAATTGCGCACTATGTAATAGGTCGATAGTTTTTAGCTCAATATGTCAATACGTTTGCTTATGGTCGTCGTGCCGCCAGTTGGCTGCGCAGGGGAACGTCCTCGCGCACGTGTTTCGTCTAATCGACTATTGATTGACTGATTTGAGTTTTGCTATTCATTTATCCGGCATATAGTTATCTATTTACCCGTCTGTCACATAGCAGCCAGGTACGCTTTATTATGTAGCTCACAGTAATGCTTAGACGATTGCTTTAGTAGGTTTACGACAATATCGTGCTTTTCTTTGTAGCTCACACGCGTGATTCGCGTCTTGCTCCGCATACTTTGCTGACCGTTATTCAGTTGTTGATTTTTTATTACATAAGCTTTTTGCTAGATTAGCCATGCCACAGCTGCAAGTCTGGCAATCCCTTTTTCTTAAGGACACCTGTACAGTCGTCAACCGCCGAAATCCCTCCCCTTTTGGCCAGTCTTTGCCTGCGCGGATCGTAGCGACCGGCAGCTAACTTGGTTGTTTTCAGTCTCCTAAAGTTTTGGCTTAGCCTCTAGCGCTGTGTCAACACTCAGCCAGCGATACCCTTCACTTAATTCTGGTCTATCCGCGCGTCGGGATCATCTCCTTCGCAAATTCTTAAGCATCTATCTGCTATAGCGATCCTCCGCACGCATTGGACAGTTAATTTCTCGTTTTCTTTCGAACCTTGTACTTCCCATACTAAACATAAGTGCGCTAATCATGACTCATACTTTGTTTTCGCGATGCATGCGCTTTACATGCCACGAAGCAGCTAGCGATGCACCTTGGAATTTTCAGGCAGGCATGCAGGCGTAATCGCGAATTTCGATCTCTTCGCAGAAGGAAAACATTAAAAAAACAATAGCGCAACATGATCTTTTCTCATGCTCGGCTTTACATGCTGATGGGAAACAAGATAACATTGCTAAGATGCGGGGAGCGCGTGCAATCGGCAAACTTCCCGCACGTTTTCTTCGCTACAAATGGGGTCGAAGGTTTTGTTTTGAGAATTGTTCGAAGCATATGTTATCTTCTCCTACCATATAT
Source organism: Cylicocyclus nassatus (assembly GCA_958299035.1). Taxonomy (NCBI): domain Eukaryota; kingdom Metazoa; phylum Nematoda; class Chromadorea; order Rhabditida; family Strongylidae; genus Cylicocyclus; species Cylicocyclus nassatus. The sequence continues at coordinate 59,981,642 of CATQJL010000316.1, read as the reverse complement.
AAGACCAGTGCGTCACCTCTGCTTCGCAGAGGCTCGCACTGGTCCTACTATCTGTATGCGTTTCCATTCTCGTAATAATGACATTGAAACTTACCGCGCTATGCAGACTATCACAATTGATTTGTAAACAACTACTAATTCCTAAGGCTTTTTCGTGTGAGATCGTAACTTCGCTTGGATGAAACTTTTCCCAAAAGAACAAATGCAGATTTGAATCGGTTTTTGGACTTTTCATGGCTTGGTTTCCGCCATGAGATACAATAATCACCGTGGGCTACAACTCTGTGCAAAAATCCTCTCAAATCATCGGATAAAATCTTGGCAAATTGAACATTTACGCAACAAACATTTTTTGGCGCCGTTTTTGCAAAGAAATAAACTTTAGTTCAATTTTTTAGGCTAAAGTCTATGGCTTGCAGATTAACTTGTCAAACATATCCGTGACTTTGCAAAAGGTTGTGCTAAAGGCTCAATTTCACTGACCAAAAGCCAAGTGGATCCGATTGACGCACATTTTTTGAGGGATCCACACAACGGATCCGCTTATGCTTTTGCACAATGGACTTTCCTGCTGCTAGGATGTATTATGCAAAATTTGGGCTCAAGAGGTTGGCTGGAACACGTTCAACGAATTTCGTGACAGACAGACAGACTTACACACAGACACACACACACAAAAACACGTAAACATTCTTAGCCCGTTATTATAAGTTATGATACTAGCCCAGGCATACATCACCTCTCTCGCAATTTATTTCTACTGTTTCGCAACTCGCACACTAGCCAAATATTGCTTTCTGATTATTCGCCTCCGTCGCCGCTTTGCCTTCTCCAGTAGTGGTTCATGGGCCCTGTGACTCGATCTCAAGCGCACCTGGAGCAATCCAGTCTGGCAGATAACAGCTTACCCGTCTCTTCGGAAACCCTTTTGGCACCGTTGTCGACAGCACTATCCAGTTTGGACGATTCCGCCACGGTGCATGGTCGTGATGCCAAGGAGCTGAAAGGCGCAATAACGGAAGCTCTGTTGAATGCCTGGCGTGATGCGAAATGCTCAACTTCCTTGCTAGCCGAGCAGTAAATTAAGGTAACTCCAACTTATTTCAAGGAATTAATGAGTGTTTCGCAGCCGTAGGCTCGCGTATTGAGCAACTTCCTTTCGCTACGTCTTTCCCTGATGGGCTCCCCACCCGTATACTCCCATTCAGCGGCGTCTCGCCGTCACAATCATTTGCATTGTGGCTGCTTGCCTTGAAGACGAAATGCAACTGCGTAAGATAGTAACATCTCAAGACAAGGCTAATAATCTCATCGCTCATTTAGAACCAGTTGTTAGAGAACGAATCGAAACTCTTACTTCAGAAGCAAAGATCGATTATGACGCCATTGTTAATCATCTTCGTGGACACTACGAATTACCGAAGCAAATGGCCGACGCAAGACAACCGCTCTCTTCCTGCAAACAGGAGCCAGGTGAGTCTTGTTCGGCCTTTGCATTCAGGTTGCTGAGCCTACTTCGCACCGCCATAGGCAAGGATCCCACTCTTCCAGGTGATCTCTTTCTTCACGAGTTTCTCCCACGTTTATTCCCCGACTTACGCTTTCCCCTTGCCGAAGCCGAACGCATAGGGTAATTCCTTGCCGAAGTCGCTGCGGATCGCCTTATTTACCCGTCCCCACGCTGGCCCCTGTCGCAGTCAGTTCTATCTCTCGTTCCGATACACCTTCCAGACAACACCAGGACTATCGTGAGCGCTCTTCTTCGCCACCCCGTTCTCCGGACACTTACCGTAGGAGTAATTACTTTAACATAAATTCACGTCGCAATAGTCAACATCGCGTACGTTTTCAGGAGCAGACGGTACGAAAGTTTTCATCGCCGCCTCCCTCACAGATCTTCTGCTACATATGCGATGGGCAAGGACATTTCGCCGATGAATGCCCGACACGAAGACGGCAACTTCAACTAGCAAGTCGGTTTGCTTTTCGCCAACGTTCTCGCTCTCCTCGTCTTTACAAACGCCCGCGTTTGTCTTCTCCTATTGACCGCAGATTCAATCCTGATTGATGAGCATCTCTTCCTACCTCAACGTTGAGTTAGAAGACGCGCGCAAACAAATTGAATCTCTCTCCTTCTCACTCAAACAAAATCAAGCAGCTCTCAAAAAATCTTAAGCAGGAATTTCGGCTTTAGTCCAACATAACGAAGAGCTTGCCCGCAAAGCTTTTGGTGATATAACTCCTTCTTCCTCACTCTCCTCACCGAGCATAAATTGCCTCTTTATCGCGTGTGCACTCGCGTCTTGCCTTTCCGTTGCTCATTCGTCGCGATCGGTCTGGTTGTGTCCACGTGAACCTACAGATCCATAGAGTTACTACCATCCACTCATAACTGCTCTAACCTGGTATCTATTGACTGGCGACCCTATCATCACATCCGTCCATGTCTATCGCTCTAACTCTAAGCGTTACGACACCCCTGCCGTGCTATGTAGAGTAGTAGAACAGACGTTAACATATGATGTCAACTTTTACGGAGCGCGACATCAATCTTTTACCGAAAGATACAAGACAGCCTCGGTGGAACACTGTCGTCAGATGCGTCAGTATCACAGTTGTGAGCGTGGAGTCATGCAAGAGATAGAGGGTTCATACAAGGCGACTAACACCCTATCTTTTGAGTACGCTTCTAAATGTTGCACGTACCATACTGTCATTAACTGTTTCGTCACCCTTACTTTTGTTCATGCGCGTCACGGTTCTGAGGTCCCCGATACTGCAGTAGGGCGACGCCTCACATTGCACCTATAAAGATGGGTTTTGTACATTTAAGGGAGGGTCGGTGTTGCTTTGGACTGGACTCTCTCAGCAGATGAACTCTGCGCCTACATCCCAGTTTCTAAAATGCGCGGCCATCTCTTAGGCAGTATCTGGATAAGTGATTCCAAGGTGCTCTGTTTTGGCGCAGTAGTAGTCCCACCCTAACTGATTGTGGTCGTACTCTGACTATCACGGACCAAGGTTATGCAATAGTCACGGTTAGAACGCGCTCAGTCGTCCCCCAGGTGGGCGTACTAAGTTCCAATCAGCTGCCTGCTCAGCTGCTAGTTGTGGAAAATGCCGTCCAAGTTTCCACAATCGCGCTGTTCTACCATGCCTTGGCCTCGCTATGTGAGCGTACTAACATGCTCGCCTTCTCTTTGCACTCTTCACTTAAGTCGGATCCTAGCACACGGTACGCAAGCTACTTGCTCGAGAGGACATCGCGGCTACATACTTAGGGAATGGCCTTGTACAGTCACACAACTGCAGAAGTATATCTGAATAATTACCGTATCATCCCCTTCAACGACACCTGCTACAACAAACCGTATATCCACATGACCTTACCTAGTAGCTCTTCATGGCGAACCTTTGTTGACCCTCACAATTGGCTGGTCACTCCTGACGCAGCACCTGTCGCGTGCTCCAGACTCCATTCTACCTTTGGACCACATAGAGTATTTCAGTACGAGGTCAACACAGCTAAACTTTCTAAAGTGCCTAACCTGAGCATCCGCAACATATCTCTTTTCACGGCTATCCGGGAACCCTTCGCTTCTCCTTCCCTTACGATCTTCCACAACCTCGTCCTCACTAACCTAAGCGGTAGTGCAAGAACACCAACTGCATAAACTCTGGGCATCTATGAATCTAGAAAAGATCTTCTCGGCCGCAGGACATGACACTACGGACATACGTAGTTTCCACGAAACGCGATCCTTTGCCAACCTATTTTCTCTTTTAAACCTTCTTGGTGTATCCCCTTATAATGTTTGGGTTTCCATATGCTGTGTAGTAATCACGTTGTAGCCCTAAAAAACTGGTAATGTCCTACATAACCATCTCGTATCCCAATCTCATATCTCGCCTTTCAATACCCAACTGGTCGCGTCGTCAGACTACCCCATGTCCTGCCGCGTTCCATGCCTCCTATGCCACCTATATCCTCACCCAGTACATCATCCGCAGCGGGAACGGACAATCAATCCATTAAGTTAACTCGTTTCGAGATGGCGTCTACAGGTGCATGGCCACCAGAGGTGCGATGGGTGGAGCCGGGCCCCCCAATAGTGAAGGTGGTTCCAGCTACCACTGGCCGGCCAAAAGTGAAGGTGGTAGTGCCGTACACTCGCCTCCCAAAAACGTCGACGGGGGAGGGGGGGGGGAAGGAAGCAGCAGCAAAGCTCGACTTCTCTTTTCGCAAAAAATTTTCTTCTCAAAAGTTCCATTAACTTCTTTATAATCGTATTTTATTGAGTAAATTTTGTTATAACGTACTTCGAGGAAAGTAGGTCGATCCCGGGCGCTGAGAACCACAATCTTATATATAAAGCTGAATGTCTGTTTGTCTGTCTGTCTGTCTGTCTGTCTGTCTGTCTGTCTGTCTGTCTGTCTGTCTGTATGTCTGTATGTACGTATGTTCCGAATAGAAAATTCCATTTCTGAACCGATCGTCATAGGCTGCTTTTCGTCATCGATCGATATCGATTTTATCGATTTTTTGCAAAATTTGAGCTACGGGGCTGGGAGTTGGCACAGGGGGGTAATCGAGCATGCTGATCACCCCCGTGGGGGTGATCAGCATGCTCGATTACACCCCTCTGCCAAATTCCAGCCCCCTAGCTCAAATTTTGCAAAAAATCGATAACATCGACATCCGATAACAAAAAGTGGACTGTGACACCCGCCGGGGCCCGAAGTGTATGTGTGCCAAGTTTGGTCCGGATCGGTTGAGAAATGGAATTTTCTATTCGGAACATACGGCGGAGCCGAGTAAGCCAGCTAGTTTTGAATAATAAAGTAACGAAAAATCATGAGATTAAAAATCTGGTATTTGAAGATATCAGCACTTGAAACTTCATAGGTTTTGAAGAGTAAATGGTGCTTTATCAGATAGTGAAAAAAACCGAGTCGATTTGAGAGATAGTCGTCGAAAACCAGAATTCTAAAAATTTACGCCATTTTTGCGTGTTTTTTGACAGCTGGCAGTTAAACTCATATAAATCTTAAATGTGAAAGTGCTTGATGTTGCGACTTCATAGGTTTTGTAGAGTAAGGTTTGCCTTATTAGAATATATCTTGGCCGTACCAATCCATTGAAACAGCGCCGAGATCCAGGGTCTTGAAAAAGCAGGTAGAAAAGCGCTTTTTGAAGTTCAACAGCTCATAACTTCTTCAGAAATGCATGAATCATGTTGCGACTTTATAGGTTGGATTCATCTCTTCAAGGGTTTTCAGATGATATATAATACGTGGGGGTTTCGCACCTATCACGGCATATGCCCGGGGGTAGAGGCTTTTCATCACAAAGTCTCCACTGGCGGCCTCCAGCCAATACATTAACAAGGGCGAGGTGGAGAGTTTGGTACGAAAAGTCTCCACCCCGGGTTAGAGCCGCAAAATCATCAACCCCCCCCCACATAGTGTATATCATCTAAAAACTCTTGAAGAGAGGAATCCAACCTATAAAGTCGCACCATGATTCATGCAATTCTGAAGAAGTTATGAGCTGTTGTGATTCCAAAAGCGGTTTTTTTACCTGTTTTTATAAGAGCCTGAATCTCGGCGGATCTCAATGGATCGGTACGGCTAACATATATCCTGATAATTCAATCCTTACTCTACAAAGCTTATGAACTCGCAACATTACACACCTTCACATTCAGGATTTATATGAGTTTAACTGTCACTGTCACTAAGCAACCAATAATGGCCTAATTTTTTAGAATTCTGTCTCTCGGCGACCATTCTCAAATCGACCTAATGCCTTCACTGTCTGGTAGAACAACACCTGTCCTTCAAAACCTATGAAGTCGCACTTGCTGACGTCTTCAACCACCAGATTTATAACAGTGGAATTTTCGCATGATTTTACGTTATTTCATCATTCGAAATTTTGGTTGTCGGCGGTTACTGCCTAGATCGACCTACTACATAGATATATGCTCTCAATACTCATTTTCCTTCTTTTAACCTTCAGCAAGAAGATTCCTTCAAAATCAAAAGTGAAGGTGATCACCCTGTACCAGCTCAAAAGCGAAGGAAGGCGGAGACTCGGCTCCGACTATCGCACCTCTGATGGCCACCCAAACTCTCCATCGCCTCAGTCCAAATGTTGTCTTTTACGATGACACTGGTTTCTCTGTTGTCAAGATACCTTGTATCGCTCTACTGGGACTAATCGATACGGGGGCCGTCATTTCGGTAGCCGGTCGAAAGCTAGCAACATTACTAGGTATTTTCCACCTCGATAAAGGCTCCGTTGATACGGCGGTAGGAATGGCTGGTGTACCCATCTCCCTTTTGGGTAGCGCGCAATCAAATCTTCAAGTAGGCACGATACCACAGCTGCAACTGTACACTTTACAAACGGATCGTATTCCCCGCGCAACTGACGCATTCAACCTAATAATGGGCAACAACGTTCTGTCACAGCTTCGTCATGGTCAATCGATTATGCAAGACGCCTTTTCTCAGTAAATCGGAACCAATTCGTATCCTTACTGCGTTCTCTAACGCTACCCAGGAAGACGGTGAAATAGTAGTTCGTGTTTTAGAAACGACGCCGTTACGGCTATGCTCCGGGGCATATGTGTCATGTCATACATCCACAACGCCGTCAACCCCGGTAATGCTCGTCACTCAACCACAGCGATTTCTCCAGTATTCATTATTTGTCCTGCGACTATTCTTATCAAGTACGACTCACGTTCTAGTCTCTAATCCTACCAACAGTTCTCTCATCTTATATATAAAGCTGAATGTCTGTTTGTCTGTCTGTCTGTCTGTCTGTATGTGTGTACGTATGTTCCGAATAGAAAATTCCATTTCTGAACCGATCGGGACCAAACTTAGGCTCCCGCCAGAGTGCCGAAGTTATGCCAGCGCTACGCCAGCATTTCGATCGATACACGTGTATTTCGTTGGGGCGGGGCTAGCTGACGTCCCCAAAGAAATACACGTGTATCGATCGAAATGCTGGCGTAGCGCTGGCATAACTTCGGCACTCTGGCGGGAGCCTTAGCACACATACACTTCCGGCCCCGGCGGGTGTCATAGGCGCTCGTAGACCTAAGTTCTTATGACGTCATACATATCAAAACTACCACCGAAGTTCCCCTCCAAATTCCAACCCACACGTATTCCAGTCAAATTCCAGAAGGAATCAGACGATCATAGAAACAAGCTGCTTAAAGCCGGTAGAATTAATAAAAGAAAGTGACACTTCGTGGGTCCACAACACGGTTCTTGTCAAAAACGGGACGGATCCCTACGAGTCTGTCTCGACTTTCGCCCACTCAATGAAATTACGATACCCGACCATTATCCGCTTCCGCGAAGTGACGACATCCTGGAAGATTGCAAGGAACAAATATTATACGGCCCTGGATTTGGCCTCGGGCTATATGCAACTTTTGCTATCCCCGGAAAGCCAAGCCAAGTGCGGCTGGGCCACGCACCGAGGCGTCTATCAATTCGTGTATCTCCCTTTTGGTCTCAAGAAGGCGAGCGCCTATTTCTCGCGCACAATGTCACGTATTCTCTCGGGAGAGGAAAACTGTCTCGCATGCCTTGACGACATCGTGGTATTCGACAAAGATTTCCCTAGTCATTTACATTCTTTACGCAAAGTTTTCCCCCGGTTTCGCGACTTGAACATCAAGGTCTCGGATAAGAAGCTAATTGACATAGCTCGCTCGAAGGTACCTTTCCTGGGCCATCAAATCTGGGGTAATAGTTACTACCCCTCGGACAGGAACCTTCTGGCTATCAAGAACCTTCAGATTTCAACGAATGCAAAGGAAGTCAAGCGCTTCATAGGCATGGCCAATTTCTTTAGGAAATTTATACAAAATTTCGCTGAAATTGCTGCGCCATTATACGAGCTCACTAAAAATTCGAAATTTGTTTAGTGCAACCGACAGCAGGAAGCTTTCCAGCAGCTGCGCGATAAGTTGATTGCCAAACCCTGCTTAGCCTTCCCTCAAAATAAAGACTTTGTGCTACACGTCGACGGTAGTCAAGTAGCGGTAGGAGCCGCGCTCTTCCAACGAGGTTGGAAGAGCTCTCGCCTCACGACGACAATACCTTAGTCGCGGTAGATTACTATAACAAGTCTTTATCGACATCTCAACAAAAATGGTCCCCCGCTCATATCGAACTGTTCGCGATGTTCAGTGCACTTCGCTTCTTCAAAGCAACCATCTACGGGCATCTCACGCGCATATTCTCGGACCATCGTCCTCTCATCTGTTTGCTAAAACATAACAAAACCCAGACAATTTAGCGCGATGGGTGGTCGAATTGCAGAGCTACAATGTGAAAATCCTGAAAGGGTGGTCAAACGTGGTTGCTAGGCCTCTCTAGATCAGTGAATTCTACCTTCCAGGACAACACTCCTGAAACTGACGACATTGTAATTCTCCCGTTGCTTGCCCATACGAACTTCCCCTCAGATCACACCTATCTATCTTGTATCACCGCTCGAGGTCAACCCTATGATGCCTTACTTGAACAGAAGAAGGACCCAACTCTCAAACATATCATGTCCTTTCTTGAAACTGGGGGTTTCTAAGCAGAGATCCAGAGTCAGAAAAACCGTCATGGCCTGCGCTGGCCGAGAACTGCCGCACCGATTCAATGGCTGCCTGTACCATCTCCGTATAAGCCGAACTCTGCCGTAGAACGACTGTTCTTGCCCGAAAGTTCATGCGAACCTGTCTTCCTAGCCATGCACTCTAGCACTACTGCTGGTGGGCATTTCAACTGGCGTAAAACCTTAACTTTAGGCCTCATATGTCTGAGCAGATTTATACCCTTACCAGGTACGTGTGATTTTTGTCAGCGAAAATGGGCAAAGCCGTTAATCAAGAACGTTCACTTCCGGTAGTTCCATCAGCCATCTTCAAGGTTAACATGGATCTAACTGGTCCGCTCACCACCTCGGAGTCAGATAATAAATATGTTCTTGCATTGATAGACCCTTTTCAAAATCCTTACTGTACCACTGTTAAAGTGGCTCATGCAATCCTTACAGAATGTATTCTGAAGTTTAGTGTCACGACCCAGCTCATTTCCATAACGCACCTATTTCAAAGGTGAACTTGTCTCCGAGATCGGACGTCTGCTACGCATAGGTCGCTATTTTTCAATATCTTACCATCACGAAGGTGACGGAGTATGCGAGCGCATCTTTGCTACCTTTCATCCTATGCTCCGGACCACACCCTCGATACAGAGCCACTACTCTGGTAACCTTCACTTTAAGAGCTATGAGGGGACACGACCTTCACCTGGAAAAAAAAACAGAAGTCATCCGGGGTTTCGCCCGGATGTTATTATCCTGACTATATCGGAACGAATGTTGATGAAGCAAATATAGGGAATAATATCTTTAGGTTATCCCAGCGAAACCAAGAATTTGCTTTTTATAGCCTTCTTTTACGTTAAAAAGAAGGTTTCTGTGATATTTTCGCCGGAATTCAGGATACATTTCTCAGTTAATCTCTTATTTGACCAAATCGAGTTTCAGAAGTTTAGGAAAGCTGTTGGAGTTAAATGAAAACGAGAAACTGCGCTTAAAACTTGCGTAGAGAGTCGCGCACGAAAACACTGGTCTATGTCGTTAATGATTTCCAAAGTTTGGGACGCTGCCAGTTCTCCTCGTCGTGTCATGACGATCAGGATGATATATAATGTTACAGGGCTTCGTTGAGACCCCGCGGAGATCTACGAACAGAGCCAAATGCCCCGTCGGCTCTGGTCTGTCTCCGCGGCTCGTCTGCGTCTCCGCGCGCTGCGCGCTACCTCGCTACCTCAAACGCGGGGCGCGGGGCATTTGGCTCTGGTACCCTTTTCTCTGTTGTTTCGGACCAAATTATAGCAAGCTATATATCATTTTGAAGCTCTTGATCTCTATTTTCACGCTGACAACGTCCCAAAACCACATTTGGTCGAGAAATAAGGCAAAAATATTGTTTTCGAAGATTGAAGATTGGTTTCCTAGTTTACCTCTTTTCACGCGGTTTTTTCGTAGATTCTATAGATCTCGCTTCTGTTCATGACGCAAACAACCACCCAGCCCTTACGCGAAAAATCGTAAAAAGTGCGTTTTTCTTTAATTTGTTCTGTTTCAGTGCTTTCGCAGCGATTTTTGTCCAGTTGAGCGATTGTTGCTCAGAACAATAAGCGCAACAATCCAGACAACGTCCCAGGAAACGGGAACGTCAATGAGGGGTAAACATTTAAAGGACGCATCAAAAATTAAATTTAGCTTCGATGTTCTTTTCGACTTAAGAGGGAAGGATGGAAGGATATTTGGTGACCACGGCCATTAATGGTTTGTATATCAAAAAGTGCGCCTATTAATGCTGGTTCGAATACTATCTTCCATATCTGCGAAACGAGGACTTGGATGGAGTTATAATTATTTTTTTCATGAATTGCCCTACTGCGAAGGGTGAAAATCATTAATAAAAAAATTTTCTTTTCTCTTCAGATGCTGAGATTTAGATAGGTATAAATACAACGTACACCTTTCAAAATTCTCCTCAATAGCTACAAACGGTAAAATAGACCAGATTGGGTAATCTTAACTACCTAAAAGTAGGCAAATTTTTTGCGAAAAAAAGTTCATAAATGCCTTCAGATAATCGTTTCGCAGATTTCGAGCACAGATTTAGAATCAGCGTTTCGAGATGCACCTTATGGTATACATCGCATACCAAATGGCCGGAGTCACCAAGTATCCTTTCCTTGTTAGTAAAAAAAATACCCTTAATTTGTCGGTAAACGACTCCTCCAAAACGCAAGTAACTAGAGTCTAGCAGGGAGTCTATCATGTAGAGTAAATCCTCCATTTGAAAATATTTTCCATGTAGTGTAACCGTATTGACATAAGATATGTTTCTATTACATACTCTGATATACTTAAAGCCTCTCATACACAGGGTTAAAAGTTTCTTGAGATTAGACTTTACCACGTTATGTGGTAGACTAGTAAAAAGACTTGAGAAATCCGCAGAATAAATGTTCAAGTTTCCCTTAGCTGTTGCTAAGTCCCTTATTATCTGGGTACCATTTTCCACCGTCCAGAAGTAATTAATTTGTGTGCTCTGTCTTATAACCTTACAATAATTAGCAAAATGTTTTCTTATATGTGCAAGTATGAGCTGCAAAATATTTGTAAGAGGTTTCAGTGTACTTTTTCTTGCTCCTGTTATGTATCTGAATTGATTGGAATCTTATGCATTTTTGGTATACCATTTTTCCTAATTTTTGGCCTGATCTTTCAACGAAGACCTGCTCATCAAACATGAAACAGAACACCATACTCCTTCTGACTTATTCAGACAAATCACCGGAACTTCCGCAGGACAAGCCAAATTTGCAGAAGTTCCGCAGGATTTTGTTCATTATGGCAAAAATGAAAACGTTGAAAATCGGAACTTCCGCGGGATTTTCATGTCAAACTGGTTGAAAACCGGAACTTCCGCGAGACTTTTTACAAAGCGCTGCGGAACTTCCGAAAAATGCCAGAGGTTCCGCAGTACTTTGGCCTGCCAGAACTTCCACAGGACTTTGAATGTGTTCTCTTGATGTTGCCTCGCCAACAACTGCCTCTGTATCCTCCCACCGGCACGTCCTATGACTAGTATCGTGACCTATCCCGTTATCCCGCTTATCATGCTCTCCATATGTCATACGGATAAATCTGATTGTTGATTCTGTGTTTGCTACAAGTCAAACAGCCGTTTCCACGGCGCTACGCTCACTCGCAAGCGATCTCTTCGCGTCGCGTCTTGCTAAGTTGGACAAGTGTTCTACGCCACGCTGGTGAGTGTGTGAGTGCGCGGCGCGACGGATTGCTACACACTTTTCGCCGTTCGTAGCTCACTTGGCGATATCGTCGCAATTTTGCCGAAATCGGCGCGATGTCGCGCCGTCCATTTGCGGCGAGCGACGGGGCGACAGTGATTTCTAAACCGTGTTTTTGACTTCACTGATGTATTTGCTATTTGCGAGTTATGACTGTTTTTGCCTGATTTTGCTAGGTTTCTTTTGCAAATTTCTGAGTATTTTTGCATGGAGTGCAAGTACATGAAATCGCGTCAGAGGTATGCATGCCTCTCCGACCAATGAGCGACTCAGTCGTCGCTTCTAGTCGCCACTTCGCCAGTCTTCGCGATCGGAAATCGCGGCGACTTGGTCACGTGAGCTATGCCCAGGGCCTTAGGCCTCGGACAGAATTCACGCAATTTGATCGTCACGATTCAATCGCGACAAATGTTACGAGTGAATGCCGATCTTCTTGTATTTCGGTTGTGATAGTTAGTCACAATTAGTCGTGTTGGAAAAATCACAACCGAGTTGCAAGAAGATCGGCATGCAAGGATATTGTTACAGTTGTCTTATCGCGATCAATCGCGAAATCAAATCGCGTGAACTCTGGCCGAGGCCTTAAAGACAACTTTCTCCTGAGAAAGACTTTATTTATGGGAACATCGCTGGAGCTGACGATACAAGAGTGTAACGGATTACCTTGAAAAAATCAGGACAGCTAGGTATCGGATATCCGAAGGTAGACGTAATCGGATGCAAACTGTGAAGATGTATTGCACACTTTCTAAAGTCAGGTATATTGTGTCATGCTCATGAGACTTCATGATGCGATCTGAAATAGTTCTAGCATATGATTTTGATGTGTTCAGAGAACTACGATATAACCTGAGTTTTCTAAAGCTAGCTCACAGATCCAATCTGAAGTATAATCGCTGGGAAGTTCGGCAGCGTTATATGTGAAGTTTGGATTAACAACTGGACTCTCATTTGACTGCAAAATACGGATATTGCCAATGGAAAGATATCAGAAGTAATTGACGGCATCACCAGAACCTCACTTTCCTGGCTCATAAGATATCGCTCCAGGTTCCGCCCAAGTCGTCAATAACCTATGAATCAAAAGATCACATAAGTATAGATAGACTCTGCGTTTCAAAAAAAAAATTATGAATGGCTTCAAGGAAGGAATATCCGTGTACAGATCATGCGGCACTGAACCACGCGCTACGGTTGGATCGTTGCCAGCGTGCAGTTATATGTGCTTATGTTACGCGTGAGTATGATCGAGTAGTTTTGCAGGTAGTCTGTGCAATCACGAGAGCCTTTGTAGTAACTGCGGTGTGATCCGTGATTTTAAGATTAGGAGACTCAAGAACGCCTTACACATGTGATGAACATGTTTTGCTTGTGTTCTATCCCATCTTGGAGATTCATAGATTCAGTGAGGGAACAAATCCGAACTCGCTTATCATATGTGCGCAAACCGTTCTTGATTCTTAGTGCAGCATGGCTAATGGGCTTATATCAATCATTGGTTTCATTGACTTCCAGGACCGGAAAAGCGCCAGCTCAAAGTGTGGTGAATTCGACTATCGACGAATCTTGGTATCGCTGATACCATTCTGATGGTTTTGTGTCAGCGGTGTGACCAAGACTGGTGCACTACCTTATAACAGACTACGTTACGGTGCAAAAGTCGAAAATACATTAAGTGACCTTCCGACCAAACTCTTCGGTCACAGCCCAGTAACTGCAGAAAGCACTAATTGTGTGTTTAGACTTGTTGGACTCCGAAGAGGGCAAAATTGCGGAAACGACACTGCGTTCCAATGAAGTTGCATGCCCCCCTTGGCCACACCGCTGTAGCGAAACATCAAAAGAAGCAACGTTTTAATGCGCATTTTTAGCAAGTTTACCTATGATAAAATGTCCGCAATGCTCCGCTTCAATGTGATTGTGGAAGTCATTGATATATCCCACTCTATAATTGCTGCTGGGTGGAGGACTATATGTCGCCGAATTTGGAAGAGTCCCGCGCGATTCCCTGCAGGAACGCTTATCCGCGCACGTACAAGGGTGTGTATTTGTCGCAAATGACCCCGGGGACCGCCCTTTTTCGGCGACATATAGTCCTCTACCCATTGCTGCTCCCTTGCTCTCGCGCTTCTGACCGTAAAGGCAGTGGATCGGCAAAATCCAACAACTCGGGATTTTAACGCGGTAGGTTCCTTATCGCCCAACTATAAAAATAGTGCAATCCCGGTTGCACAGCATACTTTCCCTGCCGAGAAAATTGCCCTCGAACTTACACGCGCAGGCCAATCTTACACGCATCTGGATGAGTTGGCAATTTCCTTCTCACAATTGGAGGCTGCCCGTCGCAACGCTATAGCCATTGGATCCTGCCACGATTTAGCGTCATCGGCCTCGCTCCACTCGTCCAACATCAAGGGGAAGGACATTAAAAAACGCTCATTTTCGCCGTTTTCAAGCTTTCAAAAGTGGATTTTCGGGACCAGCGTATTGAAAAACCCCAGGTAAGCGCAATTTGACTAGGTTGAGATTTGCCGAGCCGCTGCCTTTAAGGCGTGTCCGGGCAAGATGGGAGTTTTGAGATTTCAGTTCCATGCGAGAAGTGGTCCCCCTCAGACACAATATCGCGCAAGTGCAATGTCATAACGCTCAACCTAAAAGAAGAAAAACGACCGGAAACTGGGGAAGCTTAGAGCCTGGGGCGGGATGCGCCGAGCTGTCCGAATTCCGGCTATGCGACAGAGTACGCATGCCGCCACAGTTAAAATGTAGGGTCCCGCAGCGACTCTGCGTCTCTGCTTGGTCGACCTTGGGACTGTCGAATTACAAAATGTACGGCTTTGAAGAACGTATGTTCTCGCCGTTTTCGCGCTTTCTAATGTGGATTTTCGGATTCAGCGTTGCGGATAACCTTTAAGGTGCGCATTGCCCTTGGAACCGCATGCATTAACATCCCGGCCAGGGAGGAAATCGCAGCTCAATGGAAAACTTCATATCCCGAAGTTCCGACGTCTGGATTTCACGCTGTCTACCTATCCGTGGATTCTTCTTCTATTCTTCAATATAAACGCATTCAACAATAGCGAGAAGCTGTATAAGGTAGGCGCCAGACTAAGCGACTTTTGTTCAGCTGCAAAAGGCGCGCAGAATGGGTAGAGGACTACATGTCGCCGAAAATGGCCATCCCCGCGGTCATTTGCGACAAATACGCACCCTTGTACATGCGCCATGCGTTCCTGCAGGGAATCCGCGCGGGACTCTTCGAAATTCGGCGACATAATTCGCGCATGACGTTAACTGCGCGGGATCTGCAGCTGAAGCAAACAACTGAGCGCAGAATTAACGGTAATTCTGTGCGCCTTTTGCAGCTGAACAAAACAGTCGCTTAGTCTGGCGTCTACCTAAGCCGCTTTTTTCATTTTTCTGCGTAATCTCCTGATGATCCCCGGCGACGACCGTCTTTTCTCCAAAGTCATTTTTCTTTTTTCGAAGTTGACGAGAAAATTTCAAAGTTCTACTGATTGTCTAACCCAACAGTGCCAAGCATGTTGCTGATAAGAGAAAATGTTATTAAAATATTGATATTTCCAATAAACCGCGCTTTCGACTAGCGATTCGCAAATGTGGAAAAACAAACAAAACAAACAATTCGCAAACATTCGCACCTACTTCATCTGCTCTTATCAGCATCATATTGCTTAGCACTGTTAGTTGATAATTAGTACAACTGCGCAATTTTTCCAAATTCGAAGAAAGAAAAATGGCTTTGAAGAAAAGGCGGTTGGCCGGAAATTATCAGGGAATCATGCAAAAAGCTAGAAAGTGCGGCTTATACAGTCGAGTAGATTTAGCGGTAAATATAGTGTGCTTGCACAGAAGGTGAAATGCGGTTAAATTTGCGCGTGAACAAGTAGCCACGTCAGTACCGCGGGTATCCTGCGCGCGCAATTGGCCGGCGTCACAGTCGAAACTATTTCTTCACGCGCCAATTTCACCGCATTTCACCTTTTGTGCAAGCACACTATATTTACCGCTAAATCTAAAGGCTGCTGCATGAGAAGGCGCAATGGCGATATTAGGTGAGCAGGCGCGAACGCGACGCGCGCGTATCCTCACCGTCGTAGATCCCACACCTCATGCGCTCTGCGGCTAATAAAGCCGCGTTCGCGCCCGAAGGTATTGCGCCTTCGTCATGCAGCAGCCTATACTCGACTGTACAATTTCTCGCTCCTGTTTATATTCATAGTGAACGGTGTAAGAGTGGAGTACTCATGGATTGGTAGCGAGCGTGAAATCCAGATATCGGAGATTCAGGATATGAAGCTTTCAATCGAATCTGTATTCCCTTTCGAGCGGGGATGTGTGCGGCATGATGAGGGACCGTAGATTCGCCCGCAGGAACGATTACTTTTGGATTGGAGCAGGAATTGTGTTTAGAGCGCTCAATCGTCTCTCGTTCTGCTTACGTGCAGTTATGAATTTGACGGAGCTCCTTTTTCCAGTACCGGGTGGAGGACATTAGGTCGCCGAATTTGGAAGAGTCCCGCGCGGATTCCCTGCAGGAACGCATGTCCGCGCATGTACAAGGGTGCGTATTTGTCGCAAATGACCGCGGGGACCGCCCTTTTTCGGCGACCTAATGTCCTCCACCCTCCAGTACCAGTTTAGTCTATGTTAGCTCTTTACACTGTGTTCTTGTGTGACCAAGAGGTTTAAGTTCATCTTGTAGGTCTGAAGTTCTAGAGTTTCTCAAGTGAGGTGTAGTGCATCAGAGTTATTGTGATCTTTATTGTCAAATTTACTAGAGGAGGAAAGAGCAACTGGCTAGAGGTCACTGTCAAAAGTGGTCTACAGCAAACTCAGCCCCGGTCAACATTTTGACCCAGTTGCATCTTGATGGTTCCGTCTCATTCGGTTTTCATATAACAAGGCGGTGACGAGGTTGCATACCCTGTGGTGTCTCGCTATATCATGTTTGTAGAACCTCTTTAATATAGCAGGTGAAAGTTAGACTTAGTTCTTTTGCGCACTGTATCTTGTTTTCGCCGTAGCCCGATGTTATGGTAGGAATTAGCTTATGTTGCTAGCGGTAAGGTGAAGCAGCTAACCTTTTACTTTCGTCATTTGCAATGGTTATGGTTAATGATAATATATAGCGACTAGTTGACTTATCCGGCTCCGCCCGGCCCTGTCATTATTATATTCGTAATCAGCATGCTCGATTACCCCCCTGTGCCAACTCCCAGCCCCGTAGCTCAAATTTTGCAAAAAATCGATAAAATCGATATCGATTGTCGTAGATTATTTGCGAATCTACGACCTTTACCATTGCAGAGTCATATTGTATGCTATATTCAGTATCCACTAGTTTGTCGTTGACAGACATTACTGTTCACTGACCACTTAAGCCGCCAGGTCACCCCTCCACAGTGCTTGATAGTCTACTTGGCGTCGCCTACTTTCATGTAGGCAATCTATGATTCTGTATGATACTGTTATTTGCCAGAAGTGAGCATTCAGGTTATCCACGCCCAAAATAGTGGCATAAAAGGACCTGAATACTCAGTTCTGGTGTTGGTTCGATTAATACCACTATCGTCAGCGGCTGTTCCGCATATTTACTGTTAATAGTCAGCGGCTGCTCCGCTACTATCTAATAAACAGTTATACCCGTTGTGGTACCAGCTTGGTGTATACCAAATCGATCAATGACGAAAAGTAGCCTATGACACCCGCCGGGGCCCGAAGTGTATGTGTGCCAAGTTTGATTCGGATCGGTTCAGAAATGGAATTTTCTATTCGGAACATACGTACAGACAGACAGACAGACAGATAGACATACAGACAAACAGACATTCAGCTTTATACCCTATTTTCCGGCTTATAAGCCGCACCTTATATAAGCCGCACCCGCCGCAGCGAACAGTAGCGCGAAAGCGCCTTCGAAAAGAGTTCAAAGTGAAAACTCGGTGCGTTTCGTGAGTCTTTAGTGCAAGTGATCACGTCTTAATTTTTTCATTCCTTTCGATGCGTATCCTGATATTGGTATGCCGATGGGAGGAAGTCCCACACAGCCTCAAATCGAAAGCATCGATTATGCTGCAGAGAATGGAACCGGCCGGTTTCCTTAGAGTTCGTCGTCAACTGGATGACAAAGATGGCGATGCGAGCAGGAGAAGCTCATAAAATGCGACAGTACCAAAAACGTTCAGAAGACTCCCAGCAGATGGTCAGCATTAGGAGAGGAATTGAGAGGATGACTTGACGGGCAGCGAGAGAAATGAACAAGAATTGAAACCGTAATGATGAATGGGAAGATAAAGATTTCTTACAAACAAATTGCAATTGAGAAGAAACCAAGAAAGAACGAAATCAGGAAGTTAGTAATGGGCTACTTGTTGAGACGGACAGTGGTTGGCTGCTTGTGCGGCTGTGCTCATCGCGAAAAGCACCGCACTTCAGCCCGCTCGCGATGAAAATATTAGGGTGATCCAAAAGTAATGGGGCAGCTAGAAAATAAATGCAGTTTTCTCAAATAGAAAAGCTAGTTGGATGTCCAAGTTTTGGCAGATGTTAGTACATAACAAAACCTTCTCATCGAGCCCTATGGTTGGGCACTGTCACATGGCGTTAATTCTATAAGCGCTTAAAATTAAAGCTCACCACTTCAAGTAATTCTAAATTTTGAGCAGCAGCGCCGCATTAAAACAAGTAAGCCTACCAATGATATATGCGCAGCAATGGGTGAGGGGACTGTCACCAAATCCACAATAGCTCGGTGGTCCCAAGGGCTTTAGAACAGAAGATATAGCATTGAGTATCAGGAGACATATTACCTATTCTTTCATCAAGGTAATCAAATAAGCCCAAAATTAGCAGTTGCTTTCTGATAGTGCTTTTTACGCTCTATCCATACATATGCAAATTACTTCGACTTTTTCTTATTTTCAAAAGATTGTGGTCCAAAACATGAGTTTTAGTCTGAAAATCTGCGCCGAACACAGCACTTTTTCGAATAAAGTGCCTTTTTTGTATAAAATAATGGGCAATTCTTGAATATTCAAGTAATCATTGAAAAGAGCTTGGAAAGCTCTTTCGAATGGTATGCTATATGTTGTGGGACTATCAGGTGCAGCAGCCCAAATTCGGATGGCGTTCAAAAAAGTCTGTCTGACTTTTTTGAAGCGCCACTCAAAGAATTCTCGGTGAGGTGCTGCAAAGTGCTGTCAAGATAACCTGCGAAGGTCACTTTATACAAAGGCGTTGAAAATGCTGGGCGTTCATGGCTACTCAGAAAGAAATCTTGAAGAATGTTAAAAAAATCAAAGTGCCCCATTACTTTTGGATCACCCTAATAAATGCGGCTTATACGCCGGAAAATAGGGTATATAAGATAGTGGTATTTTGCTGCTGGTTTCTCCTCCTTCCACGCTATCGCTAACTGCTTCCGGTATCCAGAGAGCGCTAAAAATCGAGTTTCAGCAAAGTCTGGTTGCCACTTTTCCGGTTCGATGTGCTAGATTGGCTCTTTATTCATAAAGCTTTTGCTAGCTTTGTTTATACTAAGTGCATTGAACTGTTGTACATTTACTTCTATGTTCTTCACGCCCTACTAGCTGTGGTGCTGCACTTTGCGGAAGTATGCAAATTCCGCTTGCGTGATCTTCGTTTGTGGTTATGTGTTCAATTATCCTAAGATACGACGGTCAAGCTTGAGATGCACGCAGTTCCATAGGCAAGCAAAGGTTTGAGCAAGCAAACATTTGCTTGCCAAACTGTATGCAACTTCAGGCTATCGCTTTTAGGCCCAAGACAGAGTTCACGCGATTTGGTCATCGCGATTGAATCGCGACAAGACAACTGTTACGAGTTCATTGCATCCCGACCAGCTTGCATTTCGGCTGTGATACTTTTCCAAACCGAAATTTTTGAATGTAACATGAAAATGAATGGAAATCGCGGCGATCATTGAGAAGTATTTGCCTTTGCCAATAAATATTTGCTTATATCATTGTTCCTCATTCCTTCCCAAGCATGTGTGCGTCTTGAAGCTACAGGCCCGGCTTGGCGGTCTTGATCGGGTACGGGTCAGGACTCACGATTTTTCGCACGACAGACACGCCGCAACACGACGTCAAGCAGTACAAGCCTTAGCTCCTAGAGTTGCAAGACGCAACATTAACTTATTTGGCAAGCGCATCCTCAAAATCAGCGTTGGAAGGATAAGGTGCTCTACGGAGGATTCCTGCTCCAATCCAAAAGTAATCGTTCCTGCGGGCGAATCTACGGTCCCTCCGGCATGATGCATGCGGCCCTCCTTCACGTGTGCCAACACGGAACAACACTTTGACTACTCTGGCGGCTAACAAGATATTGCACTTATTGCTGCATGTTGCCAACATGTTATACATGTTAGCTAGGCATGGCGCAGCTAACATAGATGCGGAGGCACGGGTAGCGTGGAGTGGTCAACACATTCTGGGAAGGATGTGGTGCGGAAGGCGACAACTCTATCTACTTTTCCTCTCATGTCAGATGGCCTTCCGCGTGCCCTTCATTTGGAAACTATGACAGCCGAGAACGTTTCGCACACATATCTATGTTCAATTCAATACTTTTGCTATATACTAGGCTGTTGCATAAGTTCTGTCCGATTTTTTTGCCTCATGTTTGAAGCAGCTGTTCTAAGAGAATTTCATCTCTAATTCGATACGGTTGGTATCATTGAAAAGTGCTTTCCTTGCGCTTTCTAAAGCATACCAGAATTCAATAAAATTCTTAGTGTACGGAGATCACAGGCCTAAAATCTCTAAGTGGCCGAGGTACTTTCTATCCCTAGAAATATGTCCTTGCGAGGATATCTCCACAATGCGCCCTTCAAGTCAGGTTCTTTCATTGGCTTCGGAATAAGGGTATGGAATGCTAGTATATGCAGAAGTTCGGTCCCATGAAGAATACGTCTTGCTAGTGAAATTTATCCTCGAACATAAATCTTTGGTATAGATGTTTTACAAGCAATAACTTTCTGCGAATAGAAGTAATCGACAAGCTCAAAGTTGGAGGTGCTAGGGCAAAGCAAGAGCTAACAGGGCCCATCCACCAATTCCTTTTCGGCGCTCACGTCAGTTGTAAAACGTTCGTAGTTCATAAATAGGCATGCACACATGTGCTGAAGCGAGGTCAAAAAGTGGCTAATTTTTTGTTCGGTCAAAAAAATCTCTCGGCAGCGCAAACCCTATGGGCTCTTTTATGTTGCATAATAATCTACGAAAATTTCTCTATCCATCCATTATTAGAAAAGATGCCTATCAATTTTCATAAGGGAGCGTTACCATGTCAAAAAAGACAGATTCGAAGAAAAACGCTGCGAAGTTTTTGCATTCTTGGTTCTTCCTTAACAAAGATTTGCGCAGATCTCAATATGCATTTTTTAGCCAAGGGACTGCTCAACACATAGAAACTAAGACCTTGGAAAAAAGTTGACTCTGAAAGAAGTTATGACATTTTAAACTCAAAAATTCAAATCGGACAGAACTTATGCAACAGCCTAGTACATTACATCTCAAATTATCATTTGGAGCCAAAGGAGTTTAATAAGTCCCAGCTTGTTAGACATCGTATACATAAAGTCCTCGGCTATCCTAGTCTTATAGACATAAAGGAGTCTATACCTCTATATTTTAGATAAAAGGCGCAGCAACAGTCACGAAGCTTTACCAGAATTATCGCTCCTACATAAAACAAGACCTACATGCTGTGGTTGATTAAGTGACGAGCAAAATGTGCGACTTCGTCGACTGCACGAACTTCGTAAACTGTACGAGTACCAGGTGGGTAGTTTCATAATCCATAAATCATTTGCCTGCACAGTATTTTGCCGATCCCTGCCTCAACGTCATCCCGATGGTTCAACATTAATTGTCATTCAACTATTGGTAGGAAACGAGCTCTAGCTTTCAACACAATTAGTAGGCGCTGAGTCAGTAAATAGCTACTCAGACAATGGATCGGACCCCTCCGCTGGGGAAATGGCAGGGTCGCGGCGTTTCCCCAGCGGTGGGTCACCCATTCGTCCGGCGGAGCCCTCCCATTTCTCCGGCGGAGACCTCCCATTTCTGCTCCGGATACCTCCCATTTTCTGCTCCGGAGCCCCCCGATTTTGTGCGCCGGAGCCCCCCGATCGCGGCATACTGTAATTAGCCCTAATTAAAGGCAGCTTCCAGGCAGATCTGGACCTATGGGGCTTTTACATGGAAAGTACTTTTGGGGCCCTAACTAAGGCACTGCCGAAGCAGCAGCTCAGGTAGTGCTCCAATG
The DNA here is from genome assembly GCA_958299035.1 of Cylicocyclus nassatus. NCBI lineage: Eukaryota > Metazoa > Nematoda > Chromadorea > Rhabditida > Strongylidae > Cylicocyclus > Cylicocyclus nassatus. The sequence goes on along the minus strand of CATQJL010000316.1, from coordinate 59,959,409 downwards.
GCTGAGATATTCCCCTCGAAACAGACCCCCGCGAACGTACTCGCATGGATTCATGGCAGTTTCGCGCCAGGATCCACTCTTTGCGCCATGAATCCATGCGAAACACGGTCGCGGGGTCCGGTTTCGAGCAGAATATCTCAGGCGTTAGAGCACTACTTGAGCTGCCGGTTGGGTAGTGGCTTAGTTAGGGCCCCAAAATACTTTCCATGTAAAATCCCCATAGGTCCAGACTTGCCTGGACGCTGCCTTTAAGCTCCAAACCCCAATTTTGTCTCTAAACCCCACTCAAATAAGCCGAATAGGACCCCCCCCCCCCGGGTAGGAGTTTAGCGCGACCCTCACCCCGTACTCTACCCCCTCCCTCTCACCCCTAGCGTTTGTGGATAGAAGATAGAAGAAAGAACGAAGAGATAAGACATTTATTCCAAATTTATCAAACTTTCGAAAAATCTATCTATCTATCTCCAGCATACGTACAACAGTTAATTCATATTACAAAAACCATACTAGGAGTGATAAGAATATTCAAAGAAAAACTAATTTCCTAGTTGCAAAAAGAACCTTGTAACACCACAGTATAAGCATATGGTTTTAACATGGTAAGAAAATGACAAAAAGATCAAAAAAGCATTCTGTGCAACATGAAACAAAACAGCGAGGAACGCCATAAACTCACATTTGCAAAGCAGGGACATATTGTCCAAGTGCGATATATACATGAGCTATATTCATCCAAACATCTTCGAATTCCGAGGTCCAAGGCCATACTGGGGCAAAACGAAAGTAGGATGATTCAACGTAGTTGCTTGATAATAGTACTAGGACACGATGATGACATGGATTGAAATTCTTGCATATGCAACTTACCTTGAACGCCTTTTCATAGTCTCTGTTGAAATGGAAAAACCGCGCAAGAATGTAACAAGCTTCGGCCTTGATTTCGTCACTTTCCGTCATACTCATTGCATGCCACGCTAACCGTTCAACCTTGTTCATTTCCTGAAAAAGTGATGCCTTCAGATAAAGCGATAAACACCTCGATGTAACAGCTTGGACAAATTTAAAAGGTCCCTTTTATAGATAATTCGTAATTAATTCAAAGAATTTCTGCACTGACTCCTTTGAAGAAGAAGTGGTTGGCAAGATGGACCAAGACAACCGGATTCTCCGGCTCCAGACTATACGCTTGGCCTAGACAAGCCACTGCACTTTGGGCTCCCTCGACAGTATGCGTATTGTAATCCAAAATGGCAAGTGCTGAGAGAGCACAAACATTGTCATTTTGCAATTCCAACGCTTGTTCAAAAGCGATTCTGCAAATTGTAATTGAAAGTCACATAAACAGTAAAGAAGAAGCTATGTGACTCAAACATTTCACATTTACATGCTTACCTAGCCTTATCAGTCCCTAATCTCGCTAAGCAATACTGGAAGCAATGTGATGTGACTAAGCAACAGTAACAGTCACAATGCTTCAGTAACAGTCACAAAACTTCAACATCGTTTGGAGTTGCCTCCAAGACTTTTGTCAACATATCTCTTGCCTTGTCCTATCTTTCAAGCCAGAAACGATATAGTGAGGATCTGCAACGTCTGATGAAAAGTCGATCGACTTGGTAAGCATACGTACGAGAGAGATAGTGTGGACCCCGGCCAGCTTCAGGTACTAGCGCGGCGCACACGCAGCGCGCGCCCGACTTGAACGCTTCTCATTTCACTTACGAACAAAAAAGCATTATAACCGAAAACAGGAGTGAAATGAGATGTGGAGGCCTCTAATCCGAACACGAGAAAAGCCAAGGCAATAGGAGAACCTTCACAACTTCTACTACTAGCGCTCAGATTCCAGTCAATCTCATAAATAACTGGAATCTTCTATTATCCATCGCTAGTAGTGTATGACACTACCAGCGATGGATGATAGAAGTAACAGGAAAAGTCGAAGAACAATTCTGAAAAGTCTTCCTTCTGTTCATAAAAAAACCCAGAAAGTTTGAGCTCAAGAGCACGATTGCAAAGCTCTGATGGTGTAACAAAAGGCTAGAAGCATCTACACTCCACAAAATCAACTGCATATACACTTATTCTGAACATTTGGAGAGATGTCTCTAAACTACACCGAAATCTTCACTATTGAGAAAAAAACAAGATTTTTGAAACAAATGCTTGCAAGACTGTCAAGACTCGTAAAAATCCATCACCAGCAGTTGACGTGTGTCGTTTACATCTAAAGTAGAGATTACAGAAGAGAACAAACACACTTGAAAGAGGAAATTGAAAGAAATCCCTTCAGAGCCGAAACGAAAAGCGCACTGAAGGCATGCGCTGCGGGCGCGCCGCGGAGGTACCTATGGGAACCTGGCCGGGGTCCACACTATAGCAATAAACGGATTATTTAGACGATACTTTCATCACAACAACACTAGATAGTTGCGCAACTAACCTCATTGTTTCGAAAATCCAGAATTAATCACAAAAACCACTCCATCAATAGTCTACGATGTCTCAGCAAGTCGGAAAGAGCCAAACACTGAAGGTGATTGAGTGCAACCGCACGAAAATTTCAAACATAAACCTGAAAACGAGGAACTTACAGCAACATAAACGCCAACGCGACGAAGAGCAACGCGGAAAAGGAAAAAACGGTAAAGAAACGCGCAAAAACAACAGAATCAAATAAACGGCGACTAAAATATGGACAAAGAGCGTAAACAGAGGACTCATCACCGTGGAGTTAGACGTTTGCTTGCTACGCGCCAAATCGATACGCAGCCTGCTCCGGATACCTCCCATTTCTCCGGCGGATACCTCCCATCTTCTGCTCCGGATACCCCCCATCTTCTGCTCCGGATACCTCCCATTTTCTGCTCCGGATACCTCCCATTTCTGCTCCGGAGGCCTCCCATTTCTGCTCCGGACCCCTCCCATTTTCTCCGGCGCGACTCCGCCAGATTTGCCAGGCTCGCGCCGGACAAATTTGTCCGGCGCGAGCCTGGCAAATCTGCCAGGGTCGCGCCGGAGAAATGGCGGACCTTTGCAGCAGGGCCGGAGAAGCCTCCCATTTGCCTGGCAGTGATGTCACGCGAGGGACCGCCCATTTGCCCCGCTCTCATTGGTCAATTGGGTCCGGCGCGAGTCTGGCAGTTTCGGCTTGCCCAGCGGAGGGGTCCGATCCATTGTCTGAGTAGATGTGCCAGCGCGAGGACAAACTCAGGCAGCGGATAGGACCCCTCCGCCGGAGAAATGGCAGGGTCGCGGCGTTTCCCCAGCGGTGGGTCTCCCATTTGTCCGGCGGAGCCCTCCCATTTCTCCGGCGGAGACCTCCCATTTCTGCTCCGGATACCTCCCATTTTCTGCTCCGGAGGCCTCCCATTTCTGCTCCGGACCCCTCCCATTTTCTCCGGCGCGGCTCTTCCAAATTTGGCGGACACGCGCCGCACAAATTTCTCCGGCGCGGAGTCCGCCAAATCTGGCAGAGTCGCGCCGGAGAAATGGCGGACCTTTGCAGCAGGGCCGGAGAAGCCTCCCATTTGCCTGCCAGTGATGTCACCGCGATGGACCGCCCATTTGCCCTTCTCTCATTGGTCAACTGGGTCCGGCGCGACTCTGGCAGTTTCGGAGGGTCCGGCGGAGGGGTCCCGTCGATTGTCTGAGAAGGACTACACGAGCTGGTTTCAAACCCATTTTCTTCCTATGGGGGGTAACGTTATTGGACCAAACCTCGCCAGGGCACCGCCACGGAGCACATCAAGCTGCCTCCGGCGTTTCTTTTCCGAAACATTCGACCTTGGTGGTTGCCTGTTAATGTGCCTCAAAGACAGAAAACGAGCTGCTCAACGAGGAATTACAGGTCTTTGCTTGATCGTGAAGGTTGGTTCGTCTGGGCCATTGTTCGCACTTTATATATCCGTATGAACTTCTTCGGTACAGTCACTGTAGTCCGCACGCTCGGACCGTGCGGCTCCTTCCAAACCGGCGCTACTTCCCTTCTCAGCGGAATCGTACACAGGAAGAAATACACCCATTTCATCTCCCCCGAAGGGTTCGCCCCAAAGGCGTAAAGAGTCAGAAGTCCGAAGAGTTGTCACCCATTGGTAAAGTTGTATATAATCAGTTCTCTACACTGTGCTAGGTACTGATACTGAGGTCCCTCGCCTTCGTGCAAGAAACAATTTCATGCCATCCCGGGTTTCAACAAGATCTGCTCAGTCAATTTCCTATGAAGTCTTCTCCAAATTTTTTATGATAGAATGTTTTACAATCAGAGCAGTGGATCCTACCACACATAGGATTTCTACAGACGGCAGAAATCCTGTGTTCGATAAATTGACAATCTCAAGCTTGACGATGTTCACAATTGCAATGACTACGACCTGCCCGACTGTCAGATCTTACTCAGTTTCCGATCATTTTTATGCCAAATCCATAAATAAAATGGATATCATTTATTGAAGGTAGAACAAATGCACAACATGCAAATTTATCACAACTATCTACCAATATTATATACCGGGACATGCATATTCAGTGCTTGCTGAAGTACTCTTGGCTTTCCTTCACCTTCGGTTTGATTGTGTCACTTCCTGGAGTCCATCCAGCGGGGCAGACTTCGCCGTGCTGAAACAGAGACTACATAGAAACGTCGACTTGTGGACATCAACCGTACTTTGTCAGTGTACTGGAAAGCCTGCACAAGGCGGAGAGTCTCCTCTACTGAACGGCCTACCGGGAGATCATTGATGGTAATTTGTCGTAGAATTCCTTTCGGGTCGATAATGAAAAGTCCTAAAAGAGATATGATGGAAGCATAGCAAAGACAGATACGCGAAATTGAGCAACAGACGTCAAGTCTACTGTTCTTCTAAAAAAAATTCGTGCTTATACTATTCCAGAAAAAAAGATATAATCATACCTCGATAAGCGATTCCTTCATCCTCCTTCAAAACGCCGTAGTCCTTAGAAATCTGGTGATTTGTGTCGGCCAGAACAGGGATTTTCATTTCTCCTAATCCACCATGCTTCCGTGGCTGAAATTGACAAAATACTCAACAATGAATGAATTTATGGGGCAATCGTAAAAAGGATTCCGATGGCGACCTTCACACCAGCTCATCGTCAAAAAATACCAAACACGCTACAATGAGTAACCACCTGCTTAGCATCGATATTGTATAAAGCTAATATACTGAAGTAAAGCATTCTAATTACACGAGCCCCAAAAAGATTCAGTTGTGAAGGACGACGCACGCAACTGCTGCCGTAAAAGATTTGTGATTGTCTTAGGGGCCCGTCATACTTCGCCGAAAAAAGCCCAAACCGCTAAAAAAAAAAGCCCGAAAACCCAAAAAAGCCGAAAAAAGCCCGAAAAAACCCAAAAAGGCCGAAAGACCCGGAGCGCAGAAACGAAATTATGGTAGATGACGTTATTTTAATGTGTAGACGACAGAAAATGAAGCAAAAAGACTCGGTTGCGAAATCAGCACCATGCCTTAGCATCAAAACGGGAGGGGCGTTCCGCCTCTTTCTGGCGCTTGGGCTTTTTTCGGCTTTTTTGGGGTTTTTTCGGGTTTTTAGGCGCTTTTAGGCTTTTTTCGGCGAACGGATCCCTTATACTTCTAAACAGGACATACGGTGTTGATCCAAGCCAGATGCGAGAATACGGAATCAGTGGAGCAGGCTAGCACAGCGGTGTTGATGTTCTTGAACTCGCCGACCTTGTCGGAGAAGGCGATGATTTCCGTTGGGCAGACGAACGTGCTAAATGGTCAATGAATGGATGAGCATGCAAGTACAACAAAAAGCTGCAACAAATGTTGCACTTTCGAGCCTGTGTTGTGAAAAACTATAACAAAAAAGATACTGTAGACTCGTATGATAGAGGAGCTGATAAGCTGATATCGATTTGCGCATTTCTTCCCTACTTTTTGGGACACCGAGCGTAACTTGAGTTGAAAGAAATGTTTTCAAGACTGTCTGAATTGACCCAAACATGATTTTCCTGTACAACTACCTTTGCATTTCAATGACTTATTAAACCGCAAGTATTCTTTGTTAATCTCTACCTCTCATAAAGATTCCAAAGTTATGACAAACGCCTGCGATTGCGGTGCGTTCGAAAAAAAATGCATCGCGGACAGGTCGCGCTTTCTTGATATGGTCTATAGCCCTACTACGGTTTCGTACTTTTTAAAACGTTTTGAGCGCGCACTCTTGCAATTCATTAGTCCTGAAAGGATTCTTGTTTATTTGAGCTATTCCTTATGTACTAATAGGGAAATGGTTACGGGCTTTCGCTCTCTTGAATTGCCGATGAGTAGGCATCACTCATCGTAAAAATTTCTGGAATTTTTTAGCGCTCTATTTCTTGATAATAGTATGGCAGAAGAAAAATCTGATAGAATAAACAAGCCTTACAAGTCCATAGGATAGAAGAAAAGCACCACATATTTCCCCTTGAAGTCGTGAAGGCTCACGTCGACAAAGTCACCGTCAACCACCGCTTTCGTGGTGAACTCGGGAGCCGGTTTACCAATGTATGCCTTCGACATCTGTAAGATGATCCAATTAACTCCACTCCAGCACAGAATTACAGTACAAATGTGAAAGGGTTCGTAGGACGCAACAAGTATTCACAATGAGGAAAGGCATTGATTCGACTGCAGCATTTGCACTTTACACAGTAATTGAGGTTGAAATTGATCTGCACACCTACTGACCAACACACTGGGCAGCAATTACACCTCAAACTGAAATTGGGACCTCCGGTGCGTCGGAATATGATTTGTCTTGTGTTCGAGAGCGGGTTCGGCGAAACATCCTCCGTGGAGCACCAAAATTTATGGCATGGCGCTATCGTAAGCACTTGGGGACAACATGCCCGATATGATAAGGATGCACCTCTTCATAGCTTTTGTTGAAAAACGAGAGCAAGAACTTACCGGCAACATTTTTGCACGATACATAAGATGAGTAGTTCACTTCTCTTTTGATTTCGCGAAGGTTGCAGCGTTGCCATGGCTTCATCTACTTTAATATGGAGTTGCGCTCTCTAATTGCCACCAGTACCACTACAACTTGTTTGCTGGACAGTTCCTACTACATTTAGTTTTGTATTACCCACAGATGGCGGGAGCACCCGCACTGGATGATCGATTGGCCAATAACCACTTTCAACACACGGAAGTAAAGTACATTTGAGTGAACACTGCGACAGGAGGAGAGAGGGGAACCTAGAGCGAAAACTGAGAGCAGACCATCACAGCCGGCTGCAGCGAACGAACTGCATAGCCGAATTTCAACTCTCTCTCCCGCCCTCCGCGCCAAACTTTAACCTTGAACGACCACAGAGCAGACCAACTGCCGATATTGCCGCAACCTTCTACGCAAAATGAGCGGTCCCTGCAAGCGAGCCAAGATTCATCTCATCGGAGACGCAATGAATTGTCGTGATTGGTAGAACATTTAAGGTGATCAGATATGCGAGTAAGACATTCCTAGCACTCACAGCAGGAAACAACATCTATTTACTGATACAGCACTTAATTATTGCTGAGTTGAAGAGTTTCGAAATATGACACGGTGAGAGACTGAGGCAGAATACTACGGCGGAACTACCACTGCGAAAACAGCGCCGATGCCATCCAATGTTTGGCCTACAAGGGCAAATTCAGTGCATTTTGACGCTGGACCGATCAGAAATCGATTCTGTTTTCAAACCAGTGACCGTGACGATGTTAGCGTGATTGGTCCATTGCATCCAACTTTCTGAGGCGCGTAAATAAGAACTCTTATTAGCCTTGCACGAAACAAAACAAAGATCCACAAACATTAACAAAAAAAATTTAACAAACAGACTAGGCAAAACAATTCTTATTGATCTCCTTTGACTATTTGGTCCAGATGATTGGCGAAAGCTTCAAAAGCAAAGAGTTGTCGTACTCGCTTTGGTCCCTGTAGAAGATAGTGGAGTAATGAGAAAAAGTTGATCAGTGAATTGATAGTCACCATTTCAGAGAGCTTCTTCCGCAGTGATTCATCATGTAGAAGCATGGCCATATGTTCTGCAAAAGCTTCTGCAGTTTGCTCTGCTAAAAGTCCAGTTTCCAAGTGGACGATGGACTCCTTTGGACCTACAACGATATTCTCAGCTCACACTTCCGCGTTGCAGAAGTTCGCTAAAGATCACGTTGGAGTAAAAAAGATGCGACCTTGAAAAAGCAACTTGCATCTCGGCGCAAAACAACTTTTTGTCGGGCATGTTTCCTTTATCACTTTTTCCTAGCAGCTCTAATTAAACTAACCAGTGAGGGGCGTTAAAGTCAACTCTTTTCAACGAGCGGTGAAGCACTCATGTGCGTGCGGCGATTTTACTTCAACTTAGCAACAGGTGAAGCAAAAACTGCTGTGCACAAAAAGCTGCGGCACACAACAGCATATCGAATAATTGCACTGCCCCGCGCCGCCAGTCTTTAGACATCATGCTATCGTTGGAATAAAAAGATGAGAAAGTGCAAAGAAAGCTGGGAAGCATACAGTAAAGCTGGATGTCGTACAAAAGCGTGTGCCCTATCTTTTGGAACGCCGCGGCATCAGCGTAATCTTTCATATTCAAGAGAATGTCAAAGCCCGTAACCAGTTGCATTTAAGCCTGCTATTTAGCGCTTCAAAGCATTTCTATAAATATATCCATAAGGATGATGGTGTTTACATATGAGTATGCTGAAGAGTAATTTGTCTCACGATGTCTTTGCACGCTTTCATACTACTTCTTTTGAGTAGATGTATGTGAATTCGCAAAGTTACTCCTCCAAACTGCATCGAACAGTTTAGCACAATTTTGCATAAATAATCTGATATGGAACGGCATCGTCTCAGTGTACCGACAGAGCGCAGATTGCGACTTCTTACGCAACACGCACGCGTCTTCTGGGAACCGCATTTTCTTGGTTTTCATCGCTACTTGAATAGTTTTTCTGCTCACATATGATAGTATTTACAGACTGGAAGTGACTGAGTTAAGCTTTGAGGTGATGCCTTTTTGTATAAGTATTTTATGCTGCTGTTGGGGCAAAGACCGCAGTCAAATGATTTTAAAAATGACCTGTACATAAATGCGAATAACACTAGTTGATGGCACTGGGAAAGAATGGGTCGTATATATTTGTATATTATATCTTACGGCATGTGACTGACCCAAAGCAACGTTCCCTTTTTGAGAGATAAACTGATATGAATAGATAAATCATATTATACAACAACATATTTTTGTGTTACCTCCCGAATTCACTGCAATCACAGGTGTTCCTACATACATAGCTTCAATGGGTACTATGCCAAAGTGCTCGTTATGTGGTGTATACAACACAGCAAGGCTTCGTCGTAACAAAGTGATCTTCTCTTCGTCAGCTGAAATCGTGAGCAATGAAGTCTAATACCTATAAATGCGACAAAGTAAACAGTCTCATGAGCAACTGTATCTACAGTGGTATGCTTGACTTTTTGTTGTCGTCTGTAATGAATGATCAGTGACATATTACCTTCACCGCATCCTGCACACCACCCATTTCTTGGAACATACTTTTGAAGGCAGCGGCTCGGCAGAATGACAACTTTGGGATATTCATCATTATCGTTTCTCCTGATTGAGCTGAGTCCAAGACTGTGCTTTGCAGCTTCAAAAGATATCAATAACCTCTTTTCCAGATTTGAGGGCGGACCCGTATCCGCCCTCTAGAGCGCGATTGGCTCGTGGGTACGGTGGGTACAGTATCTCCACTCACGAGCCAATCGCGCTCTAGAGGGCAGATACGCGGTCCGCCCTCAAATAGCGCTTTTCACGTCTGGAAAGGCGGGTTATTGATTTTTGAAGCTGCAAAGCATGTCTTGGACTTAGCTCATCCAGGGGAACCGAGAATGACGAATATCCCAAAGTTGTCATTCTGCCAAGCCACTGCCTTTAAATCTAGTTGTTCAGATAGAAAGTCCCCCCCCCCTTCACCTCTTCGTGCTGAGCTCGCACGGTTCTGTAGCTAGAAAGCAACATGAATTAGAATCAGTTTTGCAAGAGTAATGCTCTTCTTAGCTCAGCAACATGAATTAGAATCAGTTCTGCAAGAGTAATGCTGTGTAATTTTTCTGACCCCAAAGCAGAAAATTTCTCATTTTGAACATCTGAGATGATAATCATACGTGCTCAAAATCATCTAGCGATAGCTCTCGAAGTTCTGCATAGAGTGAATTACAAATTTCTGAGGAACTAAGTGACAAGTAACTCACAGGGAGAACGTAGGAGTGTCACTTGATTCTGAGGCAGCGAAAGCAAATTTGTATATTCAACCAACTCCTTGAAATGATTTTTATTTTCGGAATTCAGTCGATCGTAACCGCCTGCCAAAACAAGGTGACATTTGGAAAACTCGTCATCTGTTAGTAACGTGCGTAAGACTGCTGTAACATGACCATATTTAATCCAAAGCAGTATAAGTGCCATAAGTCTAGAAGCTAAACTTACCGAAAGCCTCGATAGCAAGTTTCAAGTTCTTCTTCACTTCATAGCGATTTAGTGAGGTAAACAAATGTTCGGCAGATGGCGGAATCTCCGGTATGGTACATTCTTCTGTCTTGTCAAAGAAGTCCGTATTCAGCGACGGATAAAGTACTGAACAAGACATCATGGAGAATGCGAAATACGGTTTTGCAAAAGGATTTATGTGAATTGATACAGATGACAACCCAATTCTTCAAGTTTTTTCTTAGAAGCACATGCCATACCTGCCACTTTATCCGCATGATCCACTTCATCCTCTTTGCTAATGATCAGATCAGCGAACGCACCAATAAGTGAATCAAGTGGGTCGAGAGGATCAAGTGGACATTCGCTTCGCTACTGGCCAGTTCACGCATTTGACCAATAGGGAAATTGATGAAGTGGACCAGGTACTTCAAATTGAGTATGGCGCGTGCCAACAATGTCACAAATTTAGTTTCGCATCCTTTCTATCGTCTATGTACATTCGTCTGTGAAATGTAGGGAGCAACAAACCAGTTAGTTCTCGGTTTTGGAGAGATCTGAACGTCTGCTTGAATACGGAAGCGGTAAATAAACTATTCACACATATTGTACCAGCAAGACCAGTTGTATACTCTTCGATAGAATCCAGAAAATATCTGAAATGCTAAAATAACGGTCGGTTTGCTAAACTGCAATCAAATCCGAATTAGAGTGGGCGGATGCAACAAGCGGAGCGAGCTTTGGGTTCGCGAGAGACGCCAGACTTATCCACTTAGCCGCTTCACCCACTTCGCTATTGGTCAAATCAACGACCTAACCAGTACCGAAGTGTCTGGATCGGATGAAGCGGGTAAGTCTGGCGTCTGCGTAGCTGCAGCTTGGTCCAGGCTGCGCCACAGCCGTCACTACTGCAATATTCACAGGGTGTGGCCTGACGTGATTCGGCACCATATGTCCAACCTCGAACTGTATATCTGTGATCCTTTGGCAAGCGCACTGCCTTAAAGGCACCGTCCACCCAAAATCTCGACTTCAATGTTTTTGTCGCCTTCAGACCTTCTGAAAGCCCTGATTCCGAATACGGAGTCGAAAATCCGCGAAACTCCCAAAAATCCCTGTTTCGAGAACCCTCTGGAACATGCGCAGGCGGGATAAAGCATGCAAGTGGCCAGAAGCAGTCTTTTGCGGCGAAGCTTGGGGTTTTGCCTAGTGTGGGGGCCCACACTAGTATACCATCATAATCTCGCCAACCTCCATTTTGGGTGGACGGTGTCTTTAAGCCTAATATTTCGAACGATTACGAGTCTGCGCTGCAGTATGTGTGTTTAGTGTGCCGAAGAACGGTTGAAGCAGTGTCCGGGCAGAAACGCGATTTCTAGAAAATGCACTTACCGGGGGTTATCCGCAACGCTGAATCCAAAAATCCACATGAGAACGCGCGAAAACGGCGAGAATATACGTCTTCCAAAGCCGCACAATTTGAAATTCGACGGTCCCCGCCAAGGCAGAGACGCAGAGTCGCCACGGGACCCTACATTTTAACTGTGGCCGCAGACGAATTCGAAACACACAAGCGTACCCTGATCGGCGACGCGGCAGCGACGCGCAGTTTTCTCCGCCGAGCGCGACAGCGAGCACGAACTTAGTTTTTTTTTACGTTGAAGTTTCAGACGCCGATCTTTGTACGCTTTTCTGCTTCGAGTTCGTCCCGACTTTCAAGCGCACGATTATTGGAGCATGTATGAAAGGCAGAACTGGAGCGCTTGCTTTTTTGTAATTTCTTTGCATGCATTATTTGTGTTTAGCGTACCGGTGATGTTCCACAATAAAGTGATATCAGTAAAGTCAAGTAGGTGTACGACAAGGGTGGAAAGAAAAGTAAAACGCTTGAAGGAGTTATCTATACATGCTGATTGTTCATCGATAAAGTATGATCGGCTCCCAGATTCGTGTGGAGGTGTATTGCAGACTTTGCCTTGCCTGATAACACAAGTAAATTTACTAAACCTCCACGTCATAGCATTGCTTTTCGTACTCTCTCACTAGCAAAAACCGCCACGCAGCGAGTTGGCAAGACTCCACTTCCACACGAATCTGGGAGCCGATGATATCCTTTTCAGCCTTAATTTATAGACTCAGTTAACATTACCAAGAAGCGAAAAGGATATCTATCGATAGCGTTATTGATGAAGTTACGGCTTTTTTGCAAACTTATTGCCAATTCTGGTCTCACCTGTTTGTAAGTGTAGAAAGCAGAAAAGTTCGAATTGGTTTTTGGGTGTAGTCTTCACCAAAAGCTGGAATTCGTTAGAAACCAATTGTGGTCCTGCACTACTACAAATATAAATTGTGCAAAATATGTACTTCGAGGCTTGAAACTGTAAGGATCTTTATGATGAAGTCAGATCAGCTACTGGGGTGTGAAGTTACTGAATTGCCGCTCATCATCCGTGAAACAAGAATCGCGGCGGTTGTGCTTGAAGGCCTCCGCAGAAGTTCACCGAAATATTCGCATCAGGTCTCTGTTCAGAGTGGACTACTTCTGAAGGTTACCATTTAGCTACTTCGACATGGCACGCCTTTGTATATACATAACTGCTTTAGCTTGGGGTACAGTAGGTAACGTGGAAGGTAGTTTTCAACTTTCTTTTCCAGTTTTTGCTTACATAGGCTGCTCACTGTGACGATTAAAAATTATTTGATGCTAAAGGACATTGCGAGACGCGGTAGGGGTGGATTTGCAAAGAAACAAACCACCATAAATATTTCTCCTTTTTCTTTTTAGCATTATGTTCTCGGTTTGGTTGCTCCTCGAAGTCACTCACTGAGGCTCAACCCGACGTTTTCATCATGTACAACTTTAACTAATTCTCATTCTTATTAAGACCGCAAACATAATTTGCTGACCGGCGGATAGAGGCAAGCACTTCGCAATTCAGTGTCTTTTTTCAGTCTGCGCGTCCTTTTTAAAAATCAATAAAGGTAACATGTTGTCGTGAACAAATCCGTTAGGGGCGTTTGAGCCTCAGATGTAACGATGCTTCTCCACTGCGTAATATTTCGGAGAAATTTCAGACTGGGAGGAAGCTTCTTGGAGGTTCGCGGACGAAATCACAAGAGCATATCTATGTGTGCATTACTGTACCCGAAAATTTTAGAACCAACATTACAAAGTTGTGATTGCTCCACTTTGTGACAATAGTGCTTGTTGCTGATCGAGTCTGGAAAGCCTTGTCGAATGCGAATTGGGAAAACACAAGCGTACAAAGATCGGCGGCTGAAACTTCAGAAGGCTGCGGGTCAGGAGTCACACCGCGCGCGGCGATTTTGCGAAGAGCGAAAAGTTTTTCAACGGGCAAACGTCGCTTCGCGGCGTTATTGCAGCATGCGGCGTGACTCCTGACCCGGAGCCACTTCAGAAAACGTAAAAAAAACCAAGTTCGTGCTCGCTGTCGCGCTCGGCGGAGAAAACTGCGCGTCGCTGCCGCTTTGCCGATCAGGGTACGCTTGTGCGTTTCGAATTCGTCGTGGCCGCATGCGTACTCAGCCGCATAGCAGGAATTCGGACGGCTCGAAGGAGCCGCCCCAAGGCGTAAGTTCCCCCACTTTCCGGTCATTTTTCTTGCTTTAGGTCGAGCGCTATGATGTCGCACTTGCGCGATATTGTGTCTAAGAGGGGCCACTCTCGCATGGCACTGAAATCCCAAAATCCCCTTCTTGCCCGGACATTGCCTTCAAGGTGTTCGAGTGGAATAGCTCAAAATGCGAACCTGTAGAAGGATTTTGCCACAGTTTCCCTAGACGTAAGCAACAAATCTGGAAAATGACAGTAGAAAACGAGCCGAGCCCGAGTAAGCACTCGCAGAACAAGGAGAGCAGCCGATACCTACAAAATTTAGAAAATAATTTGCGAGCTGGAGCAGCAACAATTAATGTATCAAAAGTGACATACCTGGTCGCAAATAATCACATCACTTGGAATAAACATAGCAGTATATATTGCAGCAAGGCACATTCTGATATAAGCACATAAAGCCCACATGCGACCAAATATCAATCGAGGAAACCACTGTATCACTTTGATATCTGACGGATACCCTTTATCCAGCCTTTGGATATTGTAACACTTCAGCCAACATACCTAACTGCTGCGTTTCCTTGAAAGCATGTGATGGATCAAACTGGCTTGTCACGACTTTCACAGTATGTCCTTTTTGCTGAAGTGCGACAGCGGCATCAACGACCAAGCGCTCGGCTCCACCTATACCCAGATCGGGATGGAGGAACGTAACACGCATCCAATCTCTGAAATTCATATCACCAGTAATCACTTTGACTTTATGACTATTGACCAAAGTAAGCGATAACAAGTATTGCACCAAATTTTGCGACGATACACTAATTCCAGATGATTTTTGAATTTTTACAGGTAAAGGCGGGATACACACTGTGTAACGGCGATCCCGCACAGTGACAGCACCGTTGCGATATACGGCCTGTGCTAGTTAAAAAGCTTCTTCGCAACCGGGGATGGAGAGGGGGTGGGGCACCATTTCTTTCACTGGTGAGCCTCACCGTATTAAGTTCCTAGCGCGTTTTTGCTCTCGTTGCCCCGTCCATATTTTGTGGCGTTGCAATACAATGGAATGCTTGCAGACTACTTCGCGCATGGTGGTGTGATTGCATCAAGCTGTGACATTGAGCATGTGCCATACCTGATCCGCTTGTCCATTTCGCTACTGATTTAGTTAGTGAACTGACCATTAGCAAAGCGGATGTTAACTAAATCCACTTCATCCACTTAGCTGCTGATCAGTTCATTGCTTTGACCAATAGCGAAGTGGATCTGGATGAAGAGAATCAAGTGGATCAAACTCGGCGTGTGCCTTAGATAGGCGCTATACTTATAGCTGGGTTCACTGATCCGCAGTTCCGGAACCTTTCCAGCACAGCGCACATTTCGAGCGCTGTTCTGGAACTGAACTTACAGTATGAACCCAGCCTATCAGTTCAACCACTTCATCCGGTTCTCTCATTCATTGTTGGTCAATTCAGTGACTAGACCAATACGAATGGGCTGAACCGGATGAACTGGTTTGATCGGATTTCTGGCGCCTACCTTACAGTCTCTCCCAAACCAGATCTGACCTGATCTGCACCGCCTTGGTATTGCCACGCTTATGATTTGCTACAAATGATTGTGTTAGGACATGCCTGTTATATACAGGGTGTCCGTAAAGTATGAAAACTGTTTGATCGTTAATATCTTTCTTCCCAACAAGTCTTTCGCCTTACTTCAGGTACTATTTTGTAGAGCTGGGTTCAACTTAGATTTACAGTATGGAGCGAATCACCGATTGCTCTTCATTACTGTAGGATTATGGTAGAAACTCGAAACATATGTTGTCAATATAGAAAAAGCTGCCGTCTCAAAAATTTTCAAAAAAAAGTGAAAACTTGTGGGATAGGGTTTTTATGGACGCTGAGTTCATACTCAACTATTCAAAAGATTGCGAATCTTTTTCAACGGTGTAACTGCACTTTTTAGGAACATTGAAAAAATGGCCGCTATCTCTTACCCGGCATAATTCTTCAAAGAAGCATTATAATAAGTTGGGAACTTTACAGTTAGAATCAGCAACTCTTGTTAGCCTAATGTGAAAGCTTTAAGGCTGTTTGGTTTCCTTTCTAGGGCAAAATATGGTCTTTCTTTGCTCAAAACCCTCTTTGAAGTTTCATCGTAATCCTACAGTAATGAAGAGAGATGGATGATTCGTTCTATATTGCAAAGAAGCCAGCTCTACAAAACAGTACCTGAAGCAAGGCAAAAAGCTTGTTGGGAAGAAAGATATTAACGATCAAACAGTGTATTCATACTTTACGGACACCCTGTATATCTTCAACCTCTCAAAGGCAGCAGCTCGCCAAGACCGAACATCCCGAAATTTCGACATGGAAGGTTGCTTGCACCCCAAACATGAGAAAAGAGCAGGTCCAAGCGCACAGCATGCTGCCCTTGCCTAGAAAACTGCCCTTAAATCCGTTAAGCGAAAGCCATTTTACAGGGCTTTACAACCTGAGTGTCACAACCGCCCCGCTCGGCCGCCACGCTTGGGTCCGCGCAGCGTTCGTGGCACCAGGCTGCGCGTCGACTGAAGCTTGGCGAAATCCGGGCGATGCGCAGCAAACGCCGCGCGCGGCCTGAGCGAGGCGGCCGCGTTGGAGGAGCCGCGCAAACGGAGGCTCTGACTCTTATGTTGAAAAGCCCTGTAATACGCGCGGACGAGCTTGCGATTCTCACTGACCCGTCAGAGAAGGCATGCCGCAATGTTATAACTGCTAGGCATTCTGCCTCTATAAGAGGTACATAGGAGAACGACGGCCGCCAGTTTGAGTCGCGTTTCGCGGCCAACTGGTCCTTTTATTTATTTGTTTATTTCATACGCACAAGTATGAGTCTTTTTTTTTGAGTTGTTGCATGTCGTTCCAGGACCAATAGTTCGCGGAGGCGGCCCAGATTGGCGGCCTTCGTTCCCCTACCCTACCCCCTCTCTAACCATGGTGGGACGTGCCCCACTCATCCAAATTCAAAATGGGATGCCTTGAGAAATGGTGGTTTCTGCCATTTTCGCGCTCTTCAAGGTGGATTTTCGGAATCAGCGCCTCGACTTATCCAAGGCAAGCGAAAGAACTTCAAGTTGAGAATCTGCCGAGCCGCTGCTTTTGAGCAATGCTTTGCGCCCGCATATGTAGCGCATATCACGATCTGATCAATGTCTATTTTATTTTTGATTGCTGGCGTTAGTTAGAGGTTGAAAAATCATCATCCAAAGATAAGGAGTAGTAGTCAAGATATAGGCAACTTCTCTCTGATCCATTCGTAGTAAGCCCAACCCGAGCGCTCGAATCTCTCGTGACCGCTTCGGTTGGGCTCTACACCTCTTTCCCGAATACGCTCTCAATCACCGGGAAGAACAGCTTTCGCTACTTTAGCGTGGGAAAGTATTAGAGCGCATGCATGTTTGTGAAAGAAGTGCACAGCCCAAGCGAGGCGGTCGCTGAGATACGAGCCGCTCGGGTTGGGAAAGTGCCAGAAGTATAGCAGGCGAAGCACTGCAGGCATTCAAACACGATGAACTGCATCTTGAACCTCCACTCTAGAGCACTGTTTTTTTTTAGTATCGTATAGCTGATAAAAAAAACTGCCTCGCGTGTACGCAAACGTCTGAAATGCGCCGTCCGCTACTCCTGGGAGCTGATCATATGTCCTATCACAAACCGAGGCATTTCGCTCCGAAAAGATGATCTCTACAAATCTGGAGTGACTCTTGCTAGATCAATCTAAACCCAAACGAGGCACAACCATGAACAATACATCGGAAAATTGTGCAAAGTACTACTGAGTACATGTGGGTAGTGTAACTTGAAATGCCGCGGAAGGGAGCAGATTTTGAGAAGCAGGCAAAATAAGATTTTTTCAACCCCAGACCTCTCCACAAAAAGAGGGATAGACAGGAGGCAGAGAAATCTGTGTAAATATGCATTGGATTATATGTCGACCCATGCATGATAAAAATACATGTGAGAAAATCTTTATTCTAGAATGCTTCTAAAACTAGCCGTTATCGTATCAAACTAGATAAAAATTCGAGCATAAAAACATATGCACCTGAATGCGGAAACAACCATTTACCGGCTATCATGAAGTGAATGAAAAGCATGGATCACGGCACATGCAGGAGTTAGTCATTGAGCACTACTGCAGCACCAGGAATGCTGTACTTATCACAAACAAAAACAATCTTCATCTATAAACAGATGGGACCTAAAGAGCTTTCAAACAGTTGTCGAGTAAACTGCTGGCACCAATTCTGAAGAGCTTTGGAGTGAGCCAAGAATCGCCCAAGATCTGTAAAGTTACAACTTCATCACGAACTGACATCACAGAAAGCTCAAAACCCACATCTTTTACAAGAGCTACGTAAGCGAGGGCTTCCTTGGGAGTTTTGATTCCGCCAGCTGGTTTGAAACCCACCTGCAATCGTTAATTGAGAGATTTTCAATTCAAGTACAAAAATACTTTAGTAATTACTGCAAAAACAATTACGACAGTTTTTTGCGGGTAGTCAATGTCAGGTACACTCTGCGCGCTGCGTCGGGCAGATTTGTGTCTGATTGTTATACAGGCTTAGCGCAAATTTAGCCATACTCTTTATGAAGTGAATCGGGCTAGATGTACGTTCGACTGATGCTTTTCATATGAAACCCAATAAGGCAGAAAAAGTTCTTCGGCTTTTTAACACCGGTTTGCGTTTCAAATCTCAAGAATACCACTACCAATAGCAGAGCGAGCAGCTGTTTAGCAAAGCAAATCACTAATAATGGCTTTTCTAGCATGTTATTAGCTAATAAATGTCCCAAAAATTATTCAATCATTATATACACTTGGGTGAATCAAAAATTAT